>CCSG02000002.1:339425-699432 GCA_001077455.2 Babesia divergens
CGGGCGATTCTTGGATATATACGGCCAGTAGAAATATCGGGGCTGCTCATGACAGTGAAAGGTGTCGTAATGTCATACTCGTATTTGGGGCTGTTAGGCACCCATAATCGTTATCAAGGCTACCTCATTAATTTCTCGATGGTTTACGGACTCCTTCTTGCCCTAGTCGTCTCATGGATCTGCCAGTGGTACACGTACAATGCATTTCAGAGAGAGCATACCAGAACTATTTGGAGATGGTTCCGAGTGCTTCACCCAACATTGATGCATGAGAGAAACAGGTATTTCCAGTGGTTTTGTGGAATATGGTCACTTATGAGAGCGGATATGGACTACATGCTCAACATGGTATTTGGTGAGAGCATTGGTAGCTTCTATTACAACCCATTTGGCAGAAGATTCGACAATTCGTTCAGATTGAACGTCACTGCCCTGGGTTTTACCGGCATATGTGATTGGCCTTGGTATGAGAAACATATTCTCTCCAGTATTTTAGGGGCGTCAATGGATGGCAACTTCACTGAACTATTGTATTATTTGGCATTCAAATCTACACCGTTATCCTCCATGACGTTTTTATTTAAAGATAAAGCGCTGATAACTGACGGGTTCCCACTTGACCTTGTTTGGACTGCATGGGGCAAGGGTATTGTTATAACCTTGAAGCATTGCGTGATATATTCACTTCTGGAGAAAGCATACACCCGTGTGATTTCAATGTTACAGTCGCAGTTTGATGATGTAGAAGCCCAGAATGCCAGCAAGGTGGTATTGAATTCATTCAGTAAGGAGGAAAAGCTAGACATCTCAAACAAGGCCATGGATGTGCTTTTTGGTTTAACACGGCACCTGTCAGCTAAGCAGGCAGACGCTTTAAGCACGCTTTTCGAGGATTATTATCAACAACAGTGGACCGCAAAGCTCGGCAAGTTCGCAACTGACGGTAACGAAACTTATGAAGATGAGAATCCGTCTTTCATCATGCCAAAAGCTACCCGTTATGGTCTGTCTTGGGTTCAAGGTTTGGTGCAGGCAGCGAAACCTTGGGAAAATTCCAGATTGCTGATATGTGACATGTACTACGGCAGTAGCAAAGAGTGCAAGATTATGGTGTCTTCCACTGCTAACAGCATCAAAAGGTACTTAACTCACGTTTCTGATTATCACACGGGGCCATCGTTCTCGGTATTCTTGGAGGGCTGTGTTAGTTTCATCCGCCAATTTGCATCAGCAACACCAAAGCACTTGAAAGGTGACACAAGTGGGAAACCTGAGGGCAGCGTCGCATACAGCGTTCACTCTATTTTCAAAACTGATAGGCAGGATCTGGCTCAGGAGAGGTTCGATCTTCACCTATACTTTGTAGGTGATTGGTTGAGATGGTCGGGCCTTCCGGCTACCTTTTCAGATGTCAGAAAAGTTGTGAACTACGTTTCAACAGGCTGTCAGCTGGATGTATGATAGAGTTGGCGGATTGAAGTAACCTTCAAATGAAAATTGTTTTAAGACGAGGGTGTTGGTTCATTATTCAACATCTGCTTCACCATCTCTAAGGGTGATGCTGATAACCAACGACCTCTGCATAGACGACTTGCAGATCATAACGGCAAAGGATCACGGTCTTAAGTTTGAGACAATCAAGTTTTTAACTCCATAGGTTGCTCTATGGCCCAAAATGAGTCTGCAATCAACTTGCAACAAAGAAGAAAATTAAAGGATACTTGAGGGTCTTATGACCGGCAAGTGCCTTGATATGAAGGAGGAGCGAACATCCTCTACACTATTCCATAGGTACTTACATATGAATAAAGACAACTAAAGCGAAATCTCAATTAATAACCATGAACCTCCGCATTGCATGTATTGACCAATGCTAGCATGTTTTACGTCGTAAGGTTAAAGGCCTATATACTCAGTAGTATCTACGGTACGTGCAGTAGCAGTTCTCTGCGAATAGATGGTATCTCTTCTGACTATGTTGGATACTGCAAAATTAAAATGCTATAGTATAATGTGATATGACTAAATCATTCAACATAAAGTGGAAGCCACTAGTAGAAGCGCTTATATGTAACTACATCTTGATATTTCCAGATGGTTTAATGGCATCGATATATACGTATTTCGTGTTGATTATATCCACTCAACCTTCTCACACACTTTAATAGATATTCTATAACTGAAGCTGCAATTGATATCCCAATATAATCAATACTTGAATTAACGTAAAATTGCAGTTAGTCGTGTTATGTTTAAGGTTTCTGGACGGCAAGTGTTGATTGTATCCTCAGCTACATATTGGCGATGTTGGGAACAACCAATGGGAAGTTGAGACTTCAGGAAATAAAGGTAGTATGGCATACTACAAGGCATTGGCAATGGTATAACTGAAAATATATGTGCGATGTCAAACGCTAAATTCATGTCTGGAAGCCGAGCTCTTGGCTTGGTGTGCCTATTCGCATTGTCGTCACCGTACATCTACAACTCTGTGAAGGTGGGCTCTATTCTATAATACAGTGGTTATATGTTATAATAATTCGATGAATGATGGTCCAAATGCTTATTATGGCTCATATTTAACACTTTTACAGCAAGCCTACTGGACGCGACGCTTTAGAAAGCTAAACATGGATGAAATCATATCAGATAGATTCACATGGCTACATCATTGTATGTTGGTAAGTTATATGTGCCACTATATGGCCCTCTCCTTATCCAATATTCAATTCCCTAATGACGCTCTGACAACCTTGCAGCGTGACGAAGTTGAACGAACACTAATCCAGCAGGCATCTACAACAATGAAAGGGAATGCATCTGATACCTTATAATCTGGATGAAAGCATCGATTTATGAAGCGGGGAATCGATATGTCTGGCACATCGGTTATAGGAACATCGCTATCGATATATCACTGGTGAAATGAAGGTCTTTAGCATAATAAGGATGTCAACGTATTGTGGTGCGTTGCTGCAAAATAGTTTACATGTATCATTCATAAGTGTGTGTCTACTCATCGGCTGATGTTTGAATGGCATTTTAACAATTTCAACATACTAATTAATATATGTGATATCGTTTATAAAGAGTGCGTTGGGAGGATTTGTTGAATTATACGCGCATATATGTAGATAATACCTTCTAATGCACAATGTAGTCAAAGGCGTCGATATGATTCCGCACATCAATCCGGCATAGATTCTTATCCATAGGAAGAGAAAGATGAATACCTTAGTCGTAGATTATTCTCATATACACAGTGGAGAATTTAAGGAGAATGTATACTGTCCCAGCGAAGATACATTTCTGTTTGTCGATGCACTGCAGCGTGATGTTGAGTTCCTTCGCAGCTGTGAAATCGCATTGGCACTTGAAATCGGGTGTGTTTGACTGTTTGTCATCTGTATATTCGTATAGATCCGGTAGTGGATACATATCTACTTATCTTCTGATGTTACTCTGCCAACCAGCTCATCAAACTCCCGATGCTAACACTGAAGACGATATATGTGTATACTCCAACGATAGGATCGAAGGGGTTAAACACAAGCATCAACACGGAAAGGATGTCCCAATGGTGATTGCCCTGGATATTAATCGCTTCGCCAACATGGCTACACTGACAACGGCACAGAGGAATAGAACAGCCGACAACATCAATGCTGTTACCATGGATATGTTCAGTGCCCTAAGCAGTTGCAGGTGCAAGGCTATGGTCGACCTGATTTTGTTCAATCCGGTATGTTTATCCAGATATATGTTATGCTCCAGCTGCAATGCCATTCCTACACCACCCTAGCTAGGATGAAACATTTGACAGCATATATACATCTTGCAGCCATACGTACCATCAAACGATGATGATTGTGGTGGTAGCAGCATAGATTTGGCATGGAACGGTGGACATATGGGCAGGGATGTTATCGATAGGTTCATTAACTCCGTAGGGGTAGGTTCAGACACGCGACATCCTCTGGTCTAAACAAAGTTTCAGAATTACTTATCGCATAATGGAATCGTATATCTGGTATTGTTGCTGTTGTCTACCATCCATTGGCCTTAGTTGGTTGAGAAGAGGAATGATGTTTCCAGTGTTTTAAATATGATCGCAATGCATGGATTTCACGCTGAGGTGTGTTATCACGTTATGTACAAGCTAATAAACTTGCAGATTATTCTCAGTAGGCAGATAATCGGGGAGACGCTGTATATAATTCGATTCAGCAGGGTCTGAGATGCTTCATTCGCAGACACATATGCTCTGTAAATATATATTTGCAGAAAACTTAATATTATTATAGTATATTATCGTTACACTTATTTATGGTGCTGTTATAATGTTTTATGATACACCATCACAGCCTTCCATTATATCGGCTTTACACATACCCACCTTGCCCAGTACTAATTAATATCGCATCCACAAACTTTGCGCATATAACTCCAATCGTACATAAATGGAGATTCGGTTGTGTGATTACTTGAGACATCAGGTACCGCACATCTTCGAACGTGATCGAAGCCACCTACCGAGTTCCACGTGGGATAAGGACAGCCACAGCAGTGGAGGTTCTCGCGGAGACCAACCATATGATAGAAGAACACACGCTGGTACTACGCATGATGCGCTATCGTCCTCCACCGTCCACGGTACGTATTTCCGATCCGTGGCATTCCTTTCATATGTCTAATACCACTAACCTGCATTCAGTAGAGCACCCACATCGCAGATATCATGAGTCGCGTTCGTCCTCTAAGGTTAGGTGACGTGGCTAAGTGCTGAAATGATTGCCTAGGCCATTTGGAGCGGCAAACTTGCACGTAATGGCAACAAGCTTGTCGATATAAGTGCAGTGGTGATAAACGGCCAATGCGAGTTAATACTCAGCGAGGTATGTTTGTGTCGTCCGTTTATGACCGGCTCTAAGAAGGTTGATATTATCAACATCACTCACCGTCTCAAGGAGGAGGAGGCAACAAAGAGTACACCGGTGGCAGGTTGGCTGTAATTCATGTTTGTTAATTATTATCAGTGTTTTATCTAAGGGCTCAACACTCTAGGGACACTGACGCTATAAACGAGTACATAGAGTACTTTCAGTCAAAGAATCGGGTAATTCTGCCGCAAGGTTATCTAAATGAATCATCAGATTGGCGTTGCCCCTCTAGAGGGCGGGAACAACATATACATATGTGCCCCTGGAACTGAGATATACGCACGGTACACCGTGGATAATCAGCACCATCCAATGTACGTTAGGCAGCAGTGCGTTGCATCTTTTGCAGATTGATCTGCATACTGGTTCAAAGCAGTAACGCGAAGCCGGCTGTTCCACCCGTCCCCACTCCAGAGCCACCTGTGCAGCCGAAACAAGGTATGCCCATTGATGTCTGGCGGCTGCTAATTAAACTGCAGGGGACCACGACTGGTTGAGCCAGCTCAACACAATAACGGCAATGCTCGGAACAAATAAGTGACGCCAAAATCTGCTAAGTGTCTCCCATCATACAATTCTTCGTTGCATGCTAGTTTAATTGCCCTAGTAGAGCATAGATGCCGCAGTATAAGTGTACCACAGCAAGGAAGCGGAAAGGCCCATTGTCTATTTGGACAGAAACATTATGTCTAGCTTGGATTCTGTGAAAACCTATGCGCGACCGCTCATCGTATGCAGAATGTAGAACCTATGACTCTTATCAAAATTTTGACGCGAAAACAGTCGCGACGCTGCGGCACTAGTGGCGTCTAATGAGCACGTGGTATTCACTAGATACACTACTGATATTTCCCTAGAGTCTAGATATATAATGATGCGCGTCACAATGTGCCACCTGTGGCCATACCAGCCAGTGGCGACCCATCCTGGTCTCCTCCCTGGGGCCCCAGCAGGAATCCACCCCATGGGTAGCGCGATGTCTACCATTTTACGACGCTACCCTAGCCTGCACTTTCATTGCTATATGTGTTGGACGTATAAAGATTGCGCGACCTGTGAAATTGTTATTTGGTAGTCTATGATATTACTCCTGCCTAGCAACCTTTGTCCCGAGTTGTGACGAATTAAGGCTAGGTTGTTCTGAGATAACTGTCCAGAGTAATGTCATACTGGAATCTGATAACATTGCTATCATAGGCACTTAGTGGCTGATGTTTTTGGTGAGGCCTGCTGGGTTCTTATCGCGCATTCCAAAAACGCTTTTCAACATATATAGATCTAAGCTCACACGTAGCTTCTTAGCGCTCGGCTACCCCCAACATTCTAACACTAGGGTGTTTACTACATTGTAGAGACGCCTCGTACGCTGCGTGTTCGGGACTTTAGATTATAACTCCACCCAGCCTACAACCCCGTTGCTTTCATTGTTCTACTGACACCGCGCAAAGGCGACTGGCGAAAGAGGGCATTGAGCAACATGTCAAGCGCTCCGTATTATGGTGGTAGCAGCCGTGGTGGCTATGGAAGCAGCTATGGTGGTGGGTACGGCAATGGCTACCATGGCGGAAGCCGCGGTGGCTACGCAGGCGGCAATAGCTCCTACCGTGGTTACGGTGGCCCGTCTTCCGGGTATGGCAGCAGCATGCTAGGAAACAAACTAGACACCATTGATTGGTCTAAGGAGACCCTCGTGGCCTTCGAGAAGAATTTCTACAAGGAGCACCCCGAGGTTAAGGCCTTGTCTCAAAGCGATGTTGACCGCATAAGGAAGGAACGGGAGATCACAGTCATCGCTGGTAAGGATGTACCAAAACCAGTTACATCATTCGACCAAACGTCGTTTCCGGATTACATTCTTAAAGCCATCAATGCCGTGGGATTCCAGGCCCCAACACCGATCCAAGTGCAGGGCTGGCCCATTGCTCTGTCAGGTAGGGATGTGATTGGTATCGCTGAGACCGGCTCTGGGAAAACACTGGCCTTCCTGCTCCCTGCTATTGTGCACATCAATGCTCAGCATCTGCTGAGACCTGGAGACGGACCGATTGTTCTCGTCATGGCTCCTACCAGGGAGCTTGTGGAGCAGATTCGCCAGCAGTGCAACCAATTCGGATCTAGTTCGCGTATAAAGAGTGCCGTTGCGTATGGTGGTGTTCCTAAGCGCCAGCAAATGTATGACCTGCGTCGCGGTGTGGAGATTTTGCTCGCGTGCCCCGGGCGCCTAATCGACTTCTTGGAGTCCAACGTGACCAACCTTCGCCGAGTTACATACCTGGTTTTGGACGAAGCTGATCGCATGTTGGATATGGGTTTCGAGCCCCAGATTAGGAAGGTTGTCAGTCAGATCCGTCCAGACAGACAGACGCTAATGTGGTCCGCCACCTGGCCGAAGGAGGTTCAATCGCTCGCTCAAGATCTATGTCGTGAGGAGCCCGTGCATATCAACGTTGGTTCTCTGGACCTGAAGACATGCCACAATGTATCGCAAGAAGTTTACGTAATAGAGGAAAGTGAAAAACGCTCGAGGCTTAAGAAGATTCTGGCCAAGGTGGCAGATGGATCCAAGATCTTGATCTTTGCCGATACCAAGAAGACGGCAGATTCACTTACGAAGGAGCTGAGGCTCGACGGATGGCCGGCACTGAGCATCCACGGTGACAAGAAGCAAGAAGAACGTAACTGGGTCCTCAATGAGTTCAAGAGCGGAAAGCATCCGATCATGGTGGCAACGGATGTTGCCTCTAGGGGTCTTGATGTGCGTGACGTCAAGGTGGTCGTTAACTTTGATTTCCCCAACCAAATTGAAGACTACGTGCACCGTATTGGACGTACCGGCCGTGGTGGGAACAAGGGTATGTTTTCATTTAGTGCCTGTATAATGGTTTTAGGTGCATCTTACACATTCTTGACTCCGGACAAGAATCGCATTGCACGGGAGCTGGTCAAGCTTATGCGCGAGGCCAACCAGCCGATCAGCCCCGAACTATCTAAGCTCGCTAATGAGAGGTCAGGTGGTGGTGGCGACTACCGTAGATGGGGAAGCTATGGCAACGGATACGGTCATCGCCACGGCAACTACGGGAGCTCATACGGCGGTGGGTACTACAGCTCCTCTAACAATGTTCCAATAGGGAGGAGGTACTGAGCGCCAATGGCCTCTGCTGCCGTTTGTCACAGGCTTCATATGATGCGTTTCTGTCACCACGTGAGGCGAATGTACTGTACTTCCGACTCTGCGTTACCAACGTTTCCGTGCGTTGTTTCGCAGTTAAGGGGTGTAGATCATGTCGGGTTGGACTCGTTAAGTCAGATCGCACAACTGCGGACCTGGTTATGACGACATAGGTACAGGAACACTACACTTTTATAAGAATACAACGTGAATATATGTTAATGGCGTATGACCTGCTGTTTATGCTCAGTCGATAGACAGAACTATTAAACATTAGTAGAGCCTGTAAGGTGTTGTTGATTGCTACTGTACATTTCACCTCAAAGAATCATGACATTTTAGGACGGAGGCATTAGCAGCGTAGCTTCATTACATTAATAATGGGTTGAGCGAGCTGAGCCTCTAGAATGTCAAGCGGTGTGTTGCCCTTCCGCAGGCTTTGCATTGTAGTGTAGTAAGCTTCATTCTGATCGAGTAGGTCTGCCCCCCCTGAGCGAGTGAACATCGGGACAGCCATGGCCTGTGGTAAGACGAAATCACATCCCTTCATCGATCCCACGTATCTCCGGTTGTTAGTCTCAACGTCATGATTCCTGTGGTGGTCGATCGAAAACCTCATTGTGTTGGGAAGGTAGCCGCCTCTTAGAAGATCTTGCCATGGAGAGGAAGTGGTCTTATCACATTGCTGCGGTGCGCAAGCGATTTCGCTGTACAGATGGCTCCTGTGAGGTGTTACGAATCTCAGCTTTGTATCAGCCCCTTTGTAGCCGTTTGACATAAAGAGCTTCTCGTCAAGCCGCGGCAGGCTGCTCAGCAACTCATCAATCTCATCTACCTTGGGAGATATGCCATTATATGAATCTCGATATGTCTCTGCCATCATATAGCCGTCTCCCACGCGACAATCCATGGCTCCCTTTCTGGATGGTGTGAGTTGTTCCTGACGGCCTCGATCAGCATAGCGCCTTATCGGTGTCGTGAGTGGGCAACGGTTGTTGAAAGGTGAAGAGTAATCTGTTGGCCCATGGTCGTCGGCAGTTATTTCCAGGTCAAGCTCATCATTATCATCGTAATATTCTTCACATCCATGTCGCGGTTGCGGTGTTTCGAGGAAGTCCTTCAACCTTCTCCCAATCGTGTTTTTCGGAAACCTTGGTTTAGGTGCATTCTTGAGATACTTCGGGTACCGGTTGATTTTCGGGTGGAAGGTGCATTCGGCGTCGTCGTCCACAGCCGTTTGTGCACCTTCCACATCGGATGATGACCATGGCACACCGTTAACCATATTTCTCATGTTCACAACCCTGTTATCATCGGAATTCCCGACGAGGAGCTTCAATAGTGTGTTCTTGAACGCCTGTGGTGATATGAACAACTCAGTCACATCCTCAGGTGGAGAGTCGATTGAATCTGTGATTCCAGCCCATCTGTTGAGTACGCTGCCACCTTTCTCCAGGACATACGGTGTATTATACGGCCTCGCTGAACATATGAGGGTTGGCATAGCAGCCTTGAGGAACTCTCTCTCCACGTCACCTATCTTCCTCAACTTCGGCGCCTTGAGGAGATTCAGCCTTAAAGTTCTCGGGTCCGATAACTTATTCGCAAGTGCAGCTATCTTTTCGGCGTACAAGAGCCTCCTCGACGTAGGTTCTTCATCACGCGGTGACGTATAGCTTGCCCTGAGCGTTGACGCAAAGATCTCGTGACAGATCTTGTCTAGCTTAGAAACAGGCGCCTGTTCCATTTCACCAAATGTGTGTCGGAGTGGATATATTAATAAATGATTAAATGTAACGTAGCATTTTTCGTTTCAAAGTATCAATGCTACGTCAACTTGCAGCTTGGAAAATGTGTATCAAGCGTGAACTTTGACTATGAGGCTGGTTTGCTTGATTACAGTTGGATGCGTATTAATGTGTTCTTAAGACTGCATTCGGTTACCAGATTTTATATAAACTGCAGCTTTGCCGCTGGATGTATTTGCACCATGATGCCAGTGGTCCACCTAAGCAGTGCTTACTTATAGTTCGCGTCTGGCATCATTTTAAACTATTTTGAATGTACGGGATTACGCTTTTTGTGTTTTCTTATAGATGTACTGTCTATTTCTCTTCGGCCAGATCCAACACCAGATTCACCAATGTCCTCACTCCATAGCCAGTTCCCCTTGCATCAGACTTCTCGAATGCAGTACCAGCTATGTCCCAATGCAGCCACTTCGCGGAATCCACGAATTCTTTGAGAAAGAGTGCAGCTGATATGGTAGAGCACTTGACCGTGTAATTGCAGTTGTTAATATCAGCCACGCTAGACTCCAAACAATCCGCGTATTCCTTCGCTAAGGGAAGCCTCCATGCGAGCTCTCCTGATTTTTCAAGGCTGTAACAGGGGTAAGCGGGCGAGAGTGGTATCGCTTTATGAATACACTGGCTCCGTGGGAATATTCGAGGTATCGTTGATAGCCTCGGTTCACAGACAAATAGACATTTTGTAAACTTACATGCTAACGAAGCGCTTGTTAAGCTCCTCATCGTTGGTGAAGTAGCCGCCATAATGGAAACCTACAGCATGATAAACCACTAATTAAGACATACCAAGTGCGACAATGCATCCACCGGTGAGGGTAGCTAAATCGACAATGTAGTCAACGCCCAGCTTTTCTGCATACACCAGGGCGTCTGCAAGTGTCAACCTCCCCTCAGCGTCGGTGTTGATGATCTGCGTAACATGCGATTCATGCCTTTGCAAACGATACCTCAATTGTTTTGCCGTTAGAAGCGGTAATTACATCGCCGGGTCTGTAAGAGGTAGAGTCAACCATGTTTTCGCATGTAGCACTAATGAAGTGGACCTCTACCCCCTTGGGCTTGAGCGTTGCAATGGCCTCGGCAGCGCCAAAAACAGCAGACATGCCACCCATGTCGAATTTCATCAGATGGATCTCGCTACTCGCGCTTTTAATGTTGTAGCCTCCAGAATCGAACATGATGCCCTTACCAACCAGTGCAATCTTCGCCTTTACGGGGCCCTCTCCCCTGTAAGTTGCGTGGAGGAACCTTGGGGGATAGTGGCTTCCCTGTGCAACGGCGAGGTATGAGCCCATGCCGCGAGCTACGCACTCTTCCTCGCCTAGCACCTCAACCGTGAGGCCTAATGCACTGAGCTTGTCGTTGACGTAGTTTGATATGGAAATGGTGTTGGCGTAGTTAGAGGGAGCAGAAGTAAGCTCCCTGGAGACATGCATAGCTTTGGCGTAAATCTTGCAACGCTCTCCAAAAGCAGCCACATCTGTAAGGCAGCTCGATACCACGTGCAAACCTTCAAGAACGTAGTCAGTGGTGGCATCCTTCTTGAAGCGCTTGTCCACGCTGATGTGATTCAAGAAGCCAACGACGATAGCCTCAGACAGGTCTACCGATAATTGGTCTAGTACAAGCACAGCGTTCTTGCAGTTGTGTTTACACGCAGCTTTCGCCAAGGTCTTGGAGAGCGTGTACGCATCGGAGCATTTAAACTCTGACAGCTTGCCGCAGCCTACGACAGCTTCCGCAAGAGTAGACCCATCCTTGGTTGTTGAGTAGAACTCGATCAGATCGCTGTAGCATCATGTAACTTGCGTGGAGTAACCTACCCTAGCTTAGCTGTGAATTTCGATGAAGAAGCGACGGCCAAGATGCCACTCTCGCTGGTCACGAAATTGCTGGGGAAATAACCCAGGTTTTGAGGATTGAACCCCGCCTTTTTGTCCTTGGTAGCTGTCGCTGAAGCAAATGCGACGTGGAAGACCTCGATCGGTCCAGCCAGAGAGGCCACGTTGGCCAGGCTCTCGACCGTAAGCTGGGAAATGTTCACGCTAACCGCGGGTGACTCCGTCACGGGCAATTTCTCAATGACTCTCACGTTCATTTTTATTGATGTATTTAGATTCTAAAATGTAATGTGTGAACACGGCAACCGTTGAAGTACCAGATGCAGGATGACCCACTCTACGAGTATATTTGAGCTTATAGTGTGTAAAGTAGCAAACTTAAAGTTTTACCCGGCGATCACAAGTTGATAGAAATGCCACGGAAGTGCAAAGCGAGTTTGATGGACAGTACTTGCTGACGTTGTTCCGGCGGCCATGACTGCATCTCCGCCGCTGTGGCCTTCTGAATGCTGCAAATTTTGATATTAGACAGTATCAATGAACGTACTTCGTGAGGATTTCGGTGTTTTTCAGCACCTCTTCCACAAGCATGGGCGGAGCAGGCTGCACTTCCATCATGACCTCCTCAATGGTCCGAGGCAAGGGCACATGAGCCATAACAGGCATCTGCATCGGTGCATGCAGAGGCGCTGGCTGTGGCGGCGTAGCATGGGGCTCGTATGGTTGTACTGTTGATGGCTCCATTTCCTGCTGGGGCATGCTTGGTGGTAGCTCCTCTTGTGGAGCTTCGGTGGGTTGATGGTAACTATTGTCGGGACGTCCAGCATTCCGAGAATCATTCTCCTTATTTGCTTTACCGCCCCTTCTGGGTGCAGGAGCGTTGCCAACCCTAGATCTGGCGTCTCTTCTGCGGTTTGCGCCCCCTGCTTTGCCTTGGTCGCGTTTGGGGAGCTCCGTTCTCTGCGTCTCGCCCTCTGGTGGAAGACCCACATCCACAGGCCCTACGGTGGTGTCAGTTGGTGTTAAAGTCCTCTTCGTGTGTGATTGCGAACGCAATTCCGCGTCATGGTCTTCCTCCTCGGCACCATTCTCAGCATCCATGCGTGCCATTACATCACGATCCTTCCTATTGAGGTTTGCCAGATGCTTGTCCAACGAACTCAGCGGCAACATAAATGTATCGGAGTTACCCAGAACATACTGCGCGTGTAACAACGCGTAAACTAACTGGGGGTTGTTTACAAGAAAACGTTTTGCATTCTTTGGCGACTTGTTCAAGAATAGCTTGAGCGCTGAGAGAACGTGGATCAGCTGCGATGTTGTTAGTGTATGAATTACGGAGGCTATTTCCGCCGCCATGTATGGATCTACAGATTCATTGTCATCTGAATCATCCTCTTCGGCTTGCATGTGCGTCGGGGTTTGTGGCGGCATGGGCTGGTGTTGTATTGCAAATTGTGGAATCATTGGCTGCTGGGGGTAGGCTCCATGCTGCATCATTTCGCTTGCCATGGCGGCCATTTCCAGCTCATAATCCTCTGCCTCTGTTGCTAATGGCTGCGGTGCCGGAGGAGGAGGAATGGGCATGCCTGGCATACCAACAGGCGGCATCTGGTAGGGGAATAAGGGCGGTACCATGGGCGCACCCTCGAACCTCGAGAGGTCAAAGGGCATCATTGGCGGCATCTTGAGTATAATAAGAATATTCTGAAGAGTATATATCCTTATTCCACAATGAAATTGTCCTATTCGCAATTAGAACCGTACTTGGTGATGTGGCCTTGCATCCAAATGAACTTAGCGAACAGCCTTAGCCCTCTGGAAATGATCTGGTCCTATATAGATAGATTCCCGCCATAAGTTGCGGCGTAGTTTCCGTATAATTTATCCACTGCCTTCAAATCGACGTATCCGCTTCACCCTGCTGCCGATCGAAACTCGGCCAAGGGTATTGAGTGAGCCTTTAATGCGGCTGTATATTGGGTATGTCATACACGAATAATAAAAATTGTATGAACTATTCCCTGTGGACGCGTCCCCCAGGTTACGGCGACTTCACTACCTTCCGCTCAATAACGGGCTTCTCTGAAATTGCTCAGCCAGGTTACACATTAGTGATGCTTAGCACACATCAGCGTGGAAGCTATTCAACTATTTTTGAAACGTAGTCGTACAAACTGTGGAAGCTTTCATCACTCACGTCAGTAGTAAAAACCTGTATAACCATTGAGCAGTCCTGAGTCAGTCTCATTGGCAAACTCTGATGTCGTCATCAAGTCAACCAAGGTATAGGGAGCATCAATTGTGCTCATTATTTATGTGCTAGAGTTGATTGGTATCAAGATGATACTACTGTGTCTATAGTTTTGTACGAGGCTGCAGTGCAGCCTTCATCTCTCCGGGTCGTTTGGAGCAACAATGTCCTCACCATATCGTATGTAACCAACAAAGGTGACGAAAGTAGTGATGTGCCTGGTGGTTCCCCTAATGCGATGTCACAATCGCTTGAACTGCATCTTTCCTCATCTATAATGGATCCTACCAGCCCGGGCAGTGGTTACAAATTACTCTGTTCAAAGGTATGTTCCACTGCGGTTCTGGAAAACGTTGCACAACTATGGTATTATATGGCGATGAACACCATGTTAGTTTGTTAGTGGTAACAAACCTCGTGGCGCTCACTCGTATGCATGCAAATAAAGACATTCCGTAACCCACACTTATTCCCGCAACAGAAAAAGGTTGAGATGCAGTTCCGAAAAGCAACCAGTAGGTCAAATTATGCGACATTTTACCAAACATAGGCGGACGTTGGGCAACCCTGGAGGTCCCGAAGATACCAATGCACCCGACTATCAGCAGCTACAGCAAGGTACCACATGATGCCAATAACTTAGCATATGGATACAGATAAATGACAGTTTCATGGAGGATGAACTTATAGATGACACGTCATCCGGTTCAGAAGAGCAGTTCGTACGGTTATTGCAGGATATATACGCCAAGGGGGATGAAAATACCAAACGTGCAATGATGAAATCATTCGTAGGTTAATGAATCACATGATCTAAATGTGAGCAGAGGTCGTCTAATGGTACCGTATTGTCCACAGACTGGAACCAAGTAAAGGAAGAGAACTTTCAGTGAGCAACGACTAAAGATACTTCTTGCTGATCTCACCAATGCTGTATCTGTAGCACCTCACAGACATACATCATATACTAGTAGAGTTAGTCCATATATTCTTAGAGTTGGCATTTGGGGCGTGGGCTCTCGGTGATTTCCTGGTGATGTTGTTTGTCGCTTCCCAAGGTGTGTGTGACGCTAGACATCATAAGATAGGCACACCTCGCATTTAAGTAGTAATCCTAGTTTAACATACATTCCATATCCATCAAACGGGCGATAAGAGCTGACAGTACTGTCTAGCTCCGGTGTTCCTCGTCATCTGATGTCGTCAACACATCTTGAGACGGTCGAGAATGAAGGCAATCTTGTGGGCTATGTTATCGGCTGCCATTTTCGGCGGAATCCAAGGATTGAACAACGAGGTGTGTGGATATTTATAAAAGTATTACATGGTCTCAAGAGTAATCAACCTCTATGTGTGCCTACCTACTTTTGCTCTAAAGGCATTCATACCATTACAGGATGGAGAAACAAAACATCTCGCAGATGATGAGAATCTGGACGTATCCCAGGCCATGGGTGACATTGTAACCACGGGCACGATGAACATTGAAGCCGATAACAACGATGTACTACCAGATTCGCATAACACAGTGCATGATCTTGAGAAACGGGCAGTTGAACTCAAAAAACTCCATCCAATAGGTGGGTTAAGTTCCGTATCTGCTGAGATGGTTGCAGTCAAACATACGGATGAGCAACAGAAGGGAGTGGATGCCAAGCATGAGCATACACTCTATCTGTGCCAGCGCGATTATAAGCAACCGTGCCCCCTAGTAAGTTAAATACATTACACCAGTGGTTTGACTGATGTGGAAGCTAAGATGGGACGTTCAATTCATGCGACCATTTCCTGAGGCTTCAGCCTGCGTATGTTAAGTGTCCAATGCTTAAGGGAAACGCTGCATTATCCTTTCGTATACATGGCATTTGCAGGGATTCAGGCACGTTGTGTCGGATGATGGTGAGAATAGGTGTATCGCTCCGCGATCATATACTGGTGAGTTGTACGCCGCTACTTGTCTAATCCGCGGTTTGTCATGTTCCACCTATCTCCTCTCAGGACCGTGCATGGGACAGGATCTAGTGTATAGAGAAATGCATGAAGAGGAGAAAGTCGCATGGGCACAGGATTGCCTGGCTAACTGGCCCTGCGTCCAGTGCAAAAGGCGTTATTCCGACCTATGCCCAGAGAAATGGGAGCTGAAGGCAACCGACACCTCGCAACACACCTGCCGAGCAACGGAAGATTATGAAGGCCCTTGCAAGGACGAAATGGTATCATTTATCCGTTTCAATATCGAAATGCAGAAGCAGTGGTCGAGGCGGTGTCACGCATGGTGGCCTTGTGACACTTCTGCTAAAGTTGGCCAGCCCCCTGATGCAGAACTTCCAATAACGCTCGGCGCTACACTGTATCGCATGACACTTTGAAATCAAAAGTGGCACAACTATCGCATTGTGTAATCACGTGTGTAACGTACAGTAAACTTTTAGTTTTAATGACATTACGATCTGTCCTAGACGTATCGTTCATACGCCTCTTATGCGATTGGTAAAATGTCATAGACCACTGATTGCGTCATAAATAGCTCGTCTTTAATGAGCTACAGCCGGATACGGCCGCAAATAAATGGTGGGACGCAGCTGGGTCACGACAACATCTTGACAGTGTTTTTCATATCATCCACCATCTTCGGAGTTGCGGTGATATTCGTGGGAGCGATTGAAGTCCGCAACATGCTCTTGCGTGCGATGGCTTGTTCCTTCTTGCGGCGCTCAGCAAGTTGCTGGCGATGCTCCTTTTCAATTGCTTCCAGACGAACCTTGCGTGCCACCTCAACGGACTTCGCGAATCCCCAGATATGACGGAACAACTCATCAACCCTGACCTTGTCAATCTCCTTCTCAGGATAACCCATGTATTTGGTGGTTTCGCGGAACAGCGACATCACCTCCTTGTGCTGGTCCTGGACAAACGCCACCTTGGGCTCTGCGTCCTTGACGAAGTCTTTCATAATGTGTACAAATTCGTCCGTAGGGTCTTTGATGCGTTCGGCGCCGGCTATAACGTTCTTAACCTTTTGGATGTCGTTCTTAAATTTCCCGATATTCCCCTCAAGGACTGTGATGTCAATCTTAGCGCACTCTTCGCATGCACGTAACTCGCTGTATAACTCAAGCACCGTCTCGTCATCTTTGGCCGCAATGTCACATATATACTGCAGCAGTGTCTTGGTGGGCTTCGTGGTGGTCCTGAACTCGTTGAGCTTCGTGTAGGTGGTGGGCTTGAAACCCTCCGCATTACCCTTCCGAGGGTCGCCCTCATTCAGCGTATTACCTATCTTTAAGATAATGTTGGAAAGCACATTCAATTTCGTGCTCGCTATCACCGACTCGCATCCGTCCATGATGCGCTCCAGCGGCGTTATTATCTCCTGGAAATGCTCCTTAAAAGTCAGCGCCACGTGATGGGCCTCCAGCCTCTGCTTAAGCATCGGTATGCTGGAAATAACAGCAACAAACTGCTCTGGGCGGTCGACAACACTCAGATCACCGCCGGAATTCACATACTCCTGCACGATGTTGGCCTCCTCAACCGTAGGCGCAAGCGTGAGCAGGCTCTCCGTAGCCTCTACGTTCAAAATCGTGGGATCCAAACCCATAACCGCGTCCTTCAACTCCTTGAATGTATACTTGGAGAACTTAGATAGGCCGATGTTCATGTTGTACGCACGCTTGGAGTCTGGTAAGAGATTGATTGCCTTTGGCTTGGTAGACACCGACACCTTGGCCTTAGGAACCGCCTTTGCAAACGCTTCCTCAATATCAGGCTTCTCCACGTTGGGCATACCCTTGGGGCATGCGAAGAGAGTACCCTTGGCGTCGTCGCCGAAGATGGGGTCCCAGAAGAAACGACGCACCCTTGCGTTATCGATTAGCGAAGCGGACCCACTGGCCCTAACCTTGGTAGGGAGACCCTTCTTCATAGCGGGAGGAGGCAGTCCCTTAGGCGCGCCCTTCTTCATTGCAGGGGGCGCCTTCTTCAGGATTGGCACAACCTTAGGCATCCCAGGTGCAGCAGCTTTGGCTGTTTCCTCAGTGCTCTTCTTCTCCAACTCCTCGGCCTGCTTCTTAAGGTTGGCCAGGACCGACGCCGGTACGTCAATCTTCAGTCCGCTTGCGAGGGAACCCTCAGAAGTTAGAGATTGATTTGCAATTCCAGCAATTATGTTGGCGAAGCCTAGGTCGTGCAGACCTTCACCCGCCAGCAATTTGCGATATTCGGCAATGTGCGATTCCTTTGCAGGGTCGACAGATTTGTCTTTCGGAGGGTCGCTGACGGCATACTTCTCGATCAGCTCCAACGACAGGCAGGATTTAGCAAGTGTCAGAGATATCATGTCGATTTGCCATGGTACCAATGCCAAAGGGGCCCCATCCTGGTTAATAAGCATGCAACGAGATGGCTTCCCATCTTCTTTGTGCGGCTTGATAGCGCGTACCTTCTTTAAAATATCCATGGGCAGTGGGTCGTTGATAGATTTCAGGTCAAGCGGCAAAGAACCCATTATAGGGGGCACTTCCACCAGAGTGGCCATGACAACAGGGCTGGGAGATATCCGGAAAGGTACTCTTACAAACTCTTCATCATCGATGTCAGAAACATCAGTGGGATCGTTGCTTTCTGTATCCGAAGACGGTGGAGAAGCCTTGACCACTGGGGCAGGGACCTTCACCTTGGAGATGCCGGTGTTCTTAGGGATTCCAATCAGATTTGGCTTTACCACAATTTTGGCAAGGTTCCCTATTTTTGCCAGAAACTTGGCGTTGCGGGAATTCGGAGCCATGTTGGCCTTTTTTTGCAACAATTCACCCAGAGAAACAGCAACGGCCTCGGGCTCTTTGGGCTTTTCAACTGCCTTGGGCGTCGTTGCTTTCGACACCACAACGTCCTTGGGAACGCTGGATTGTGATCTTTCCTGGGGATTCGCTGGATCCGTAACCTCCTTGACAATTGTGACAGCCTTCTTTGGGACAATCGCAGCATCATCCTTAGGACTATCTGTGCCTGTGGATTCTACAGGAGGTGGTGCAGGAGCGGCCTTTTTCGGCAAAATTGGGGCCCCTTTAGCACTTGGCGCTTTGGGGGGCGGTGGCTGTGCCTTAACGGTTTCAGGTGGTGAATCCTTGATTTCAGGCTCCGCATGATTCTCAGATCTTTCCAAGATAGATACAGAGCGATCCTTCACCGTCCTAGGAGTCACAGTCGAAAGAGGGACTACGACATCCGATGCGTCGTCTGTGACATTGAAGTCGTAGGTTACCTTGAAGCGCTTATAAGTGTGAAAGAGACCTGGGTTTGGGACAAACAATGGCTTGTCGTAAAAACCCTTAACAGGGTCATCTCCCTCGACTATAGGGATAAACAGATGCACGTCGCCTGGGAGCTTAGGGTCCGACCCTACAACGTCGCCGTCTGCAGTCACCTCTGGCGGCATGAAATCCCACTCCAAAAGCAAATCTGCAGCGTCCTGATTACATTCCATTACTGGTTGTCCGTCATTCATGTATAAACGGCCACGTGCCATGCGAGGCACATTTATGATTGGTAACCTCTTGCATGTGTACTGCAGTGATATCTGCTTGGACAACTCCAGTATTTGTTTATGAGGTAACAAACAATCATTTGTTTGCATGATACTTGTAGATGGCATCGTGAAATGTTTCGTTTTGTTCGTATACAAAGCTTGGATGCGATTCATCGCAACACTAGGAGCATCCTTCGGCTTTTCGGAGATGTCGTGACCCATATCGGCTCCCAGAGCCTTAATGCTTGCTGGGACACCATCGTCCTTTGAATTAGCTCGCTTGTTATCTTCATAGTTGGGCTGGCCATCTTTGGCCTCAAGCTGAATGTCCCTATCGAGATCCTCCAACAGGTGCTTGACAGCTATAGTTGATGGATGAGTTGCACCCAATGAATCGCAACGCGTAATGTATACCTCACGATAAATCGAAGCAGCTGCGTGGAAATTGCCTAGCATGTGCTGGCAGCAACCGATGGAAAGGAAAATGTCCTGCACCTGTGGATGGGTGCGATCCTGTAGGATGCGCATCTTCATGTCTATCGCTATAAGGAAGTTGTGTAGCGCATCGATCGGGTTTCCAACCATTCTATATATTATTCCAACGTTGCAATACCCCTCTGCCACGCGGCTGTCTGGATTTTCACTCGTGTAGTCGCCAAAATGCTTCTTCTGAATCTCAAGTGCCTTCACCGCAAGCGGAAGTGCCTTCATGTGCTGCCTACTCCGCAACAAATAAATGCAGACACTATTGATTGCATCGCTAAGATGGAGACTATCCTGCCCAAATTCACGTTCGAAGAGAGACAGGTATTTGGAGAAAAAGACTTCGGCCTCATCATGCATGTCATACATAGTCATAATCTCTCCAAGCGTGTAAACTATACTGGGGAAGACCTTGGCGTCACAATTTATGATCGTCTGAGGAGCAGATACAGGTAGTTTTGTGGGTTCCGTGCCGCCGTTGGAGCCAGATAAATGCACCAGTGTTTGCTCAACAAGAAACTTCAACTCCATGAGGTGCGGACGCCCGGCGTCCAAACGGTTCACCTGTGCGTAACACTTGCTCAGGATCAATAATTCCATGGCCATCTCTCCGCTAAGTGGTGTCTTCGACACCTCCATGTGGAACTTCTTCGCCAGCATGAGAGAGTAGTGGGCTTGGAGCAGAGCGTCGCTGTAATTCTGAGCCGAGAAATTCTTGAGAGCCATTTTACGTAGTTGCATACGAGTAGCAAGCGCCTCTCGATAGACAACAGAGCCACAATTAGACTCCAGTTTGCGCAGAATGTTAGCGGCTTCCATGACCTTGTCGCTTGCACCGAATTTACCACGTGAATCCATTAAGGTGTTACCCAGCATCATGTGACGTTCATTCTCGGTTTGCGTAGTCCTACGACGCTTCTCCAAGTCTATTCGGACAGACATGCCTAGAGCATATGGCGATATATTGCTCGATCCGCTCATGGGCAGATCCGAAACCTTAGATATTACTGTCACGTTTTCCATCCCCGCTATCTCCTCCTCCGTCAGGTTTTCATAGTCAACATACTCCATCTTGGTAAATATTCGCCGTATGGTAAAACCGGTGTTGTATTCTGCAATTATGATACAAATTCAGCGAACATATGGCAATGATTAGACCATTTCCGGTGGGCACAGGTGAGCATCAGCTGACGTAAAGTAGCTCTTCCTTATCTGTCATGTGACATGCAGTTGATTTTAGACACTTCACTGGCGTCCACACCGATCTAGCAGCCTAGCATGTGTACGACAAAAGCATCCAATCTAGCCAACTGGATCCCCTATTTGCTATGTTTATCCCCTATAATGTTCAATATAAACTTGATTGGTGGCATCAGCAATCCCCTGGGATATTGTGGACAGCTAGGAACTTTTACACAGGCATATGTGCCGCTGGTTGTTCACACAGCAAATCCCAACCTTTCTTGACGCGCATGTGGTTTCCAATAAGTCCTAGTGTCGAAGGGTTTACACATTCAAACACAGATGTGTAACCGGAGTAGTCGAGTTGCTGCGCAGGCGTACACATTCAATGTGTAACACTCGCAGGAGGCTCGGCGCAAACTTTACAACACGCCGTTGTTTGGAACAGAAATACAATGCTTGTAAGAATCACCCTACTTGTGTTGAGGTTGCAGCTTAGTTCCAAAATTGGGGCCAGACAGACGTGTTGGCATCCCACACCGGGTGTAACGGTATTTTCTTTAGATAAAACGCCGCTCTTTGGAGATTTCGAAATGAATATACATATATGCCGTATGTAATTTACACAAGTACCTAGTGTGTCACATCAGTAAGCGACGCGACCGCGGTTCCATGTCTGTCTAGATTGAACGGCGTCTAGGTCTTCCATATAAGGCGTGGTGTCTGTGAATGTGTGCCTCAGCTGATAATCCAACACTATAGTGGCGTATAATACGTGTAATTGGGAGCCTGAGCCGATATAGGGAATTATATTACACCGTTAGTTGTGCAGAAGGGCATCGCATCGGCTGGCGATTTCCATCAGCCCTTCGTTACTCGACCAGCTCTCTAGACATTCCTGCAGTAGCGGTTTCAGATACTGAGCAGTGATGTTAACATCCTTCTCATTAGGTACGCTTGAGGGTCCAGTCTTACCTATGCGCATATCGTTACAAGGAAGGTAAACTAACCCAGGTTGAGGAAAGTCTCCACCAATCGCAACAAGTGCCACATGAAGTGCTCTCCGTATGGCGCTCCACAATATTGCAGTAATGTAGAGATAAAGTGCCGACTGATACTTCTGTCGAGCTGATGCATCTGTGGTGTGATGAGCCAGGGCCGCAATGCATAAACATACGATTGAGTTGAAGATGGACACTGTTGGTACGCACTGCCGTTCAAACCTTGCCATGTAAACCAACAGGTCGGCTATGTATTCCAGGCGCTGGACGTAGATGAGATCTTACATATATTTGACACTAAAATAGCCACAGCACTGTAATAGGCACATAATATTCTTCACTGCTACGGTAACCGTATAAAGGAAAAGCCCCTTACCTCAAGTTTCGAAGAGCTACTAATAGCGGTAATGTTCCCATTCGCGCATGCAATGCAAACATCCCTGAGGAATATGGCGATGGGCAAACGCTTGGCTGCATGTCTGTCAGCAATCTCCTTCAGAAGCAACAGCTTAAGGTTAGACAACGCTTCGATTTTGCGTTTCTTCACAACTGTGTGCCTAATGTAAGCCATCACAACCGAAGACGCGATATTGGTGGATATGAACTCGCGCATCTCGAGATCACGCTCGTGGGACTTTATAGAAGGGGTATGTATTAACTTGTACAGCTCGTACAGCTCCTTGCGTGCTACGCTCTTCACTTTGTCACTTTGGATCTTGAAGGAAGCGTATATCTCCTTCATCTCAGCTAGCCGCTCCGCAGATATGTTCCTAGGTGCACCCAGACGGCTATTCTCGTTAGTGTTCTTGTAAATGGCACTGGCGAGCGTACTTTTTATCTCAAGGAAGTTGTAAGAGTCGTTATCATAACGATGCTCCTGGGAGTTTGAAAAGCAGCCCCGCTTCGCTCGTACAAAGCCATAAGCGGGAGGGCTATCTAGGGCACGCTTTCCAGGTGATTCTCTGGTGTCAGCACTCCCCTCTGCATAAGGCGCTAGACGTACCTTGCCTCCAAGGCACTCTGATTCGGAAGCAGACTTTCTCTCCATGTCGTGACAGAGTTCGCTTTCAAACGCACTGGACGACAAAACAGACTTAGAGATGGCGGAAGGGGAATCCATTTCGTAGGAAAATGATGATTCCTTATCGTTCCATGCCTTGTATACCTTGGCGGCTGACCCGGTTGAGGTGTCATGAGAGGCATCCTGATCCATGTTGAAGTCGGAGTAGGGGCTCTCATCGTCACCAGGATTCGATGAATCAGGCTGCAAAGAGTACAGGTCGCTGGAACCATCGTCTTCCGGGATATTTGTACCGAAATCACGTAAGTGTTCAATCTCATCCAGGCTGCTGTCATCACATTCCTTGTAAACACGTTAAACCTAATCACCTTAAAACATACCGGCAAGTAAAATTGCTTCCACACTTCTCGCTGAGGTAAGCGCTTAAGATGGTCGCACGAAAGCTCATCATAATGGAAGTATAGCATTTCATACGGGGACGAAACCGACAGCAGCACTAGAAGGTTGGCATAACGAATCCAAGTATTGGAATCGGGTAGCGATCTATCCTCATTTGCGAAATCCTCAATCAACTTGTTCAATAAATTGCTTTCCCGAATAGCTTCGAGGGGAGGCATTTCTGGCGCGTTTCTAAGACGCATGTACTCATCAGAACGATTTGCATCACCATATTGTGATACTGACTCGTCAATATATTCGGCGTCGGTGCTATGAGTGGACTGCCGACGGTTGTAGTCTACAAAATTACATTAAATACGGTTACAATCAACATTACCTCTGGACTGGTCGAATAACAGAACCCCGTAGTTGTCGAATTCGTTCAAGGTCTTGTTCAATTCGTCATAAAAATCGCAGACGTCCATCTCGTTAAGCTTAAAATCCGACATTCTCTGGTTAGTGCATAAACGCTTGTATGCATTGTGGAGGTTAGGGAATCGGGATAAGTTCGTCATCAATAGGTGAATCTGAGACACACTCCATTCGCACAACTTCCCGTCGGCTTTGTCAGCATCAGGGAACAGACCTTCATTAGGATGCATCGTGGCACGGGATATCAACTGAGACAGACGACGACAACCTCGTAGGTCGATTCGCCACTGGTATATGAAATGAAGCAATGCCTGTGAGTATATATATGCATTCTCGGCATGCCAGAAGAGAGGACTCAGAGGACTCGAGTTTTCCAAGTCTATGGAGTCCAGGACGTCGTCCGTAGAAAGAAATCTGAGAATCTCTTCCGATATCCTCAGGGTGAAAACGCTAAAGTTACTGGTAATGCGGGATAGCCCCTCCTTGTCTATATCCGCTTGCTCGAGCTTCATGTTGGCACTCGCAGTGTTGATGTAGTCCTGGTACCACGAACTCAGAAATTCGTCCTTAGGGCGCTCATGGTAGATCTTTATCATGTGCGATACGACTATCGGCGACTTCATTAGGTTCCAATATAGCTCCGGTGGGTTCCACTTGTCGTGATCAGCCTTGTCTTCCATGTAGACTCGCATCTTCTCGGAGTCATATTTCTTTGTCAAGAAACTCATTAGTGCTTCCTGTATGATACTAGCGGTGCATGAAGTCCCGCTACTAGATCTATCACGCTTATCCCCCAGTCCCAGAATGGGAAAGTAGTCACTGCCCTGGACGTTGAGCTCCTCGATCCACCGTGCGCAAACCTCACATAACCAGGCATAACCGACGTAGCCATCGACCAATGTGTTCAGGATGTTTGTGTTTAGCTCTGCCAGGTACTCAGACTTTCGTTCCTCACTGCAACTACTACCGTCGCCATCTACGACATCGAACTCCTTGCGATATAGGTAAGAAATGACCTTCTTTATGTGGAGGAACACAGAGTCGTCCATAATCGCATCCGGACTCTTGATAAAGTCTTCTGAATCTGAGAATGTGTAAGATGTTGCCAAGGTGTAGCGGCTAAACTCATGTGTAGGCTCCCCGAGCCTAGCATCGTTAAAGTGCATCAACTGCGCTCAAGACTGCCATGGTGATGCCCATGATGTTACAGCAGATTGCTGTCCGGACAAGAACATCTACAGCCGCTATTGTGTATGCCTACCTTTGAACTCCTCCGCGACAACCTCAATAATCTCACGGCGGTCCGGAGGCGGAGGCACCGCCTGACCAGTTGAGCCTCCCATCTAGGAGCCTTGTTCCGAGAAAGAATCTCTATATGCCACCAAGTTTATGTCATATGAAGCTTCCATGTTGTGCTCAATCACGAGCGCCTATGAGAGGGCACAGCAAGCTTGTGGCCAGTAAACGTCTACACATTGCTCTGACATGTAAAATAACGCAATGTTTTCATCGGATACTACCTACAAACAAAGCTGTGATAGCATAGCGTATCGCTTGCATGTCTCCATGTACACATACATAGATGAGCCGCTTCGATGTACCATGCTGCAGCGTGTGCTACGAATACCTCACTAAGGATCTATGTGTCTTGTCTCGATGTGGGCATGTATATCACCGAGACTGGTAAGTCACATGTGTCATGCTGAGCTATATATGAGCAGCCTTGTGCAATGGACCGCTAAAACCGCAAAGGCAGGGCCCGGATGTCCACTATGCCGGTGTAATATACCGCATAATGGCGTAGTAGATCTGAAGTTCGAGTGCGGAGAATACAACTGTATCTTGTACTACATATTTCCAGACATGTGTATGCAGCAGTAAATCAGACAGTAATAGACGATGGTTGCCACGCTTCGGACATAACTGCAGAGGTAAGAAGCTAAGCTAAATGATCATTGGTTGGTAGGACATATCGCAAAAGGAGCTGGAAGATCTTAGACACAGACTTGCCCAAGCAGTCACCGACAAACTTGACCTGCAGGAACGCTGTATTTCTATAGAGGTAGGATTCTATGTTACAATTGCCGTATGATTTAATATGAAAGCTTGGTAATAGGGTTGCATATTCACATAAAATTGTGAAATTTGCTCTGAAACATGATGAGCGACACATGCTTTGTTGTTACATGCTGTTAATAAGCCTGTCAATATCGTTTGAAGTTATTAACATCGTATGGCCTGACACTTTGCCAATGCAAGCTAAAGATTTGGCACACATTTAATCCTTTTTAGAAGGAAAATACAACGTTGCAAGAAACTCTGCTGCATGTTCAAGACAGTAACGTTGAATTGGAGAATGAAAACAAGGACCTTAAACTGGCCGTTGCTGCAAACAAAGCAAGCATTGCGAAACTGACGGATCTGGTCGACAAACAAAAATCAAAGCTTGCGAAACTTGAGTCAATCCACCAATAGTAGGTCCCATCCGCCAGCCTCTGATCATACGCACCCAGTCTCAATGTAGAAGATAACAATGACGATGGCTTTAATACTTACCTGAAGAATCTATCTCCTGCTGAAAGGTTTGCGCTGCTCACGAATCGGGTTGCTGAACTCGAGGGGATCAACAAAACTCTGACGTCTCTCCGAGACGTATGGAAGAAAAAGTGCGAAAAACTTAGCCGAGACTATCTTATTCTAGAAAGGTACGTGTAAAGTACTTCCAAGCGACTTTATACGCATATGACAGAGAATATAAGTCAATGAGAGTGAGAGCAGACCCGGGGGCTGCACA
Source organism: Babesia divergens (assembly GCA_001077455.2). NCBI lineage: Eukaryota > Apicomplexa > Aconoidasida > Piroplasmida > Babesiidae > Babesia > Babesia divergens. The sequence continues at coordinate 366,262 of CCSG02000002.1, forward strand.
AAAGTTTCTCCCGGACCCATTAAGCGATACACCAGCTGTAAAAAGCAGTGAACAAACTGGTGAGAACGACACTGATCTACCGAGGAAGGTTCCCCGCTCTATAGACTTTGGATTCATAAAAAGTGCTGGCATATCAGCAACGCATACCCCTACCAGAGTCGTACAACCCGCCACGCTTGGGTTTCCCAGCCAATGGAAAACAGGAAAGGCATCCAAGGCTAAACCTCAGAGCATTGAAAAGTTCTTCAAATCGCAATGACACACGGTGGCCTTCTTTGGCCTGAATAAGTTAAATACGATGTTGAAATTTTGGTGGTAGCTGCGACGATAAATGGCAGCTTTATAAAACTGCCCTCGATAATCGTGATGTTCTAGTAATACCGCCGTTATTTGTGGCTGTTACAGCAGTATGTCTAGAGCTTGTAAATCCAGTGTGAGCAGAGTTAGATGTGAGCTATGATAACCAACGTTATTCATACCCCTGCAGAATGCTGCTTGTGACCATAAATTGTGCAACTAAAGCATATAATCGGTTAGTCAGGATTTACTGCATTAAGTTGAAACTGGTGGCAAGGTTCGAAAGCTGGTTGCCGCTTACAAAGCTACTGGATGAGCAACGTAAGCTAACGAAACATCAACGCCATCGGTTGCGCCTGCACTGCACGAACGCTGATCAGCCGATAGGCGGATAAGGCCATATTTTTATGCCTAATGGTGGAAATTCAGTTGGTTATATGGGCCCGTGTGGTAAGAAAGAATATCTTTTATTGCAACATGCTGACGCATCTGCAAACCAATCACCTCCCAAAGCACCAACTTAAGCGAGACAGAATAGCCATATATAGTATACATATCTCAAAAATCAACCGTAGTGGAGAATTCAGTTCTTCCCAAGCGCGATAGAGGTGTAGTCTGAACAAAAACTGCAGAGTCTTCTATGTTGTCCTGAACGAATATTACAATTGCTATATGGTAACCTACATTCTCCGCAACGTGCAGGAAACTCTTCTGAGAACTCATAAGATCATCTTCATAGCTATTCTGCGAAAACATGCAGCTTTTGGAGTCCTCGAAAGTGTTGACCATGCCAGATGTACTGGGCAGGCTGTAGATGCTGTCCGCTAGCTTAAAGTCGCCCGCCGTACTAGACTGACTGTAAATCGGGTTGCAGTCCTGCGGCTTCGGTGCTAAATCAACAGCCATATTGACGAAAGAAGGAAATTCAATATCGCGCTTCTGACTCGCCCGTGGCGTACGCACGTCGCAGTCGTCCGAAGTAAACATTGCACTGATGTTGTTTTCCAAAGCTGCCAACCCAAAGTACTGAGCCTCCTGAATCAGAGCGCAGCAAAGTGTCACATCCTTAGGTAGTGCCACTTGACCATCGCGAAGGTAGTTTAAGATGTATGGAAAAAGATCGCCGTCGCGGTCTATGAAGACAGTAGGATACAAAACATTGGAAGCACCTGTGATATTCACAAAATCATCACACATTAGGTTGCTATGCACATTTGGCGCAACCTGAGCGAACAACTGGCGGAAGTAGACAGCAAACCGAGATTCCTCGTGACGTACAAGCGTACGGTAGGTAGTCATGTAAGGAATGCCACCCACAACAAGCTTCACTATCCCGTTAAAAGTAACGTTGCGATGCGAAGCCAGCCCGACATTATTGCTGTCCAGTGTTTCAGGAGCCAGCATTACACATGAGTTGTATCCCTCGTCTGGGCGATGCTTCTTAGCGTTGGGTGGCATCGCGGTAAATGTGTAACGGCCGCACAACCCTGCGAAGGCAGAAGGCCAATAAAAAATGAATAGCTCACTGTCGTATCCGCAGAAATGTTGTCGGAACAATGAATGTGGAATCTCTCTAGAGGAAACCCATACAAACACCACGAGACACGAGGTGCACCTGCCATTAATGCATATTTTGTCTGTGCAATGCTCATTTATTAGCGGTTCTTTCAAAGGTTTAAAGGGGCTAGAAGCGACCAGCCGCATACAGTCCCAGTGCCAATATGTAGACACCTACCGCGCCACATGTTCGCAGTGCATTCTCCTATAGGGATTTAGACCGCCACGGCGCCATCGAAATGGCTGTTACGATGCCCACCGCATATAATGGGACGATAATATGTACAGCGCACTAGTTGAAGTAACGATAACACCCCGATATTATGGCACACCCTGGCACTACCTTCATGAGACGGGGAGTCAGACCGATTAAAAAGCCCCGCATCCCGTACTGCCCGAAGAACCTTGAAAGCTCACTTCGAACAGTCATCTTCACTGTACGGTCTGTAGTGGCCTGCATGCAAATATGGGAGTGTACCAATAGTTTGTGTTATCAATAGTCGCTTCATCATGGGCTTGAAATTTTCTCACATGCATAAACAGCACAAACATAAAGGTAGTACGCATAAACTCAGTATCACAGCATGGAGCATTCAAATTACGTGTGACTACAGCATCAAAACTCCCATACCTGGATATTGGTCTTCACGATGTCGAAAGGTTGCGAAATAATGGTAGCGATGGTGGAAGACATCGCTCCAGTTACGAAAGACAGTGACAACTTCTCGTACCTCGTGATATTGTCATCTGTCTTCTGCCTAAAACCCAAAATTAAACGATAAATCAGATCGTTCAATGGCCAGTGCAGCGCCGAAAACGGGACGTCTCTAATTATCGTGGGAACCAAACCCTTGTAGCACGTACGGAAAGCTGCAAATCCCTTGACATCTGCAAAAAATGTCTTTGTGTTGTGTGAGAGATTCGCCTGGCGAAAAGTTCTCAGGCTCTCCAGGGGCTGCATAGAGAGCAGCGTTGCCATGCGTGACAAAATGCTCGCCATTGGTGCACTCATCTCCCACTTGAGCGTATCATATGATATAAGAAAGATAGTTTGACCGGCAACCACGTTAAAAACGGTCAGATGGAAGCCTGTAAAGAAACAACGCGCTCCTCGCGTTCCGTATATGTGACGCGCAACATCCAGCGTAGAAATACGATTCCTACGATCTTTCAGCTCCGGGTTGAAGTACCAATAGTTGCGTACCACGTCAGTAGGCACGCTGAAGGACGACAGCAGTAGCCCTGAACTGTGTGATTCTCCTCAAAGCGATACATACCTCCCACGGTATTCCCCTTCAGAACGTTCCATACATTCGGGCTCGAACTACTAGATGACTCCATCTCAGTATGTGGGCAGCGTCACTCGAACTTATCAGTTCACCTGAACGAGCACCTCCAGTGAGATTCCCTGCGATAGTGCCTCAAGGAAGCACAAAGTGCGCCGAGCATTCATAATCCCGCAATAACGGCTATGCTGGCAAACTAGTTGCGATAGATATGCAGAGTATCTAACGAACCTTGGAGTTGCCCGCCTCCTCTATTCACTCCTAGCTATCCTATGGGGAACGGCATCGTTGATGTGACCTATAGCGCGAATGGTAGCCATCAATGTTAACAAATATAGTATTGCACCGCATGTACATTGTATTTGTGGTCTCTGGGACAAGGAAGACAACGGAAGAAGAGTGATGTGTACCTGAGTCCCAAAGGCGAGCGAGGGAAGCAAACATCGCTGAACTCATCATGGCCACAGAATCCGGCGACGAGGGAGATTTGCTCACTCCAGATGATCAAAATGAACCTATAGATGGGAGTGAGGAAGGATGTATTGATGACTGCGCTGTCGCGGATACAACTGCTCCGCTTCATCAGGTCAAAGATGACAACATTTTGCCCACAGAAGAAGCAGAGGATACACAACAGCATGTAATACGTCAGCTTATACCATGCCGCAGCGTGGAGAACTACAAGTGCCTCAACAAAATATCAGAGGGTACCTACGGATCTGTCTATCGTGCATTGGACAAACAAACAGGTGAAATAGTTGCACTAAAGCATATCAAGTATCACGAAACTCACTGGAGCGAAGGATTCCCCATAAGCTATCTGCGTGAAATATCCATCCTGCTTGAACTAAACCATCCAAACATTCTCAGTGTCAAGGAGGTGGTCACCAATGAGGCGAAGGACCAGTACTACATGGTCATGGAATACGTAGAACACGAGCTAAAAACGTTATTGAGTGAAAGGAAACCGGACTTCACGTTATCGGAGCGAAAATGCCTCCTACAACAGCTGCTGCTTGGCCTCCACTACATGCACAGAAACTGGGTTGTTCACAGAGACCTGAAAACCACAAACATACTTTACAACAACCAAGGGACACTGAAAATATGTGATTTTGGAATGTCCAGAAAATTTGGACACCCAATCAAAAACTACACGCAAAACGTGGTCACGCACTGGTACCGCGCACCGGAACTCTTCATGGGAATGGAACTGTATACAGAAGCTGTGGACGTGTGGTCTGCCGGTTGCATATTTGCGGAAATAATCACCGGAAAGCCCCTGTTTATGGGGACCAACGATCTTGATACGTTGGACAAAATATTCAGACTATGTGGATCACCCACCAAAGACAACTGGCCCAGCTACACAGAACTACCACACGTGAAAGACGGCAAGTTCCCGATCGCAACATACAAACCCGGCTTTCACTCGTATTTCCAGGCCATTGTCAGGGCAAACGAGGGATGCTACATGACGGAGTGCGGTCTCGATTTACTCATGAAAATGCTCACACTGGACCCAAGCCGCCGTATATCAGCTAAGGACGCACTAAATCACCCTTACCTAACAACAGTAAGTGTCAAAGTCGTTTAACTAAATGGACTTAGGAAAAACCCAGAACCCAGGCAATCGAGCTCATGCCAACGATTCCAGACACCAACGCCAAGGCACGAGTAAAACGCAAGAAAGAGGATCAGGAGGATAATGATGGGCACGTATCGCGATTCATGGGGCGTGTCAATCCTGTAAAGTTTTTGTCGTTAATGGAAAAGGAAAAGTCGAAACAAACAAGGTGCTGAGGATATGGAAGCATCAACCATCACAAACTATCTTAGTTGGAACAAGTAAACGCATCTCCATGTGAGTACATATACACAGGCTCGTGATGCTCTTTGTTGTGAGGTTCATCAGAGATGGATAGGAATCTGATACATTGCGAACCCAGATCAAGCGTAACATTGCAACGACGCCTAGATCCAGGACCAGAGTATGTATGACCGCTTTAATCATATAATTATGAAGTTATACTTGCACGGAGACTACGTCATGGCGCGTATGTTCAAATATATCATATATCCGCATGTCTCGCTAAAACGCGACACGGGAAATATGATATCTAATGCATCAGTAAAGACAGGAGACGCACTGTATAATTCAACTAAAGCTTAACGACAAACGCTGTGTAATAATAGGGCGCATAAATATCACATTTGCGTCTTTACATAGGGGCCTCTACAGGGAGAGACGCTATCCGATCTGATGGCTTAGTATGCAGTAGTGATAGACGCTGTCTCCTGTACCTGCCAATATTTAACAGGACAGTATACCAGTTGTAAAGACAAAACATCACAGGTATCGGCGTTAATATACCACATAGGTACGCACGCATAATACATTGCGACTTTAGTGAGACATCCACATTCACGTATCGTGCCCAGACAACGTATCCTCGTATACATAAGTACCCATCGTGCATATGTTGCAGAACATTACAACATATTTGCAATCATATAAACTCCAGTTGGGGCTACTCAAATTCACAACTCAACCCCAGATCACATCTGCAAAGATGGATGAGCTGCGTTTCGAAGAACTCCTCATGGATGCCAAATGCCTGGCTACAATATCAAGAGGAGCAGTATCTGGATCACTCGCAATAGTGGCTCATATATGTAACTTCATCAAGGATGTGGAAGTAAGTGGTACGCAGCAGTACTGTATAGATAACACAGGGGTGTACTGACATCGACGACATCAGCAAGGTGAGAGTCATCAACTGCATGGGAGCTATATGCAACTTTCTAACTCGTGCAATGGACGCAAAGTATGGCATATCCGCCGCATATGGCAAAGATCTCAGAGGGTAGGTGCAGCAATTTATCGATTTAACACTCGCAGTGACGACCTCAAGGAGGCAAAGAAGGAACTGTACACAACCGTTATTAGATGTTTCACCCAAGACAATGCAAACCTTGGGATATCCCATCATGAATACGACTTGGAGATGGTAACAAAGATTAAGATGGAACTTATTTCGTTGGGCCAAGAAATCCGAAAGTTAAAGAGGAATATTTCACTGTATAAAGTTGTTAAAAGCAACGTCACAGAGGATGTTATGGCATATAAACAAATAAATGAAACATATACCGATGAGGAGAAGCACATATTAAAAATTAATAGGCAAAGGGCCATTGGCAACGTCCAGTCGATGATAAGGCAAAACCACATTTCAACCTCACGGAATGTAACAAAACTTCATGGCAAGAATGCAGCGATAGAAAAGGCAATAGAACAGAAAAAGGCTGAAATAGAAAACTATTCCGACATGCTTATGGCACTAGTAAAGACCTACATGAATGCTGACCCTCCAGCCCAGCTGAGTGAAGACACAATAGATAACCAATCACTCCGTAAGGCCATACTCGCCGATGAGACGCTAAAATTGGTGCGATTCAACGCTGAACGCAAACAGCATTTGATCAGCGCATCTGAAGTTTCCGTAGAAGTTCAGCCCAGGGCCCCGGAGATGGTTGAAAATGAAACAAATGGGCTAGACTCTCAAGGTGCACCTTCTCAGGTAAATCACCCTGTCAAGCGGAAGGATGCCAGTAGCCCCGACAGTCAAAAAGCACAAACTAACAAGCCCCGCAGGATAACCACTGGGGTGGAACCTGAGGAAATTAGGACCGAACTGGAGAGGCTAGAACCAACCATGGAATTGGTACATGAAGTAGCTCAAAGTACTAATAAAAGGGCAAAAAGTGGAGATCAAATGGCTGATTTTGAAACAGAAAATGGAATAGAAGATGATGTTAGCACCGATGGCAGTTGGAATTATGAGGCCGCCTCTGGCCGCGATGCCCGTGGAGAAATCCAAGTCTCAACCACCACGCGTGCAGAAGACGTCCAACAAGAAATACAGCCAGAAATAAAGGCCAATGATGTGGAAGAAGCTCCTACAAAGAATCCTCTTGTTGAAAAAGAAGAACCTATCGTAAATATTGAAAGGAGTGAAGCTATTAAGTCTCATACCCTTGAGGAGGGAGAAGAAGCAGAACTTAAGATACAGCATCCTGACATTATAGACGACAGTCAAAGCAGCCAACATGATCATATCTACAACATACCCCTGCGAACTGAAAGTGAAATCAAGGATATCATTCTTAGAATCAAAACGTCCATGGACAATGAGTTGAAGGATATCGAACCTTCTGATGTAACAAAAGTATACCTACACTGTGACCAGACATCCAAACTCGATAATATAGAGAAGCTGATCTCCGGGATAGATTTAAACATCTCAAATCAGACAACCATTGTTTCAACATCCGATATAAATATTACGGAGGGAAGAAGTCACTCGATAGGGCATGACGCCAATAATTCCAAGGATGTGGACACAAGTTCCATCGGTTCAGAGCAAGTCGATCTTTCATTATATCAAGAATTTGATATATATGACGATGCTTCGCATCAATCTGATAATGAAACCATTCGGGAGCGTGAAATTGAAGAACCAAAGCAGGATAGTATTACAAATTCTTCTATTAAGTTCGTGATTCCTGAAATAAATGAAACTGACATTCCTATTCAACAAATTGGAAACATTACCGAAAAAATTGGGACGCAACTTGATTGTCAAAATCCTGGAAATTCAACCATCTATGGTGACTCCAATAATCAAGATGAAAGGCAAACTACTGTATGCACTGCCGATACTACTGGGACAGTGATCATGGAATTATCAGCGCATATAGAGCCAACGGAATCTGGTTCATCCGAGAACCTCACTAAAAGCGACAAACCTATCAATATAGACGTGGAAATGTCATTATGTTGCCCAACTTTGGACCAGAACAAAGGTGACACCATGAAGGCATTATTACCTATTACAAAACCAACCGAGATGCCATTATTGATAATTGATGAGATCAAAACGCCAAATTTTGTTCATGAATTCATCACCTTACCAATAATGACTCTTTGCCCCGTTGAAATAGAGGATCCTGTCCGTCTACATACCACAATTCCCAACGTAGAAGTAGGGAAAGAAAGTATGGAACAAGGAGAATATGCAGAAAAAATACCAAGGAAAATCGAATGTAGTATTCCAGATTCTCCAATTGAGCTCTCATCACCAGCGGGCAATGTTTGGGAGGAAATTCGTAACATCAAGTATGAAATGAGCGTGATTAAACGTATGATATCGGGAATCGAAAGCCACCTTGGTTCATATATACCGTTTTCCATGAAATTGAGCGCCACAACAAAACGTAGTGACAGACCGATTAAAGCTGAGACATTATTGGATGCAGTAACTTTGGACACAAATACCACTGCCAAGGAACATCAAGCAACAGAAGAGTCGATCCCACAGTCGATAAATGCTACGAATGGGATCATAAATACTTCTGAAGACCTAAATAGTACCCTAGATAGAGTAAGTAATGTGTTTATGGAAGGTATCACTCAGATAGAGGCCGCCAATGGGGACTCCTTTGAGTCTAACGAGACCACACAAGGTGAAAATGAAGAGGAGACACAGAACAATACTTCAGATGTCGCTCAACAACCTCTATGTAGACAGCATGCATCTGAATTCAAGCTGGCTCGTGGTGTGACACAGGAAATAGGAGATGACATACCAAATGTATTCGGACAAGATGAGACCGCTGAGGATGAAGCAGTGATCACAGATATGATCGTACAAGAAAGTGATACCAGTATGCCACAACCCGCTAATACTACCCCCAGTACTATTTTGAAGGATATTTCAGCTGTACCCATTGTTCAGGATGTTGTGCAAACCAAAACCTTGTATGAGCACCCTGGCACAAGTACCACTGAAGAAGGCAAGGAAATAGAGTCCACGGGTGTAAATGAGGATATTACGCTGGAGTATATATCGTGTGATGAAGACCTCGCAGAGATTGAGATCGAAACCTACGACTCATACAGGGAGCGCATGTGGGAGACAGTAGATGATACTGAAATGCCGAAAGAAGTTGCAGTCAATGAGGACATTTCAACGGCTCTTGATACAAATGATACTATAAACACTTTGATAAAACCAAATGATGAACCCTTATCATGTGTTAAAGCCGTCAATGATGCACAAAACGGCACGACAAAGGTTGACCAGGAGTTACATGTACCACTCGTCCCAAGCAAGGGTGACACAATGGAGCAGATTCACACACAAACAATTGAATTAGACAGCAAGGATGATTCTAGAGATATGGCGGAGAATGCGGAGATACATAGTAGTGAAGGGGATGCTATTACACCGCGTTCCGAGGCACAAGTGAACAATGCTCTGGACCTGGAGATTAATGAAACACAATCATATCCGTTAGAAATGACAAATGAGAAGCGTGATCGTGTAGAAACCCATGATAAGTTGGAGGTTGAGGTAAACAAAGGATACGGGTCCCAGGAAAGGGACATAGATTATCATGACATATCCCAAGAGATTTTAAAGGAATTGGAATCAATACACGCCATAATTATGAATGATAGGGATTCTAGCATTTCAACAGGCTCTGTATTAACTGAAGACCCGTCCCAGAGCAGCATTCGTTCTGAGAGCATGGAAGCATCAAACTATGGGAACTTCATGGGAGACCAAACACCTACCCGTTCATACATAGCCAAAATGCATGAAGGAAATGCCCAATATGACAGAAATAGTGACATGGAAAGGCAACATAAATACGAATTTTCTGGCGAGCAAGATACCAAGTTAATCATGGACGCCAATGCGCCCGCAAAGACATCAGGAGGTATCGACCTGGACAGTGCTCGTATTTACTTTGGAATGTTCTCCCAATTTCCTATAACGTCGGTGTCTGTGAAAGAGGAGACGATATCTAAGCAGTATGAAGACTTTCAAATGTTCAAGGCGTTTCTCCGTGCATCTGAGGACATTAACACAAGCAATGGCAAGAGACGTGATGCAACCCGCATAAACGACCCCTCAACCTTAGCCGGTCATTTCAATCGAATGAACTGTCCGAAAACCCCAATATTCGGGAGAGAGACCTACTAATGACCGCACCAACAGATTACTGCGCTCACTCACAAAACACAATTTAAGTGCCTATTGCTAGTTTCCTTATCAATACCACTGACACGTATAATAATTGTGCCCGCCTCGCACAGTTGCATCAAGTTTTTCGTCAGTGCCACGACAATATTAGTACAAAGTGATACTACAACATAGTTGGGGAAGCATGCATATTGTTCAGTGTAATCAACAACTATTCCGACCATAGGGGCCATACATCCCCCGAAAACTCAACTACTACCAACATCTAAGAAATGCCACCGCAACACATTAGGGTGGAAGGATGTGCCACGTCTCTTTCATGTCACTGTCCAACAGGATACGAAAGATGCGGACGACACAAAGGTCTGACAACATTACACACTTGATGCAAAACAGAAATTTTCACTTACAATAGTTTGCTGTTACAAATCACACTGAATTGGTTGGTTGCGTACTGTATGAGGCGGCACTGCATAAACGGGCAGAAACTTGCCATCAGACTCCTCAATACAATAAATCCAGGAACACGTATAGATACTAAGATGAGGAAGGATACACATGCTGACAGTTGGTACACAAATGATGGTATGTCTTCGTACTTCAATGCCAACTACACATTAAGGATGGCACGTACGCACTGACTTAGTATATAGATCAACGATATGCATTCATACAAATCTTTACAGCCACTTTGCTTCAAGCAGAGATCCAGAAGGCATTAGATAAAAGCACTGAGGTACCCAAAGAAAACCTGAAGTACATCATATCACCGTACGTCGTGTGACCGGCCACTAACAATATCACAGTCATGCCGGATATGCATACTCTCTTAAGACAGCCGCAATATCTTATAGCGTTATAGACGCCTCCAAAATGTAAATGGACCTGTGGCTTAGTATGACATCACATGCAGCAAAACCATATTTATACTTGGCCCCTCGCATTTCACGTCGTTGAGAGGATGCGGAGTGGACACGTTCACAAGGCTTAAGACGCCACTAGGATCATTGCACGTAGATAAAGATATAATAGCCGATCTTAAGAGCCAGTCTGGATTCGTGAAAATAAGTGGGGCAGACTCTGAGATGGAGCATTCCATCGAGATGCAGCTACCAATACTCAAGCATATCCTAGAAAAGTTAGCAGTCCCATATATAGCATTGGCTATGCGTTTACAGGGCTGGAGCATGTGATGTAAAGGTAGTCCCCATTATCGTCGGGTCCGTGGACGGCGACCACCTCGATAAAGCCGGTACGTCCCACTTGGAGACATATATTTCGCATCCAGCAAATTCACTACTACCATACTTCCAAAAGGAGGTACAGGCACCATCATGAAAATCAGACAGCCTTCAGGATACTATTTTCGTAATTTCATCGGACTTCTGCCATTTTGGTCGCAGGTAAACATTTTAACGATAACCCTACACTGCTGACATACGATTTAGGTTCGGATTCACCCATACGGGATACGAACACACTACTATGGGTCTCTCGGAGGCCATTCAAAGACTGGATCTTGATGGCGTAAAGCACATCGTTAAGAATGACTTGATCGGTGAGATCAAGCTGCAGTAACGTTACGTGCATACCATTTGCAGGCTTCAAGCAATACCTGGAAGACACAAGAAACACAATTTGCGGGCGGCATCCTATTGAAGTACTTCTTAAACTAATTAATCTATCCGGCATTCAAATACGATCCAAGCTTCTGTCGTACACCCAGGTACGTGACAGTGTCGTCCATTGTCAATTCGTGCAGTCAAGCCAGTGCAGAAGCACACAAGACAGTTCAGTCTCATACTGTGCCATTGCAGGCCTGTGGATAGAAGGTTAATTAGTATCGATTGACCTGAGGCGCATACTGCGCAGTACCATGCCCTCTGAAAACTAGCATCTGTAACATCTCCGTTTAGCTACACATATATTCATTGATATACACCAAGAGCAACTCTTCAACTATCATGAACAGCCTCATGGCCACAACACGATAATACAGATTATGCGTTCGATAACACGCAGTGGCTGTTATTGTACACACTTGTAACCCTAGAGATGTGCTAATCGTAAGTGAGGTTGTGCTTGTCAAACTGATGCGTCAGTTCCTCAATCTTCTCCATTTCCTGCCGAGCTGCCTTCACCAAATCGTTAACACTGTCCTTGAAGTCGAATGGCTTTCCGACATTAGAGTCCTCTGAAACCTTCAGCAGAAACATAAACATCTCGGTGAGCTGATTATGCTGCAAATCGCTAATTTGCCTCTGCAAGTGCAATGCAGAGAGCAGCTCCTCATGGCGAGTGAGGATCTCCTGTTTACTGAGAGGGAGGAGCTTGTTAATCTCATGGGTGTGCAAGATGACATGCTCACCCTGATTCAGTTGCATGTATCTCTCTTCACAGCCGTGCAGCTCCATCATCAGCTCCTCACGTTTGGGGTCATCGAAAGGCACCGCTCCATCGGCAATTTCCTCCTCAGTTTCCTGTATGTTTCCCTCTATGATACTTTTGAGCTCCTCGGCTTTCAGCGATAGTTCCTCCAAACGTTCCTCCCGGTTAAGCAACTTCTGTGCATCTATTTCGGCGGCTGCAGTCACCGCTTGCACGATTGAAAACGAGCTCGCCTTTTGAGCTGTGGTCACTTCCTCAGCAAATTTCTCCGCGATCTTTGCGGGTTTCGCAGGTTCACAGGGCTCCTTACATACGGCATCTACTGTAGGCCCGGCCACCTCAGCCGGATGGGCGTCCGCTTCGGGCTTTACCTCATTGTCGGCCTTGATGGCCATGGGCTCGTGAGTCATGGTAATACAACGACTCCAAAGCAGCAGAATGGGTGAGATCTCTGGCATACTAGAGAGGTCAAGCCACTGCTTAAGTTGCTGCTGCAATTGTTCCTTGGTGACGTTGTAGAATTTCATCGCACGATCTCTGCATGCCTCCTGCAGCTCCTCCGTTGTTAGACTGTCGACGCCCTCCCAGAGGATTAGTCTATCCTCGCGCTGTATCTTTAGTAGGTGGTGCCTTAACTGCAGTACAACATGTGTACGCATGCTGAAGGGGGTTATTCCCAAAAGCTTGCACATCACCTTCAGAGTCTCCAGGTTCATTTGATCCAGCTTAAACTCTTTCTTGAAAATTTTAGAAAACACAAGAAGCTCGTTGCAACTCAAAAACGGGTTAATGTCCAAATCTTCCTTGTTCAGAATGCGCTCTTGGAAGTCCTTAAGAGCCTCCATCTTTGTTTTGAGAGATGAATCCAATTCTTCCTGCAGAATCTGGTTGGTGCGCTCCTGCACAAGCTCTTGGAAAAACTGAGCAAGCTCCTTCTTGGCCAATAGTTTCTTCTGGAGGTAGTCGTCACTTTTAGAGTTGTCCGTCCTGAATGTCGATGGTAACATTTGCGGGAAGAGCCTTATCGCCACAGGTAGCAAAAACTCTGCGAATGGCACAATAATGAAGAATGAAAACGGCACCATCTTAAGAGCATCGTTAAGAGTCTTCATCAAAAGCTTGCGCTCGTTGTAACGCATAGGATGGCCCTTGAGTCTCTTGAGGAGGATATAGTATGAAACCTTCACGTTCGCAAAGTACAGCCTGAAACCAGTTTTGCACCAATGCACCGTGTGCTTCACACCGTCTATGATACTCTTGAAAATACCGGAAACACCGCTGACACGGGCAACAACAGCAGCGCGGGCAGAGAGGCGCATCAAATGAGTCACCATCCTGAAGGTCAGGGAAAAGAGATGAACTGCCCACTTCCCCAGACGAAACGGAAGCACCACCGCCCATTTAACTACACTAAAGGACAGGCGTACTATACTGCGGGTGCTACTGTGGCGCTTTGATATGCTGAACATATCTGCACTACTGACATTCTGAACACCCTTCTTCCCTGGCCCGCCAAACATAGAGAAGTTCCTCTGAAATGGGGCGCTGTAATACATACCATATGGCTTTGTAAATTTCCCGCAGTTTTGGTGCACGCGGTTGACATTGTTCGAGAAGCCCCCTGAGTACGGGAGAACATCGTTCGCACAAACACTATATGCGGTACCATCTTTGTATGTAGGAGCACCGTATGATGGCCTATTACCATAAGAAAATGACCCAGTTGTAGACACATGACGTATACTGTCAGTATTGCACTTTGGGAGATAACGACCATGTGCTCCAGAACAGTATAGTCGGTTTATACCATGCAGGGGCAACAACACTTGCAAATCGCTGTTTAAACAGCGACCAATGCCCCGATTACCGCTATACATCCCATAATTTGTGATGCTATGCATCAAAAAGCAATTGGCTGGGGAAGAAGGTGTCTCCCTGGCGCAATCCCCGCGGTATGGAAGCCGACCGAGAATAGGAAATGACGGCGCATCCCTGCAACAGTCCCCAATGGTGTTATATCCGTCGAATACGCGACCGTACTGATACGAACTGACCGTAGGTGTCACCGTGTGGCTACGGCGCGCAGAGCTCTTGAGCAAGGAGCGCTTGCCCTGGAGATTTACAGCCGATGCATCGAGATGGACGACACCTTTCCACATACTTCCACTGCAAAATATAACCCTTTGGTACACAAAGGCCTACGAATACACACTCAGCGTGTAAAAGGCACTGTGTACGTCCTGCACATTTCTCGACACCACGGTGGCGAGCCGAATGATATATACGACGAATTACCAAGACTACCACCGCATAAAACTCACAATACATGCCCAACTAAATGTAGCATGTTTTCTGTAAATAGTCTGAGCTACGACCCTATATACTCTACAGGGGTATCGCATCACACCCTTTAATACAGTGAGACATAGAAGTTTTTGGAGGCAGTACACACGATCTATTCCGCAGGATGCATAAGATAACGCTATATGCCATTGACTTCCGCCATCATAAAGCCATGTCAATGTTGACGAATGTCTACCTATGGCAGCAGGCATATGCAGAGATACAAACAATAACCCATAAACACATAGATGCCTCTCAGAGACAGATCATCGGCCGTGTATGTGTTAAACGTACCAAAGTTACACCCAGGGTGCCACATAAACCCATCATACACGGGTTACTCGTCCAGTACATCCTTACCGTGATACAACAGTAGAGTGAAATGCAACTAGTGGATTAAACATGTTGCGACGCGCGTAACTACCGCCGCTTATGTTGCGATTCCGGGCGATATCCCATCTTTTCTGGAACGGACCATGTAATGGTGTGGTGATAAATTCAATCCTCCGCCCTACTGCTGTCGTTTACATCACAGGTTTTGTCACCAATCTCATCAGTTACGTGAGGTTTTGCCCACTCTGCCTCGTTCTTCCCGATCCACTCAGCTTTACGCTGATGGTACCTCAGAAACTCACGTTTCTCGTTCTCCCAGTATGCTGAGTGGTCGTAATCGGTCTTGTTGTTGCCACCCATGGATTCCTCCAGATAGTTAATGTTAATCCGACCCTTAAGATAGGCCTCTAGTTTGGGCCCTCGTGGTTTTACGACGATTTTTTTTGCCGTCGAGGAGTCAAGGACAGCCTTGATCATCTGTAGCACTGGGTCCATCAGCATCGGTGGATCCACGATGAGCACTTCGTGTAACACATCGGTGTAATGCTCCGAAAGAGCTCTTACAGTGTCTATGACGATCTCGAGCGTAGGTATTCTACCAAGGGACCACCCGTTGAGGTCTAGAATTACGAATACCTTATCATTACCGTGGTCGAGCAACACAGTCTGTGTAGCGCGCTCCAAAGTGAAGTAAAGGAGCAGCTGCTGGCTGTCACGGTCAGCATCAACTTCCTGATGTGGACGGAAGTACACGATAGGCCTTGCCGAGTTGTCATAACCCTTCCTATATAGCATGCCACCAGCGTTAGCAGGTCCGACAACATCTGGGCTTATTGAATCGACGTTGCGAAAACGCCTCCATGCGAGAGTTTTCTTCAACATGTGGAACGCAACCTTCACATCATACTTGTAACTCCTCAGGTAACGGAAGAGGACGATGTCCGTACACCAGTAGATCTCAGATATCGCGATGTCCGTGACTGGATCCACATTCCAAAGCTTGTACCACTTGCGGTTGTCATCGGATTTAGCCGACTCCCCCTTGAACATAGGCATGCTCCAAACTAACTCCTTGAGCTCCTTCACCTTGTCCATCACCGCGTCCACATTCTCATGCTCGAGGGAGTAATGGCCAGCCCATTTCAGTAGGAAGTCGTACAAGGCGATCTCATTTGATTGATATTCAAGCGATAGAGCGGGGCCAAGTCCTTCCACTAGCTCGAGTGTGTCGAAGTCCAACGGTGACACTTTCTCATTCGGGGAGGCATCCTCCGCAGGCTTCGCCTGGCTCCTGAACATCTTCATCAGCTCCATAGTTACGGCAACTTAGGAACAATCTGCGCAACGAAATACGGTCGGTGTGTACATCCCTATACACACGGCCATCACGATCTACCTCGATGATAAGGAGTTCACTGCAACACAGAGCCCACAGAGGTATAAATAAATACCGATCTTATTACGGAGCATATGCTACATTGCTCCGAAAGGCTTGTATTTTATAACTACACCCCTCTCCACAGCACGTGGAGGTATCGTACAGATCAACTCTAGTCCCCAGATAGTAAAGAAGCTGCCGGTTTTGACAACTAGATATAGTAGCATAAACTCCAGAATTTCCGATCGCACATGTCTAATTCATAGTGCCACGTTTAAGGAAGCCTACAACTAATATGTCCGAAGGAGTAGCACACGCTAGTAAAGAGGTTTAATGTTCTGTCTCTTACGAAAGGGGCATTTGCGACCATACAACACATCAATATAATTGTAAATCTACATTTTTTGTGAACATTCCAAGAATAGACCTTCCGCTTAGGTTGACCGTCGGCGACCTCTTGCTGGGTTATATCGGTTTGACAAGATGTTATACGAACTGAAAGCCCGCACGCTATATGCATAGGGGCTTTGTGTATAGTAGCAAATGAGATGGTGTCATTGGTATCAAAATGTGTGTGTTTGGATGTGCGCGAATAGCGATCCTGTATAACTGGACCCTTTATAACATGGTACTTTAAGTGTATATTACCATCACACCTACACAAAATAGACTACTCATATCACTCCGCGCCTTACTATGTATACATGCTGGCTCTGCCATTTAGATTATATCGGTAGAATGCCCGAAGGCGTCTGTTACCCTGTGGTACTAGGGAGCCTGTCATAAGATCGGCTCACATCTCGATCGCAATGCGCGAACATAATGTTAATGATACCCTCAACCAGTGAAAACTTGCGCATCAACTTGACGCAAGCTACGTACGTAGAACTTGCTGATTAGTCTTACACATTGGGATAGAGAGACAGGTGGTACGAAGCGTGGGCTCCGCCCTTATATTGCCGGATCCTATGAAAGGCTCAAGTTTCTTTGGCGGCCGTATGTTGGATGAAGACGGGATACGCACTATCATCGCCCCTCTTGTGACCACTTGACCTGCCCAGACGGCCGCATCGGATTTTTTACGTAAGGTGTACAATGGGCCAGGCAAAATCAGTTATGCACAACCGCACCGTGCCTCGGAAGATCGGTGACAATCTCAATATTTTCAGTGAGTCTTATCAGAACCACAATCACGCTCTGCAGACCATCCAAAGGAACACGTTAAGGTGTTGTTACCACCCTCAGGACCAAGCACGAGAATATCAGTGTGCCGCTGTTGGAGGTCCGGTAAGCATCGCCTGGGAATCAATTTCACAAGCATGCAGCTAAGTTCCCCATATGTGACAATTCACACCAGATATTGCAAGGTCAGGGCATCAAAGTCGGTAAGTCAATACTACCATTGAGGTACAACCCCTTGTGGCTGTTATTAAACTATTTAATGTTATGGTTCTGCGGATTCCAATACATGCAAATAACTGCGCTGTGATCCCACCAGACAATCGACATAGTTCGGAACCACGTCACGATAGTATATGCGATTCATTATAAGACATTTGTGACTCTGCGTCAGGACCAGCTATGGTGGAAGCACGTAAATCGCAGTGATTCAGCGTTCGGGGACGAGGCTTGGATCACGGAAGCTAACGCTCTGCACAACATGCACATATAGTACAGAAAACATACAATATTGCTGATCATAATCTTATTAAATGCCCCAGCGTCATTAAAACGTTCCACAATCTCTGAAGTTGCCGCGTGGTTCTTCAGTGTCGCCACATGCCGTCCATTGTGTTCAAAGAGATGTTCTATATCATCAGATTGAACGAGTAGATCAGCTCGGGTGTACTTCTTCACCACCTGTTCAACATCGAAGACCAGCTCCTTCTCCACAAACTCCTTTGAAAAGTTCGCCCCGTAAATTGTGTAAATCTGACTCGCATAGGCCAGCTTTGCCTGCACGTCGAAGAAAATAACCGCCTGCACAAAGGTGAGATGGCATGCATAAGAAAACAATCCCACATACCTCAACCTCTTGTCCGTCCTTTGTGACGAACCGTTCAACTACCTTCTTGCGTATGGGCGTGGTGCGGAAAGCCACAGGCACCTCAAGGAAAGGGATGTACAACATGGCGAGGCGACCCTTGTTATTGAACTGGTCAATACGCCCATCCCTACGAACGATAAGCCCAACGTAGCCAGGAGGGACGATTTTTATCATCATGAATATGACAGTCAGAGAGACTACTGAAAACAAGTAGAGCCTGAATGTGAGGAACCGCCGACGTTTGTGATCCTTGAAGAGTATGCCGGGCTCAAGAAACATCCCCACCCTCTGTGTATAAAGCGGACTCAGAGGAGCTCCTGTGGAATCCTCTGTAGGGCCAACTCGGCCATCGACGCAGTTCCTCTGGATCTCTGAGCTGTCGGCTCTACTGCTGAATTGCCGCCTAGACAGCGACAATCCACGACAACGAAACAGGACTCGCAACATAATCGCATATTTGGCCCTTTACCCAACTATTTGGCCGCCATAAAGTCGCAGATGGCGTTACATTAAAAGGGATTCAACATCCTAGGACGTATGGCAGCAACTGCCAAATCTGCAACTACAGCCCGCACATATATCGTACGCGGTAGAAGCCATAATACAAGACGCCCGAATATTCTAATACAGCCGATATTATGCAGAATTTTATGTCGTGTGTGACGCTCCTCCGTCCTTACCGAGTGACACCATATACCTGGCCTGATGCAGTTCGAAAACTTCAGCAAGACAAAGCATACCAAAATGAACCTGACAAAGCTACGCTTTAACGTCAAAAATGTGTTCTTTTTAGGCTGTTGACCGGATTCAACCGCCCATTCACTCCATATCGCGTTCTCTTGGCAGTCCAGGAGAACCACATTGCTGCCTCATCCTAGCACACACAAACATGTTGTTGGTTGAGAATAACGAGCTCAGCAGGATCAATGCTCTGTTGGACAAATTCGACGCTTCGGATCGCTTCTTCGATGTCAAGCTTGAGCTCCTCGCCTTCTCGGCAAAGTAGGCTTTATTTCAACAGATGCACCACGATCAGGCGGTCGGAAGGACCGAATCATCATACTTCACCCGCTTATTACTTCTCTTATATCATGAACCACTGCTTCCCTGACTACAGCTTCAGGTAAGACACGTGCTACCGTCGCAGACACTGTTCGTAGTCATCTCGGTATGAAGCACTTCAAGCAAATCAAAAATATAGCTGAAGTCATTAACAACATCGATTACAACCTATCCTTCATTGTAGAGCGTTTCGTGCCTGGATTTGTGAAGGACTTCTGGATGACCATAAAGGTATGCATGCATAGCTAAACAGCCTGGGCGGTCTGGAATGGGCCGTCTGTTAACAAAACAGACGGTCCTGTGGTCTAGTAGTAGTGCCACATGCATCTATGACATCCTCAGGGCGCCCTTGCTCTATGGGCCACCCAGCTGCAAACTTGCTGGGAATAATATAAAAATTCAAAGGCAACGGATTTGCCACTGCATGTGAAGTTATGCGCTGTATTTAATAACGATTGCGATGCTACGTGGTATTTAGGATCGAGGATGCATCTGTCATGTTCATGTGTATTACTGGCATGCATACATAATGACATGTGACTGACTACGTGAACCATCTAATTAGCCTGCAGGACATTGTACCAATCAAGGAAGTAGACATATACACGTACGATTACTCGGGGGAAGATGGACCCTTTAACGACGGGAGCTGCTTGCAGAGTTTCAACTACTTCTTCCTAGACAAGCGCCAGCAGCTCGTACTGTTCCTATGTTGTGTGGCAACCGGAAAGTGCAAATCAAATGAGGCGTCACAAGAGTACCAATCATTCAATACTCCATTCTACCAGGAGACCATATCATCCTTCAACGAGGGGGACTGCTTATCAGAATACGAACCAGGCACAATGGATTGATTCCCGCAAAATACGTTCAAAGGCAGTGTCTATCATGATGAAACAGATGCACATCACCAAAGTGGTGCAACTATTGTCTGTGAACGTGTTAAACTTATTGGCAGCTGCGTTAATAAGCCAGACCAGCGCCAGTTGCCAATCAATTATAAACCACCAATACGATCCTGTAAAATTAACAGGCGCAGACTACATCTAATTATGATCCCAAATACCACACAAAATTATATGTTTTACGCTGCTGGCGCAACGGAACATCCAAGCAACTCCGCGTAGATAATGCCGACATGGACACAGACGTCAACAGATGGCTTCTACAGACATCGACTAATCGAGGATATCACGAGTGCTCCAGACAATGAAGCTCCGGATCATGAAAGAAACCTTTTCCTCCGCTATATACTGGAACCCAGTCCACTGGGCATATGTGTGTCGTGTACCGCGCCAGGCGCTGTCGAACACAATGAGCCCAGAATAACGCGGATGGACCAAGGAAGCTCTGACGCCAACATAAGGAGCTCCGCAGCCATTCTACATGTTGGCAACTATGACGTTAACTTGCGCATATCCGCCTTCTATGGCTTAACCGGTGTATGCAACAGAGGGATATACCGTATGCCATACGAGTCGAGCTTATACATCAACAGCAGTACCGTTTCGAGCAGGCGAGGGTCGCCTCTAAAACATATGTACAAGTGGCTCCAATGGGAGGTCGTCAATGGGATGGCTACTATGTACCCATTGGGTGGGCAGCATGCAATGCTATTCAAACCCACGGGCACAGCTAATGCAGCAATAGAGGCAATAGCCGTGCAGCTATATGGTACAACCGAATGTATCGAAATTGACTCGAACCTCTGCTTCAAAGTATATCCTTCATCTCTGTTCTTCAGATCCTCAAATCCATCAACCAACTCAGACCACATGGAAGAAGCGGATGGCTCGATCCCCATGGAAGGTGATAAAGCCGTGGAATCAGATGTATCGGATACTTCTGTTAATGCGGAGGAGCAACGCATCGTGATAAATGCGAAAGGACAGCATGCGAAGCATCCATCCGATTCGCGAAGCCATGCGAACGAGACACACGACTCCACATCAGGATATTTTGAACCATTTGGAAATACGGAACAGGATATGGAAGAACCTAAGGATAAACACTCTGGCGCATACCACAAGAGACGGAACTTCTCCGCCAGTGATTGCAACATCCTAGAAATGAGGACCGGCGGCAATGTGTTTTATGCACGCAGTGCAAATGGAATATACATCGGCAATTATACAACATATAACGATCTGTGGCAAATGCAGACCCTCAATAACCATCATTACGTAAAGCGTAATAAGGTTTACTACATGCGGCCGAACCCATTCATACCCGCTGAATGTGCAATGCTAACCAACAACACGATCATGCTCTATGATGCCACACTGCAAAAGGAACGCCTGCTCATACCCCTAAATGCTGTGCCAAAATTGAACGAAACGACGCAAGACATTATACAGACCATCTCATTCGGAGTCGACATGAATACTCTCATCCTTGGAGGAAACAGATTGTACACTACGGACCTTCGTACGAACAAAATAGACAACTTCCTGACAAAAAGCGACAAGACTATAAAGGTCACATCAACTCTGTGGACTGAACGATTGTATGATACGGCAAAGTCAGTCAACAACAACTTGGCTGGGGCCACTTGTGCTTCCTCGACCTACTGGAAACCTTCAATACCGGAATTCTGGGGAGCGTTCACAGCGATAGCAACCCACCCAACGTACAAATACATAATGGCATGTGCACATGGCACAAGTAACTGCATATACATCTGGGACCTCAGGCTGCCACTTAAACCGATTTTGGAGATCCCGTTGCCCTCAGCAGAGTTCCTGGGAGCGCGATTCAGGGATATAATCTGGTCGAATTCAGCATCCAAAGATGGAGGTACAACCCTTGTTGCATTCTGCTGGAGACAGCGGAATCCCATTTCATGCAGATTCCGCATTAACCGCACCATCACACGCTTCACCGCGGATCGCTCTATCGACAATGAAAGAAAGCTCTGGAACAACTGGAACAAAGAGGCTTTACCCTACGAACAACGTTCTAGAAAAGCGCAACGCGCTACATCATCCACTGATCACTCACCATATGAGCAAGTTCCAGAGATGAATAACACCACTACGGTAGTCGATGAAAGTGGCCCACGCTCAAGCCAGTCAAAACCAAAACTAGTGGATCAATTTCGCAGTGGAAAGGCCTTTGAAGATGATATCGAACTTGCATGGATTAGCACAAGATCTCTACAAATCATGCGGGTCGACCCTAAAGAGGTTGCCGAAAAATTGCGGTCTGCAGGGCCTCTCATCGAATCGCAGACAGAGTACGCCAAACAACCCATCAAGATGACACAACAAGAGGCTGTCTTCGGTATATTTCACGGATACTCTGGCATTAGTTTACTCGAAGTGGCCGAGGAAAGGGTAATATGTGCGTGCACAATGAGTGGATCGATATTGGCACTGGACATGGACGGCAAACGACAAGTTAAGTGTAATATTTCCGAGCGATATATTGGTGTATCACCACATGGACGACAGACAAGTAGGCTTTTCAAATACGGCAAGGATGCATCTGGGCCCATCGCCTTGCCCAAGGGTGCCGTTGCAGACGGAATTAAGTCTATAGGAGCGAAGGTTAACAATTCACAGCCTCACATACCCTATCCCATCCTAACAGTACGACTCAAGAGAAAAATTGCAGAGCATCAGGAGAGAGGTAATTTATCGCTACAGCCGAACGGTATGGATTTCGCCTCAATAGACATACTTAAATGGCTCATGGATCAGTCATACAATGAAGAAGGCAATATAGAGAAACAGAACATTATGTCATTGTAGGTGAACTGAGCAGAGCTCTCATGTTGTTTCAGGAAGGAGTTCGAGGGCTGCATTGGCCCCCGGAAACACCTTGAAGAGCTCGCAACAAATGTTTGGGACTGTAACAACATTAAGATAGATTTCGAGTACGATGACGACAACGTAAACAATCGATTCTTGGATCCAACACCATCATGCCACTGCTTCATACCCACTCGACGTAACCATCAGAACATGGTCTTATTGTCGTCCCTCAAGGCACTCAAAATGCGGGATGTCACAGCCATCACAACGGGACCGTTGGATAACATCGACGAGATTCTGGAATCGGCGCGAAAAACCGATGGCACTGTAGAGGACTATTTGGCACGTGTAGCTAAGGAAGGGCTAGAGCAGGAGCCGCTTAAAGATATCAACCTGACGGGCAATATGGACGACAAGGATATCGTGAACAGGATTATATTCCACTCTCCTGTGCTACCGCGGATAAAAGGTGATGCCTCACAAGATAACCGCCCAGCAAGAACTCAGGAAAAAGACGGGGTGCACAAGCACTTCTGTGGAGTGGCCAACCTTATCGCAATCAAGCTCCACGAACATCAGCCAAAACATGGCAGCAAACAAATACAGACGATTTTGGACCTCTGGAAGGTATCCGACGATACGTCGGAGGTGGGTTACAGACTTGATGTTATTATGTTGTAACAGGGGTACGTCGGCCAGGGCATAACACGCTTCCACAAGCCAACAGACCAAATAGAGATTATCAGACAGACACAAACAGAGCGCGACAACTTGGCTAAACAGCTGCTTTCCCAGACTGAGAAGAAGGTTCAACCTACAGGCCGGCGTGATTAGCGTATGGCAAGGATCGACCGGCTCGGCAGGTGCACCAGATGTAAGCAGACAATAAGAGTAACACACGTTAAATCTAAATCAAAGAACATGGTAGCGAAACGGCCCAATAATGGCTTTCAACAGAAAACTACGGCTTGCGCCATGCTATACCCACCACAAGAACAGAACTTGACACGATAGTCTTTTACACATTAAGGGGTTTTGTTAATGGCATAAATAACGCCTCTACTGTAAACGATGGCGCAGTCGTCCAGCATGCAGCCAAAACAACATGTGACAACGTTCCTTAGACTACAATACCAAGTGGCACATCCGAAATAGCAGTTTGCCTTTCGGCTATAGTTGTACCAGCTTTCGTGAGGATCTTCATTACAATCTCTGCAAAATCATCCAATAGCACGTCACACCAACATGACGTCAGATAGACGGGAATCGGAGTCCTCGGCCTAGGCAGGGCGGCTCAATTGTTGGCTTCCTGTAGGAATGGACCCAGCCACTTGAAGGCCTCAGCGTACCCCTGCTTCCGTAAAATGCTACACATGAATACCTCAATGGGACGAACACAGCGACCAGGCCCACAGTCTTTGCCGTAAGTCTCTCCGGCGAGCAATCCCAGGTGCATCCTCAGCTCCTCCTCAGACGCGGCCGAAGGCTTATCGATCTTGTTCCCGAGTATAACGAAGGGCTTGTGGTAGAGCTCCTCCTGATTGATGAGCGCACGCAATTCCTCCGCAGACTCCTGGAAACGGGTACGGTCAGATGCGTCAATGAGGAAGATTATAGCATCGACGTTACCGCAATACTGACTCCAAACACGACGGGCAGTTTCGTGGCCACCCAAGTCGAAAGCTGTCACATTCACCTTACCCAGGGTAAGCTGTTCGCTGTGAGGGTGCAGCGTAGGAGTGTGGCAGGCAAGCCTGTTGTCCTTCAGCATGCGGAGCAGCGTGGTTTTTCCTGCATTGTCAAGACCCAGAAAGACGATCTTGCCTTCCTTGTTAAGCCACCCGAACGAAATGAGGGTTTTCTTGATCCTGAGATTGTTATAAGCTTGGAAAAGTCCCATGAACACAGCCGTGTCGATGAAGCGACACATTATACAAAAAGCCCATCACACAAGCACAGAATATATATTAATATAACCACATTCCCAGACCACTCTACCATCATATTCACAACAACTACACATACAGGGGCACCACCTGCAAGCATGGCATCGCTCGTAAAATCACAACACATCTGCGAATTCCCAAGCGAATTAGTGCTCACACGCCACATAAGAGTTGAATATAACCCAGGAAGGCCGCGTCAACGTAGCATATCTGCAACCATGCTCTTATATATTCACTATCAGCAAAGAAAGACGGAAGGGGCACAGATAACCGAGAATATAAAACATACCAGTTGATAATGAACATCATCTTGTCGACAACGCAGTCACATTCAGTTTACCGATGAGATATTTAAGGCACGTGCTTTGGTGAGTTTGCCGTGCATAGTTCACGCAACCATAAGGGAAGCATTCATCCACAGGCCACTACGCTATCTGTTAACGTCAAAGCAAGAAATACCAACGCCTTCGCTATACAAGTTTCAAGTGCGGATCCATGTCGCCATACTGCATTGAGCCCCACTGCTTCTGCCGCGGCGGAGTAACGGCGCGAACGTCATCCAGACGAGCAACACTCGTGCTCCGGCACAAAATAAAGACACGTGTGCATCATAGTGGGCTTCTCCAATTCGCTGCATAATATGCTGACATGCTAGGCATTCATCGCGAGCACGTGGATTCCACGAATATGGGATATCACGCAGCATCCCGTAAACCATACATTTGTCGATATACTATGGCTAGATTTACACCGTACGATGTGTAATGTTCTAAAACTATATGGAATGTGCATAAGAAAGTCTTGCACAAACATGCTTCCATTCTGTCCCTTGATTGACCACATTCTACAATGGGTGTTTTAGGCACGCCGATAGATTATATAGTGTCTGTATCACTGAGCAATAGACATGTAACCATAGTGTATAGAGCTAGGGCATGCCCGCATCTCAGGTTGCCGATGTACGGGATACGGAGCTGTGACAACCGTTCAAAGACACCCACTGCAGCGCATGAGGTCATAAGGGCATGCCTTATATGCCGTAAGACGTCTTGTGCCATCCATTTGTGTCAGGACTACAAAACATGCGGCAACCGTAAATCAGTTCTCTGTGTCACATCCTCCAATGCAACTGGGTGACTGGATAGCACAACCATACACACATTAAGCTCTTACATAAAATGAAGTGTCTACTTCAACAAGTTAAGCAGCACCTGGGAGCTGCTCCCTCCGGGCAACTGGCTTATTACTGCGCCTATGGGCTGCAGCAAGCCGCGTACCAGTTGCTCCACATTATAGCTTGGGTCCAGAAGCTTGGGACCGCTCCGGCCTTCACTACCCTCGATGCTGCGCAGTTTAACATACGAAACGTCATAGTCCATGTCCTGCATCAGCTGCTCCAGATCGTCTGCGTCCGCTGGAGAAGGTGCCATACGAAGATTCTGACCCTGTATCAAATCTCCTAAAAAGTTTGCCAAGATCTCAAAAGTCTCGCGCGAATTCTTAACAACGGAACTCGTCAGCATGACGGCGGTCCCAAGCACCAGAACACGCTTGGATTCTAATGCGAGAACCTTGCGGGCGTTAGGCACGTACACTACCTGCAAGAAGTTTTGCGAAATGCCTGCCTGAATGGACTCCAGGATGTCCACGAAACCCATAGAGTACTGCTGCATCTGCAGATACGTCGCCAGGAGTGCCATAGATGTCACGACCTTGGGGATGCTGTCGTTCACCTTCATGTTGTGGATGAACGTCAACAACACAGTAACAATAGACGACAAAAACTTCTCATAGAACTTCACGGGGAGGTAACGTATTATACCGTTAAGAAGCTCGAGGGCCACCAAAGACAGCTTGCGGTGGGTTAAACAAAAATGGAAGATACTGAGGATCTTCTCCATGTCAGATGCAATCTCCTTCTCGAACATCGTGTGGCGCTCAAAGTAGCACACAAGCAACTTAGCCGCGCCCTGGGCGTTGGCAGTGGACGCGCGCCAGCTCTCCAAGCAGGTCAGGTGCTTAAACAACTGCACGTATGTGTCGGTGGAACGCTGCGTAGCACGCAGTAAGACATACAGGATCTGCAGACTGTACGGCACAAACGCATGCATTTCCTGCTGAATTATTATTGCGATTGTGGGAATTAGCGTCTCTTCTATGCGAGCAACGGCCTCCATAGAGCCAGCCTCTAGGTGAATGCGAAGCAAAACTGAGAGGCACTCAAATAGATAGTGGTTGTATACCGGGTTCACAGGGTTGTTGGATGCAGACTTTATCAGCTCTACGACAATATCCAGCATCATGAAGCCACTTTGACGGACGTCCCGACGCAAGAACAGAAATATCCTCATTGTACAATGCACGTAAAACTCGTTTGCCTCCTCAGAACACATGCGGTTCAACAGACACTCAAGAGCCTGCAACAACGGCTGCGTCAGCTGTGACTTGTGGTCGCAGACAAGTGGAAGTATACGACTAACAGTTTCGGCGGCAAGGAAACGCACAGCATCGTTCTCATGACCCAGGAACGCGCAGATCGGGCCGATCATAGACGCAAGCTCCGAATCTGACAGCTGCTTCTTGAAGGTAAACACGAACTTCAGAAGACCCATAACGATCAAAACATTCTCCTGGTTATTCTGCCGACTTTGCGACTCACGAAGCAAATCCCCTTTCAGGTGCTCAGAAAAGTAGCCTTGGACGTTGAAACCGACGTTACTTTTGAAGTTAGAACAAATTATCAGCTGCAGATACAACTCCTTAAGCTTGTAGTCATTTGCACCGGACACGTTTTGCGCAAACTTGTTAAGAATGTGTTGCACCATTTCACCGTATGTGCTTACCAACTTCTTGAGGAAATTGATGGCAGAAAAACGGCGACTGTGACCACTGCCGGTGTCCAGTTCACGCTGTATGAATTCTGCAGGACTATCGTCTATAAGGAACAAATCGCATTCCCTGAAGCCAATGTTAGGCAGTATTATGGTCTGCATCATCTCAGCCAAAAAGTCAGCGTTTGTGAAGGGGCTGATACGACCGGCATGGGGACCCCAGTGCGTCGCTGCAGCAGCTGTGAGGAAGTCAAGAATTGCAGAACACAACCGATCGTCTTCTCCCTGTTGACTGAGACCACGGCAGATGGCAACGACATCCTCAATGCATGTAAAGACATACGGGTGAAAAACTTCCTGGTAGCGCTCGGCGTAGTAGCGCATTAGCTTGCAAATTGCAACCTTCAATTTCATTACAATACCTAAATGCTGTCAAAGGGCATGAAAATGATGACGTACCTGCACTGTCCATCTGTGAAACAACGGGGTTTGAAAATCGTAGAAGCTCTATCAAACCACCCAAGTAAACGCTGGCATTGTCCTCACAACACTCTGGCAGATCAACCGCGTGAATATATGCCATCACTTTAGTGATGTGTGTCACAGCCTCGAAGAGATCAAGCATCATGCGTACTAGACAGGGCGACGGTGTCGCCTGCGATAGCAGAGAGGCAAACTCATGCAGCTTGGAAAGACATGTCTTAAAAACGTATAGCAGCATGTTTTCACTCAAAACCAACACGATCTTCAGTTCAGACAGAGTTGCATCGCCGTAGAGACTTGTCTTGTATTTGTTCATGAGGTTCTTGAACAGGCATAGAGCCTGCACCTTCTTACGGAAATAGGACAGGTCAACCGAAGATTCGGCCAAAATAGTGTCAGGTCTCAGCACCAATGATACACACTGGCCCTGACTACCGACATCGGGTAAGGGCGCCCCGATACCCTGCCACAGCGCTGTATCCTTGTACAATCGCCGATCGTCGAAGTAAACCAAGGGGTCTCCGTTGTCCCTTCTAATCTCGCAAATACCCGTTGAACTGTTAAACACGTGTGTGGATAACACATCCCTTGGAAAGAGGGCTTCGGAGGCCTTGAGGAACTTGCCCAGATCAAGGTCGTTGAGCGTCACACCCTTAAGCACCTCGCACATAGTCTCAACGCCGCGAAGCATATTGCCATAAAATTCACCGTATGATTGACCAAGCATGGCCACATTCCCTGCAGCTATGATATTGCCGTATGTCAACATCGATTGTCGCACTTGAGCATAAGAAGAGATGAGTCTCAAAAGCCCCTCCCCATAGGCCAGGTGGACTGTGGACTTCGACTCCTCCAATGAACGTACAAGAGACTGTGAGTTCTCTGTGACACTACTGATACCCATGTTCCCCTGTGCACGTAAACTTGCAGCCTTTTGTACGCGCTGCGAAAAGGCAGTTGCTACGACTTCAGGGGAGACATCACTGAGGTGGCAGTAGTTCATGAAGAGTAGTGCAAATTCCATCTGTTGGGGGAAGTCACCATCTGAAATCATCTGTAGCGTCTCTTCTAGCTGACGGAAGACGTTTTTATCCAAACCGAGGCACTCTGGGTTTAGCGCCGCGACGAGAAGGATGCATCGCACCAAATGTCTCACCTGATCGCTGACTCCCCCGTGCGATTCAGATGTATCAAAATGGTTCCTAACATAGTTCTTCAGGCAAATAGCAGCCCAAAGCTGTACATCGGAGGAAATTACCTTGAGGTCATCGTCTGAAAATGGAATAGACAGAACGAACAAGAATGAGATGGTGATTAATCTCTTAATAAACCGTCAGGACACACATTAGACAAACTAATGCGCCAAATGCAACGATGTAACAAATATATCACAGTTATACAGCAAATGTAGGCAAGTTTCATGGCCTGCTAGTAGTCGTCGAAGACAAGCAGCCCATCTGTAACTGGGCATATTAATTATACATACAAGCAAATATGACACCGGTTTCCACATATATAACTATTTGATCAACTTTTGTCATAGACCAATACATTTAGTATTGCATGATTAAGATGACTTACTGGTCACCAACACACCTTTGCTATGCCACCCAAAATTTACAAATTCACATGCTACAATCACCATCAGCACTTACCTAGTATGGCAGCTGGCTGCAGCACCAATGGAGCCGGTAGGAATATTATGCGGAAGAGAGAGGCAAGCTTTAGTTGGATGTCGGCACTGTTCGGCTGCAACAGGGCCTTTAGACGCTCTTCAGCAGAAGAAATGAGAGAACGATCGCCACTTAAGGTTTGGCGGCATAATGTCACAAACGTAGCCGTGAAACTGACGTCGGCCATTGTTCCAAAGCTACGGAGCTAAGAGAGCTCTACTTGACCATACCATCCCAAAAATGTGAAACCAAACAATCCACTAATGCGTCAACGCATGTATTACATGCGGCGCCTTTTGCTTAAAATATTAGATTCTATTTGTAAAGCGAGCGCATTCGAATAACACCATAACACCGCAATGGCGTTCACTCTCACATCAAATGCCACACAGGAACTAATGGAAGACTTAAGATCACTATAAAATAGTGAGTGTGCAATTGCTTTTGCTCTTTAGAATTCTACTGTGCTCTTTGTGGCCAGTTTGCCGCTGCGATCATAATGATCGCACGCGGTACACATGAGATGAAAATACAGAGTGGCATTTCTGGCGTTGAACTTGGATTCCACCTATGCAAGTATATGAGACATGAACAATGGAAAGTCGTACAAGAAGGTCACATTCCATCAGGGCTAAAACGCATCGCAACATCTACTTGGCGTTCATGTGAATGACGCCAAATTTACACATTTAGCTTCACACCATGTTTAGACAAACAATCATAATGGCTTTATGGCCAGTAGAGGATTCACGCAGCCCGCTGGAAAACGGCCATGCGCCACTTTAATGCCGAGGCACACACTGGTAACGAAGGTTTCGTTAAGAGACCTGCTTAAGCGTCCCGTAGCTATTATATGAACATGTATGGCATTGTCACATAACATAGGCTATATATAGTTGCAATTGTCATGGGGTCCAGGTTAATGCTAGTGTCGTTGCGAGTGCTTTGCGACACCTCAGGATTCAAACAGCACATTGTCTACAATGACTCGTAACGTTGGGAAGACGTGCGCTTTCATAGTGACAATTTATGCTGCTGTCTGGGTGAAACTGCTGTTTTACCCCTGGACGCTACCTGTGAAAACCTTTTTGGCGGTATGTCCGTATCCCCGTACGATAATCTTGCGCAGCTCCCGTTTGTCTTGTTGGCAATTGTTGCGCTATATGCGGCGTTTACTGTCATAAAGGGCGTAATAACATTCAACAGATCGCAAAACGCTCTGGATGATCTGATGAAGGTAAAATTCAGCATCAGACAAATACACACCTTTCAGGAGCTGAAAATGGCGCAAGTCGCCTTGAAACGCGCGGGATTCGACTTCGACAAGTTCAAAATTCCAACACAGTAACTTGGATTTACGCCAACCTGTCTAACCATCCCTAATGGAAGTTATACCATGGATTCTAGCCTCAGTGTCTCAACGTAACAATCTAATCAGAACGCTCACCGCATCATGTATATAATACGTAGACTAACAACAATTTGTATTAAAACCCAATGTAGTGTTTTGTGCGCGTCCACTTTAATCACTTGAGGTAACAACGCAACGTTGGAGGGAAATGGTCTCCCTCTTAGTATGACAATAAAGGCCATAACATCGCCATACATGCACTGTATGCAAGCTAGATCAAGGTTGGATGTGACTTTTGATTGTTGTATGCGGCGTAGAAGAGATGGTACTAAAGGAAGTCATCGTTACAGCGGGCCTCCGCTTCGCAAAAGGATCTATTGGCATATGCTGATTTAACACACAGTGTTAGTATTAATGTAAAGTGCCATAATTTACAGCGATTTTAGCACCGATGGTGAAAATCATACCTTCCGGCAGGGCCAGTGTACATCACACAAGAACTCCAGCTCTTCCTTGTGACTATGGCTCCAATATCTGCAAGAAATTGCAACAAAATACAACTTCGAAGCTTACTTCGTGATCGAAAGGTTGCGGCCACAACGGCTGGACTGCCTTGTATCAGTCAATGTGCATCCGTTACTGTCACGATGCCACCCCTCGGGACAGTCCTGTTGCATTGCTTATAGTCAGGCATCATAAAGCATGTATATACCAATAATACATCAAGAATACACAGTTGGATACGGTATTATCAACAAATAGGCGAAGGCGTCATATGATGCAGAATGATCACGCTATCCACCATGCAACTTATGGCCATAGATCCACGCAGCTTCGCAAATCTCGCATAACATTCATACAACCAGTAAATAGTTGGCTATATCAACAAATATTTTAAGGGTTTTCATGCAGGTTGGGGTATCCAAACCACAATATAAGGTACACATGACAACAGAAAGCCACCATTACTTGGCTACTCACCTGCTCGTATTGCTTATCACAGTGACCTATACACGGCCAAGCGGCATAACATCGTCGAGAAAACTCCGCTTTTGCGGTATCGCTCGCAATCTCAGAAAGTTTTACAGAACCAGGACAGGGCCCCCCATAGCGCCTCGGGGCAACGCATTCACCACCCTTCACAATCCACTCAGATGGGCATTGCCTGTACACCGATAACGCATAAGGTGCGGGTAGCCTACCAGAAGAAGTTTTCGATGCACTTGGGAGCCTTAGAGTCACTGAAATCCGGAAAATGCTGACCACACGCAAATGCCCAGCGCCGCTTGAAACCAGGTGAACGGGCGGAAAAATCTAGTGTACCACCTCCACACTCTTGCTTTTGGGATTCCTTGAAGTCCAAGGGAGCAACGCAAAGATGGTGTATGAGGTTGCCAAAATAAACCTGGCGTATCTTCCAACCCAAGGGGCAATGCGAACGCACGAAATCTTCATTCGGGTTATCAGAGCGCCTATAGAAGATTACAATCAAACGCAAGCGTCACTGACTCGGCAATGCGACATTTCTCGTCAACAGCCTCTGAGGCCTGGCGGATGGTCTTGCATGACGGCACGACACGGCCGTATGTATCACTCGCCACGCATATACTCTGAAATTGACGCCAACCGTAGGGGCACATCTTTTTATCGGGGCTCAAGGTCATGGAAGCCAGCTGTAGAAAAGATGGTGAGACTTCGGACGAGGCATGCTTAATGTGTGATTTGAGAGTTGCGATACTTTTGCCCAGCGTTTTAAGGAAATGGCCATCGGTGCTCTTCTTGCGCAGTTTATATAGCGCATCCAGCTGCTTCTCCATCACACCAACATCTGTCATAGGTTTGCCAAAACGGACCACAGACAGGCTCTGGTCCAAGGCACCATTGCGATAAGATATATCGGTGGAGGGTTTAGACGGTTCCGAGACACCAGAATCCAAGAACGACGTGCCGCATACATGCGCCCACAACGCCTTATCCGCCACTGTATATCGAGTGAAGTCGACGCGCAGCTGACACGGACCCTACAGACTCTGAGGATTCTGTTCGAGAAACATACCGTGTAACTGGAAGGGGCCATACAGAAAGCGGTTGTTTCGTCGAATCGCCAGCCCAAAGGACAGCGACCTTCCACCTCGTCTGTGTGAGGTGGCCTGAAGTGGATCAGCCGAATGAACAACAAACGGATACAGAGCAACCGAAATAAGTGGATGTGAACAAAAATCGGTACCGACGGCCCAACATAGAGAACACACATATATTACCGTTTACAGGTAATATACACGGCGGCAAGCATTAATACCATGAAATGAAACTTTATGACTTACCACACCAGCCCGCAACGCTTTGACTTCTCACGCTTGTCATCTATGCTATTGAACTTCAAACTACGCCCACACCGCCCGGGGCTCTGATCCAGAAGCTGCATGCAGACGCCATCCTGAGAAAATCTGGGTCAAAATTACAACTGCTTGACGAACCTCCTGATACAGCCATCCCAGAGGGCAGTTCGCGGACCATTTACTATGATCATCCAGCAGATCAGGATATCGCGGAAACACCAGCTTGCACTTTTGCGTCAAGGCATTGCGCTCACTCCGACTTTTACCGACCAGCTTCAGCTTGTCCTCACAGGGACCCATGTAGGTAGCATCGGCCAAACACTCGCCACCTATGAGATTTGAAAATACTTAAAGCAATACCAACCGTCGCGTACCCAATATTGGGGACATATATTGTCGTTATCCGGAGGCTCCACACCACTTTTAAGACATGGCCACCTTAGGTCACACATGCGCATAAGGTGGAGCTTTTCCAGCGGTGACTTGTCGCCCATGTGCAACTGTCGGCCACAGATGCCAGCTGTACCTGTGTTGCCAGGGAGCACTTCGCAGTGAACACCATCACCAGATGGTATCTAGAGCGATATATTAGGCTCTAGATCGAGTCAGCACTTACCCATCCTTCTGGACAAAAGGCAGAAAAGTCAAGCTCGCAATTGTCGTGGACAACGGGCGTCTCCAAATCCAGCAGATCAGAGGCCGACTTCAGTGAAACAGTTACACGATTGGCAAGCTCTGATCACACATGCACCTTATATACACACAACTACCAACCATCTGCAGTTAAAACTGTCCCCGCCGCTGCATAACGCAACTCAGCCTCCTTCAACAGTCTGTCGAATAAGACAGACCTTTGCGCAGATGATATCGCCACAAAGGCGACACACAACCATATTACCAACATACTAATTGGTTTGCAAGCCTTCCGCAATGCAGATTGTCATGCAACATCCACCCTAGGCAGCACTCATCGACGCCACAGTGGACACATACTGTATCGTACACATCCCCCGAAATATGCATTAATACTAGAAGACCACCCACATATTATTACGTCGCCGCAAAATGAGACTACACACGACTACTTGCAGAAGGTAACGGGGAATCCTATGGACGCTCGTGCGCGACATCACCCCATCGGCTGTGCTCGCCAAACTTTGAGTTCGGGAGCGGTTTAATTCTGGTTACGAAGCGGGCTGATTGTTCACATTTATCAGCGTCAGAGTATCCACGCGAGGAGCCATTCCGGAACCGTGGCGCCCTTCACTTTAGGGCAATGCCAGTCTTCTACAATATTACGCTCCAAAGGCCCACGGGTATTACCCAGGCCGTGCAGGGCAATTTCTCCGCACCAAAAGCTCAGGAAATCGTTGTAGTACGATCGCATACTCTGGAATTACTATCGCCTGATGACAATGGGAAACTCAGAAGCCTGTGCGTATGTGAGGTCTTCGGGATCGTCCGCGTCGTCTCTGCATTCCGACTAACTGGAGCCCAGAGAGACTACCTAGTTGTCGCGTCAGATAGTGGACGGCTTGTGATATTGGAGTTTTGCAGCAACGCGCGCACCTTCAAACGTGTACACTGTGAGACCTATGGCAAAACAGGTTAGTTAGGACTAAGAAAGTCGCATATGTGCGCAGGCATCCGTCGCATCGTTCCGGGGCAGTACCTTGCCGTGGATCCAAAGGGAAGGGCTCTTATGATCGGAGCTGTTGAGCGTGGCAAGTTCGTGTACATACTGAACCGCGATAGCAAGGCAAACTTGACCATCAGCTCACCTTTAGAGGCACACAAAAGTCGCTCTGTATGTCATGACATTGTGGGACTTGATGTTGGGTTCGAAAATCCCATTTTCGCATCGCTTGAGCAGAGCTACGAGGCAGTGGACGCACTGCAGGTAGATGTGGACGAGGAGCTAACAGATGACGCCATAAAAAAGGGGCTCAGCTTCTGGGAAATGGACCTGGGACTAAACCATGTTGTTAGGAAGATGACATTGCCAGTGGATCTCAGCGCACATCATCTTGTCGCCATACCAGGCGGAGATGGCCCGGGCGGTGTGCTCGTCTGCTGTGAAAATTTTCTCGTATACAAAAACGTCGAGCATCCGGAAGTTTACTGTGCATATCCGCGTAGGCTGGAAATGGCCCAAGACAAACCATTGCTAATAGTCTCAAGCGCAATACACAAAATGCGCGACTTCTTCTTCGTGCTACTCCAGACGGAATATGGAGATATATACAAGATCGAACTCTTCCACGAAGACGGCAACGTAAAGGAAATAGTTTGCCGCTATTTTGACACAGTGCCTCTCGGAAATTCAATATGCATCCTCCGAGCCGGTTACCTGTTCGTGGCAGCCGAGTTCGGTGACCATATGCTTTATCAGTTCACAGGGATCGGAACTCACGAAAACGATCCCATGTGTAGCTCAAACCATCCACATGGAAAAGATGCGATCATCGCATTTAAACCAAGAGTTAACCAGAACCTGCAGCTTGTTGACGAACTTAGCTCGCTAAGTGCAATAACTGATCTCAAGGTGATCGATGTACAAGGGCTGGGACAACCACAGATATTCTTAGGGTGTGGAAAAGGTGATCGCAGCACACTGCGCGTACTGAGACATGGTCTATCCGTTGAAGAGCTTGCCGACAATGAATTGCCAGGCAGACCGAAACAGGTCTGGACCGTACCAATGGGAGTGAACAGCCAGTATGACGGTTTCATACTTGTGGGATTCGAAGGCAACACGTTGGTGCTATCGGTAGGAGAGGCTGTTGAGGAAGTCACGGATTCATGTTTCCTCACGTCAATCACAACATTGCATGTCAGTATGATGGCTGATGGATCCTACATTCAGGTACATGATGGAGGGGTGAGGCATGTATTCGACCAAAAAGTTAGGGAATGGAAAACACCCACGGCTAAACGTGTCAAGGTAGCAGCATCAAATCAGCATCAGCTGGTACTCGCACTTTCAGGAGGGGAATTGGTATACTTTGAGCTGGACGAATCGCACACACTAGTGGAGGTAGCAAAACGCAGCCTCAACGTTGAAATAACATGCCTCAGCCTCCAACCAACCGCAAAGGGAAGGCTTATGGCAAACTTTATGGCAGTGGGAGCGCTGGATAACCTCGTTAGGATCCTTACGCTTGACAGGCACCTCAAGCAGCAGAGCACGCAGCTACTCCCCAATAACAGCACCCCAGAGTCCGTATGTATGGCAGAGTTCCAGCTCTCATCACACCCGACGCTCATACTTGCAGTGGGAATGAACACAGGAGTAATGATCCGGGCAACGGTGGATCCCATATCGGGAGCGTTGAGCGACCAATACACGAGGTTCTTAGGATCAAGGGCAGTCAAGTTTAGGCTTATCAAGGACCAAATAATGGGTGCATCGGACCGCCTTTGGCTTATGTATGAATACCAGGGGGTGATACAGTGCGTGCCATTGAGCTACGACACCCTGGAAAGCGTTGCTTCCTTCTCGAGCCCTCTGTGCACGGATGGATACGTAGCAATTTCCGGTTCCAACTTGCGCATATTCCGGTGCTGCAGGTTGGGTGAAACATTCAGCGAACACCGTCTGCAGCTGGATTACACGCCCAGACACCTTGTACTCATGCCCAATGAGGCACCCACACAAGGAGGACTAAACTACATGTTAGCGGTGGTAGAAGCAGACCACAACGCATACGGGCAAGAAAATGTTGCTGAAATCGCACAAGCACTAAATGGAATCAAACTTGATAATGAAGTGGGAGAGAACCTGCCGCTCACCAACTTCAAGGCAGGAAGCGGGAAATGGGGATCGTGCCTACGCATTGTCAACCCATTGAGTCTCACCACTGCAGCAAAATTGCTATTTGAAAACAATGAGGCTGCAACAGCAGCGGCAGTGGTTGTTCTAGATGGCATGCAGTGCCTTTGCGTTGGAACGGCAGTAGGCTACGACCTGACAAACGCAAATGATGTAGAATCTTACATCCGAGTGTACTGCTACGGCGCTAACTTTGAAATTAGGCTGCTCCACATAACTCGCGTGGGTGGGGTGGTACGCGCATTCGCAGGATACGAGGGAAGGTTGCTTGCTGCGGTAGGCAAGCGCATAAGGCTCTACTCGCTGGGAAAGAAACAACTGCTTCTAAAGGCCGAACATAGGACATGCAGCGATCATGGCTTCATCTGGTTGAATGCTGTGGGTTCACGCATTTTCGCTGGGGATATCCGTGAAGGATTACAGATTCTCAGACTCAAGTTCTACAGTGAGGAAGCAGCTGATTTCGAATGGATCGGCGGCTCCACGGGGCCACGATGGCTAACGTGCTGTGCGCAGCTAGACTATTATACAGTGATCGCTGGGGACAAGTTCGATTCGCTTTTCGCTGCTAGAGTTCCCCAGGAAGAATCTACGCGCCGCATACAACTTGAGAACGTCTGCCAGTTTCACCTGGGCGACATGCCGACTGCCATGGAAAAGGCATCGCTATCGCCGTCCACACCAGTGGTGCTATACGGGACGATAATGGGGGCTATAGGAGCCTTGGTTCCTTTCCAGTCGAAGGATGAACTCGACTTCTTGCAGCACCTGGAGATGCTCCTTGCCACGGAAGCGCCACCGCTCTGTGGAAGGGAGCACAGCTTCTACCGCAGCTATTATGTTCCCGTGCAACAGGTAGTGGATGGAGATTTGTGCGAGCAGTTCCGCCACCTCCCAGATGCGCAGCGTCGTAAGGTAGCACAGCAGCTGGATTCAAACGTGAACAACGTCCTGCGCAAGCTGGACGACATCAAGAACCGTATTATGTAGGCTAACTCAGTAAATAAGATTGTCGTATAAGTAACAGCGACTCTTGGATGTTCTACACCCGCCATTAGTGTTATGGTCATGTGAATATCATGAATATGTCGAGACAAATTGGCGACCTAAAATCGGTTGACACGTCAGTCGGGAGCCTTTCCCCGACCCAGTGACCTGAACATCTAACGTGATTCCGCTATAATTCTCGATGGCACAGAGGTTATGAAGTTATGGCCTAACAAGTGCTACAGCGCTGACTCTTTGTCCTTACGTAGCAGTTACATATGAGTATTCAACGTCTTTAACCCCTGTGTGTTATACCGCAGAAGCCCTCAGTGGAGGACAGAGGCACTGCTCGTAAAGCATGCGTCTGCGGGTAGTTAGAAAACATTAGAGGCTTATTCAGTATGTATTCACCCGTACTCCATACGTGCGTATTCCTTTCATACCTATGTACTAATGTTCCTATTTGGCTACTTGGAGACGGATATTACTAGGGAGGACACTGAAAGGAAGCGTACAGTCCGAAAGACGCCTCATAGATTGTGATAGAGCCGCAGGAGGATAGGAAGGAGAACAACGTTTAAATGGGGTGCGATGTTGACATATGCGTTCGTAGTGAGCCCGGTAATGGCGGAGCGATTTGACGCGCCTACTGGTGTATCAAAAGTGGGGAAGCAATTCTCCAAAGGAAGCCGCCAGCGATAACATTTCATACCTTAAAATTCAAGAATACTGGTTTTTAAAGCAAAATGACGGACCTAGCCAAGGAGGATCCCAATGTCCCGAAGTCCGACGTGACTA
Organism: Babesia divergens; assembly: GCA_001077455.2. Taxonomy (NCBI): domain Eukaryota; phylum Apicomplexa; class Aconoidasida; order Piroplasmida; family Babesiidae; genus Babesia; species Babesia divergens. Next base: position 406,000 of record CCSG02000002.1, read on the forward strand.
CGGAGGAGACACCCAAGGATCACGCTCAGCAAGAACCGAAGACCGAAGCCGCTCAGCCCGAAGATGCAGCTCAGGAAGAGGAGGAAGAAGTTGTGGAAGGTGACTGGAACACGAGGAAGGTAGGACTTTGAATCGGTGTGATGCATCATATCCTTGATGACTGTGACACGTATGTGTAAGAAGCCTGCACAAACTTTGATGTTGTGCATGGTTATAGACACAGTACCAGTATAATAAATGCTTTGTATGGTGCTTTACAATACGCTAATTGCACATCAGGTTGAGGTGAAGGAAATCAAGGTAGTCACCGGAGAGGAGGACGAAGAGATATTCTGGCAGCAGAGGTCGAAACTCTATCGCTTTGGCACAGACACCGATGGTGATCAGGTGTGGAAGGAACGTGGACTTGGTGAAGCGAAGTTGTTGAAGCACAAAACAACCGGAAAGATCAGATTCCTCCTCAGACAGGAGAAGACACTCAAGGTTGTTGCCAACCACTATGTACTTGAAACAGAAGCACTGTGTAAGCTCAAGCCAAACATCGGTAGTGACAAGATCTGGGTGTGGACTGCCAACAACACATACGACGATGAGACCAAGGTGGAACAGATGGCACTAAAATTCGGCCAAATTGAGCAGGCAAAACTGTTCAAGGAGAAGTTCGAGGAGGCTGCCAAAATCAACAAAGCGATTTTTGACAAGGAAAAATAAGGCAACGCAATGTTACACCGATTTGAAACATGTTGGCGGTGAAACTTGCAGGCCATTGGACGTGAAGCCGAAGCCTCACGCCTCTCAGAGCACGGCCGGTTCTGGCCGAGATGGGTGGCACGTTGGACAGAATTAATATGGTTAAGTACGATCTAGTTCAGTATCCCACTGGTAACCATAGCTGTGGATAGCCTTAACGTTCTGGTCATCGGGTTGTTTTGTATAAGAATATTCTGTACGCTATTCCATCGCTTGTATGCGATGATGTACCAATAGACGGTCTTATATACGTTGTGAACAGTGTCAGCCTTGCAATTCAATGGATTCGTCTGTATATGAAAGTTTGAATGATGACGATAGGTGGAGACATACGCAGCACCACTTGTACCCTACCTGGGAGAGGTGCCATTCATGATTATAATTATGCGGACCATAAAAGACATCTATATGCTGTTTAGTCACCATCTAGAGTGAAGAATATAATCACTTGAGAGTTAAAAGTTGTTTAACAAGGATAGACCACAAAATCTTGACTGCCATCTGTTATTGAAGCTTTAACTACGTAGCAACGAAGCCAATGAAGCAGTCGTTCGACCTAGATCTGCCAATAATACTGACCCAGCTTACAAATCCCGTTGCAGCATAACATCTAAAACTATAGAATAGGCAGGAACCATAATAGTTGGTGTAACTCCTGCGGACTAAATGCCTAACAAGAAAATCTAAAGGAGTTATACACGTAACTGGTCCATATTTTCTAAATACATGTTAGTGGGTGGATATGTGGAGTGTAGAAACAATTACACGTAGCAGATTAGTCAAATAGGTCGATAAAAATCATATTTCCAGCCACACTGTTGGCGGAGCATCGTAACAGTATATAAAACAGTCCTGTGAGGTTAGCGCCACTAGCAGTCAGATGCGCTCTCATCAAAGGAAGGGATGATCCGATCTTATGGCCTTCTCAACTTTGCCGTAGAGTTCAGTGTAGTTGAGCTTCTCGTTATTCTCCGCAAAAAGCTTCTTGATACGTTGCGACAAGTCCTTTGGAGGCTCTGCAATTAGGACGACACAAGTTGGCCTTTTAGACTGACACACCTGTGACAGGACACGCTTTGAGGTGATATAAGCATATGCAAGGTTGGCATCCTCGCAAAGCACCGGAAGGTGCGCGATCACATCGACAGGGTGAACATCGCAGGCCAGCAAAACGATACCTTTAATGCCCTTGCGTAACGCTTTTGTCACATCCTGAACACCTCGCTTTACCAGCCGTGTTAGCACTATGTCGACATCCGAGGAGGACTCCAGTCGATGCTGTTTGGCGAGCTTCTCCAATGCCATCGCACGCCTCAACAATTTTATCGAGCGCTTCAGAGGCTTCCCCGTGACTCGTGGATGTGCGATTGGAGATATGTATACCGGCTCCTCCCTCCCGGAATCCATGGTAACATCATCGGCATCACTCATTATGCCGAGCAGGCTGCGATCTCACTAACGAACAATCGTACAACAAGGAGCGCGATATTACATACCGCAGCCATAGAAAACTTATAACGTTCAACTGGACGATTATCCACCGGACAATCATTACGGCATGGTGATTGGGATGGCTCTGTAACCCTTCACATCAAACAATGACCACCCGTCGGCAATCCGTTGTCTTACAATATTGACCTGATGTGTAGAAAATGTGTCTTATCTAGATGTATCGTAGGTTGCATTAATTTCTTGCAGTACAACTACGATCACTCTATTGCCGTGTGTTCGTAACCGCTCGACGAAAATTTACCATATCGGACAATCATCACATTCTGCCGTTCGATTGCCCTATTTATGATGTTAATTAATGTGTGACGATATGACATACTACAGTTTATCTCCGACAGCGTTAAGATTGTTGTATCGCTATGCACGCGTGTGTTGTGACACTAATGACCTTAAATACAATACCTTATACGAAGCCAAATATCGCATTTAACAGGGCAGGTACATAGGCCATCTTATTGTCAATCATGAACAAGCTTGCATCATTGGCAGGCCTCTGCATCAGCAGAAGCTTCTGTTGCGGACAATTGGCAAAGACGAGTAGATACATACGTTGCTACCCTAGTGTAAGACACATGTGCACAGCGTCGAGAGGTATACGCTCTGGTATATATAAATCAGCTGTGATGCCAGCGGTACCTACTATAAATAGGTGCTGCAGAAGCAATCCATCGCAACAGAGGCGCACATTCTCCAGTGATATGGCCTTAGAAAAGGTAAAAATACGTCCATGCCTATCAAAGATATCTTATAGGAAGTGGAAGCTAAGCTAAAGGATCTAATCAGGAATGAGAAGGTGCTGCTACTAATCAAGGGGACACCGGAAGCGCCGCTCTGCGGATTCAGTGCAACGGTTGGTCGTGATTTCCCGTCGCCATTCATATTATCATTTAGATGATAAACATACTTGACAAATACAAGGTCACAGATTATGCCTACATCGATGTATACTCCCACGAATTGATAAGACCATGTGCGAAGAAAATTGCAAATTGGCCTACATTCCCACAGCTATACATATCAGGAGAATTCATAGGCGGTTGTGATGTCACGAAATCTCTGGACGAATCCGGTGATCTAGCGAAACTGTTGGCAGATGCTGCGCGAGATTGTTAATACGGAATCCCATCTATTCGGGGGAAATGTTTGCAGCTTCTACCAAGTGATGCACCCAGCAGCAATAGGTGAGGCATATAAAGGGCAATATAATATGCAAATGCGTAGTATACCGCATGCACCCTGTCGTTAGGAAGGACGACAGGATCAGCAGCGCTGCCCCCGCATCTCCAACGAAATACGACATAGGGACGCACCACAATGTCTTTCGCTAACCATTTTGAAAAATAAAACAGTTTCACATAGAATCCATATGATAACATGTATATTTTTGCCTGATGTTGCCCCGCCATTGAAGTGCAGTATGTGGCGGATTTGCAGGTACAGCACCTGGAGATGTGTAGGATTTCATTAAGCAAAACCGGCGTTATTTCCTCTATATATTCAATCTACATTCTGCGACTAACACCACGTTGGTGCTGCACATTTATTGTGTAACCTCTGCTTCTCAGATCTGGGGAAGTTTTTACATTTAATACTTGCTGCAGTCGAAGATTTACACAACAGACGTAGGATACACAAAATTATCAAGTTTAACATATTCATTTGGTGAAAAGGTGTATGCTGGAGGTTTATTGTCGCCTTAATGTGTATAGCATCTAGGTGGTTCTGGATTCCAAGGTGTATCGCATCACAGGGATATGTAGTCGTAAATTGGTTGGAGTGTTACAAAAGGAATATTAAGCATGGTGAAATCGGATTCCTTTCTTTTGTCACGAGGTGAGGTGTTAGGTGTGTACGGTGATGAATTCTACAACCGCGTCACCCTCGTAAACAACATCCTTCCTCAAACGCGGAATCCATGCTGGGTGCACCAAACTGCAAGTGACATACGTGACTTTAGCGATGAGGAAAACGTTGATTGTTCCTGCGGTCACGACTTCCAAGGCACGGAAGGATGTGCACAGCGTCAGTACGTCGAAGGTTGCCTACAGCGGGCAAGGGGAAGGTATGATAAGGAGGAGCGAGTAGAGTTGGTTTCTTTCGGTAAAACACGTTGTATCGCCCTCGTTATGGAGGATGGTGTCTATCTCTTTGGTACGATCCCTATTTGTGACCATAGGGAAGGGTACGACAGACCAACGGACAACACACATCACGGCTACCACGTAGATATTGTATGTAGTGACTGCAAGCGTTCTGCTGCGATCGCAGTACCGAAGTTAACGGATGCTGTCGACGTCCTTAAGGAGGTACTCCAGGATGCGGATGCTCTACATGACGGCCTAACCCTGATGGAAAAGTTCCCGGTGAATACAACGGATGCCAATGGTCATAAAACAATATATGAAGCTCTTGCACTTGCACAGGAAGATGCAAAATCTGTCGGAATGCTGGAAGGCTTGGTAGCTGGCAGCGATAGCTGTGGTTCCCTCGAGTGCACACTGGACGCGAAAATCATTGATAGTTGTAATGAATTTGCTGAAGCTCTAATTGAGAGATGTAAGACGGAGCTTGTGGCTGTGTGCTCATCTCTAGTGGGACAGGTGAATTCCTATTCTCAGCCACCCCTAAAGGTCAGATTACGATGGCTTAAGCATTACATGGCGCTGGAATATCACGTTGCGTATAGCGCAGATTTGTCGAATTGTTTTTTCGATGAAATCTCCGGTAGATACGTTCCAGATCTCGCTAATGAGAATGTGGTTCTGCACGAATTCGTTCAGTGCAGTCAAGTCTCCCTCGAGGGTGTAGAAAATTGTTTCAGACTGTCTCTATTCCGTCTGCAAGACTACCTCAGCGCTCGAAGCGTCTTCAATATAAACAGCGATTTCGATGCTGCAACGCACACCGTCAACGACGTCTTCTCGAACGCGTCGTGCGACGTCACCCCATTCTGGTGGAACTATTACAGCTTCGCTAATACGTTAGGAGAAGGAGAGAATGTGACAGAAAATCACGCCGTAAAACGGTTAACAAGATCCCAGATTTTAAAAGTGCATGAAGATGGTGCGTCGACACCCGTCGCTCGCAAGTCAAGGAATAATCTAGGCTATCCGTTGGTTACCACCCATTGTGTATCTTCTGACCATCTTGGACATTCCTGCGGAACTACATTTGAAGCACAGTCTGAAATTAGGAAGGAGCTTCATGAAAGCCGCAGTGGAGAAAGCTCTAATCACTCATTGAACTGCAAGACAACGCCAACACAGTCTAATCGGTCGCTGAAAAGCCCCTTGAACGAAGATACCGAAGAGTTCTTCGTACCTAATTGCGGCCGGGTTTGCTTTTGCTTTAAATGTCTAGAGTCAATCTCCACCCTAGGTCGACACTTCGGAGCAAGCGAGTTCAGACAAGAGAACCACGTCTGTAGTGCCGTATTTGGGGAGTCTGCATACGCAAACGAACTGGAGGAGCTCTATAATGGCTGCAACGGTGAAGACTGGGACGAGTGTAAGACGGCCTCCGCTCTCAGGCGATCTATTAGAGCTGCAGTGGAAGCCAGCTCCTCGTTGTCTCGTGCTATCGTAAGCAACGAACACAGCAACGCCAAAAATCTGTTGGGACAATCAATTAAGGTTCTCAACACCGCGTTGCTATCTTCTCTTCGATTAGGCGATTTTATTTTTTCATCTCGTTACTCTGTCGAAATGCGGCCGGAGGAAAATATTGACTCCGTAAAGGAGTTTTACGACATGGGCGAAACGATGGAAGGAGACGGGTCAGATGATTCTGCGTCATCTGAGTCTACACTTCGTGACATTATCAACAATTCCTTCGTCGTCGGTAACAATCCATTAAGTGTGCTGTACAGTACATTCGAAAACGATCAGTACATCCAGCAGGATCTTGAGGAACCTGAGGAGGCGCCGCCACTCAACTCCAAGGCTGTGGTGAGAAGGACGCCGAAACGCAAACCAGCGAGTCCTAAAATGCGCCACTCCATAAACAACGCCCAAAATTCCAGTATAGAGTCGTCATCCGAGTTCTCCGGCAGACAGATACGCAAGTGTACGCGCGACTCGCTGAACAACAATGAGGTTTACGTATACGACCTCAGTGAGCGTAATGATGCAGCATCGGAATCAGCCGTCGATGAATGGTACGAAAGCGACGGAAGTGTCCGTGGTTCTCGGAGGCAACGTAATAACCAGAGCACATCCTCTTTAGCCGAGATATACGGAAACCAAGATGCGCTCATCCCTATGGGGCCGCTGCCCATCGGTGTTTACTTTGACGCCAGCCGCAAACTGTGGCGTTGCCAGTGGAGAGAAAACGGGAAGTTCCGGACAAAAGGATTTAGTCTGGGGCATTATGCTTCCCTTTGCGAAGCGCGGCGTGCGTGTATCATCTTCCGTTGCCAAGTTGGTAATATGCCGGTGCAGCCTGAATGGCTCAATCCCAACTACGTTCAAGTCTCGCAGTTGCTTTCGAAAAAGTCAACAACCTCGAGCGCAGGTGCCTCCACACCGAAGAAGTCAAGGCGTAAGCGCAAGGCGCACGCAGCCGCACTTGAGATCGACCAAATCAAAGCAACTCCTTGATATTGATAATTACAGCTCCTATATCACCCGTGCATGATTCATTTCTATCTATAGTGTGAGACTGCTTCATGATGTTCCCAATCTATAGCACGTTGCAGTATCGATTGCATGATTCTATAGGCGTTGTAAGAGCCACATTATTGGAACAGGTGCGCTTGCGTGGCGCCAGGTGTCTATAGATTTAATCGCTAGGGCCAGCATATATGCACATGGGGCCAGACCGACCCGGCCACCGCATCTCGAAGGCCCATGAGGTGAACAATCCTTTGGGCAGCTAAATAAAAGGCGCATTCACCGCATCTTGCATGACACAGATACTATTACAGAGGTCTCTAAACTTTTGGTATTACGGCGGGCTAATGCGCCAGGCGCAGATGACGGCTCCTCAGAATGAACCATCACCTCAACTCTCATTCTCGTAACGCCTCAATCTTTATGTTACCGTCGTACTTCACCCGCAGCGTGTCGTTCTCCCTATAAGTGTCCTCCAGCATTCCCTTGGCGATCTTGGACTCAATCTCGCGCTGGATGGTACGCTTGATAGGACGCGCTCCATAAGAAGGATCGTACCCCACTTCAGCGATGTGCAACAAGGCCTCGTTGTCCACGCTAAGCTTGATGTTCTTCTCGGACAGGCGGTCAGCCACCTTGCTCAACTCGATATTTACGATACTCTTCAGTTCTGCACAGCGTCTATAAAAGGCATGTACGCAAACAAACCGTCCTTAGATAAAGCGTTGAAAACAACGAACTCGTCTAGCCTGTTCAAAAACTCGGGGGAGAATGTCTGCCTCACCGCCTGCATGACCTTGTTCTTCATCTCAGCCTTCTTGTCAGGTGTCTTGGCTAGCTCGAGGATACTCTGGCTGCCCAAGTTTGAGGTAAACACCACTAGACAGTTGGTGAAGTTAACCTTACGGCCGGTGGAATCCGTGAGCCTGCCGTCGTCCAACAGCTGAAGCATGATGTTAAAGACGTCAGGGTGCGCCTTCTCAATCTCGTCAAAAAGAACGATCGAATAGGGCCGGCGTCTAATGGCCTCCGTAAGCATTCCTCCCTGCTCGAAACCCACGTAACCAGGGGGCGCACCAACCAACCGTGACACCGAGTGCTTCTCCATGTATTCGGACATGTCGAAACGCACTATCGACTCATCGGTGTCAAAGAGCTGCTCAGCTATGGCTTTGCACAGCTCCGTCTTGCCAACACCAGTCGGACCCAAAAACATGAGACCGGCTATCGGTCTCTTGGGGTCGTTCATTCCGACACGTGACCTCTGCACCGCACGGGTGACAATGTCAATGGCCTCGTCCTGACCAATGACACGCTTGCGCAACTCAGTTCCTAGTTGAAGAATCTTCTCGCGCTGCGAACGCACCAGCCTACTCACGGGGATACCTGTCCAACGCGACACCACACTTGCTATGTCCTCCCGAGAGACCTCATCACGCAGAAGCAGCTGTCCTCCAGACGCAAGCACGTTCTTCGTGTGAGACTCGTAATCCCCTACAGCCTTCTCCAACTGCTTGTCCAGATCAGGCAATGTCTCGAAACGCAGCTCAGCCGCACGGTTAAGGTCAAACTCACGCTCGGCCTTCTCTATCTCCACCTTCACAACATCCTGTCGTTCCTTTATGTTCCTGATACTGTCTACAAGGCCCTTCTCCTTCAGCCACGCAGCTGTTAGTGTCTCCTTCTCAGCCTGCAACTGCTGGACCGAATTCTCGATTTGCGCAAGCCTCCGCTCCTCCTGCGTAGATTTGGGGCGCGAAGTCTCAGGTAATATCCCCACGCCAGGAGTGGTAGCCTGCCCACCAGTAGAGTCGTTGGATATCGAAATACGTTCCATCTCCAATTGCAAAAGCTTGCGCTCAATCGCGTCCAGCTGGATGGGCTTACTCGACAGCTGGATCTTCAACCGTGCAGCGGCTTCATCCACAAGATCGATAGCCTTGTCGGGAAGGAATCGGTCGCTGTGCATTTAGTTAACGGGCATGCCAACACAAAAAACTTACGTGATGTATCTGTCACTTAGCTGGGCGGCCTCAACAAGCGCCGAATCCAAAATACGTACACCGTGGTGCACCTCGTAACGCTCGCGAAGACCACGAAGAATGCTAATAGTCTCCTCTACACTGGGTTGGTCCACCTGAGACGACATTAAGCAGAAGAACGCCGGAACTCACATAGACGGGTTGGAACCGACGCTCCAGTGCTTTATCCTTTTCGATCCTTTGGCGATATTCTTGCAGGGTTGTGGCTCCGATACAACGCAACTCTCCACGGGCAAGCATCGGCTTCAGCATGTTACCCGCATCAAGCGCACCCTGGGCATCACCAGCGCCGACCAACGAATGGATCTCATCAATGAACATAATGATCTCCCCCTGTGCGTCCTGCACCTCCTTAAGGATGGTTTTCAGACGCTCCTCGAACTCCCCACGGTATTGCGACCCGGCCAAAATTGACGCCAAATCTAGTGATATTACTCGTGTGTCCTTCAGAGAATCAGGAACATCTCCCGATACAATGCGATTGGCCAGCCCCTCGGCAATGGCTGTTTTACCCACACCAGGGTCTCCTAGTAGAATGGGATTGTTCTTTGTGCGACGACTGAGGATCTCCACTGTCCTACGAATCTCGTTGTCACGGCCGATCACAGGGTCAAGCTTCCCGCTCTTCGCCATGAGTGTGAGGTCCTTGCTGTACTTCTCCAGTGCACCAAACATCTGAAACACAGCATTATTACGTGTGAAATAGGAAGGGAGGTACAGAGATTGTGCATGCTTGCCGTGGGTTTTAAATTCTTTCAACCGCATAGCTTAACGGTGAACAACACGACATGCCGCTATTGTGGATAATAACGTTGGGGAGTCAGATTCGCCTTTTTATTTCATTACACATATCGGGGCTCAACGAACCCAGGTGTGCATACATAAAATACAAACGTCATCATTCCCCTAGTATAGCATATTAACATACCATTTCCGGGTTCTTCGATGTTACCTTGCGCTTGCCTCGCACAGACTCCACTGCCTTCTTGAGCTTCTCGTAGGTAACCTTTTGCCTTCCTAGCCATGGTTTCGTAAACTTGGTGTCCTCACAAGCAAGAGCCAAAAGTAAGTGCTCAACACTGATGAAGTGGTCCTACATAACATGACTCCGTCAAAGTCTAAACCTACATTGTACTCTGACTTGAAGCGTCTGGTAACAGAAAGAACGTTCTGAAGTGTGCGGCCCAACACCTTCTGGTCGCCGAAACCGCCAGACATGCGGGGTTGCTTCGATAGATGTACCTCTACATCCTCACGCATCTTGGCAACATCCACACCGGCATGGCTCAGAATCTTATGAAACGTAGATTCCTCTCCCAAATTCAGTAGGCTCAGGAGCAGCATATCGGCCTCGACAAATGACGACTTGTAACGATTGGCAATCTCACCCAACGAGCTCACCGCCTCCCAAGCCTTGTCTGTGAAATCCTCAGAATCGAGGGTGTGGCCATGCCCCTCGCCTATCATGTACAGCGCGGTGCCATGTTTAGAAGCAGGGGGAGAATTAGGGTCCTCGTAATCCTCAGAATGGCCGGTGAAGGCGTTGTGCCCGGCGGCAAGCATGCCCAGGGCCATAGGTGGGCGTTTACGGGGATAACCAAATATACGACTCATACCCTGCAGTAACATTTTCTGTAGCACCCCTCGTCCTTCCCCTTCCTGCTCGAATTCCCAGCTGGCATTCCAGCCCGGAACCATGTTAAGGGAGAAGTCATTTTCGAATTGACTGGATATCGGACACCACGGCTCATAAGGTGATTTCTTCTCACCCTGGGAATTGAATGGGCCAAGGAAAATGTTACGATCGCCATCGGAATTGTGTCTGAACGCTTCCGCATACCGGAAGCACATCAGACCACAGATGGCAAAGACAAGGAATCCACGACATCTTGATGGAATATCGCGACGAGACGCAGCTTGCCATATTGAAAGTGGCCTCATTTTACAATAACACTAAATGCTGATATACCACCATCACACTAAAACATATAGCAGTGTATACAATGTAGTTCCGAGAAAATCGGGAGGGGGTGCCGCGGGTGGTGGCTATCATCGAGATTCCATGGCGAATGAATTGCCACTGGTCATGCCGGGAATAAAGGACTCATGTAGAATATAGTTTAAGGTAATATAAAACATTCAAAGCATATTAGACGGGCGTAAAAGAGGTGCCTGTACTTACGCAGCTTGTCTGCAGGCTGACGGACACATTGTGGACCCCCAATGCTTTCATACGCAACTCGGGATCCGCATGATATTAGTCCACCGAAAATAGTCATGTGACCCTTACTTGCACATTGTATATCACCGTTGTGTCTTGTGGCAACGATGTCTTGTGTGAGATTGGTCGCATCTTAATCCTATTGGTTGCAAATTAAACTTAACGACCAAAGACAACGGACGAGTTAAATATATGTATAAGGGGTGTAACTATCGGCGCTAAACGTAGAAGGACGGTTTATTGGATCTTTCAGCCGACGAAGGCTTATCTTTTGGAATTTTGGTCAGTAAAGGAACCAAAGCAACATTACATACGATGTTTACGTTAGTATGGCAACGTATCAAAAATTGCTTCTCACGGTGTAGGAAACCTTCGAAAAAGCCAAAAATGGTCTTTGGAACAAATGTTGAAGTTCTTGAGGCTATAGAGACTAATGTATTGAAAACCAACCAGTAGGGTGAAATGAAACACCCATGTTGCGAATAATACATTAAGCGCGTCTTAGGAGTGAAGTTTGTCGAAGCTTACCAGCCTGAAAACGAAGGTTGTATATATGAAGTTAGTACGTCTGTTATTAGGATGGAGCAGCCAAGTCCTACAAAGACAGCGGAGGCTGCTGAAAATACTGCAGAAACAGCTGAATTACATGCAAGCCACAGTAGTTCTGAGACCGCTGTTGACGAATCGAACCTGAAGTCGGTTCGTTCATCCATATCAAGTCGGGGGGACACAGACCTTCACACCAAAGACCATCAGCACGATGATGATATTCTGGATCATATGTCTAAACTGTCAGTTGGTGCATATGATGCGGTGAAGACAGCATTAATGATCGCAGACGAATGCCGTAGGAAATGTGAACGTCTTGAAGAAAAGTTGCGCAGTCTAGACTCGTATAAATTCGACAATATCGCAGAACCCTTACCCAAACCAGGAGAACCCGCTTATGACATATGGGATCTAAAGACACGAACAGCAGAACATTGTGAGGGCCTGGACTACTTTGCTGTCCTCTTCCAAAACGACGCGCCTAAGCGATGGTTAAACTACGATAAACTAGGAAACGCCAGTGACGCAATCAAACTTGTGAGACAGGGTGACTCTTCGCGTGTTCTAGTCGAGAGATTTGGGATTAAAATGACCCCCAATCACCTCTCCTGTCTCGATGGCCCCAACTGGCTCAACGACGAGGTCATTAACTTTTTCATCGGGATGGTACAGGAACGGAATGATTTTTTAATAGAACAATCGGTTGAAAAGGTGCCTAAATGCTTCTGTTTTAACACATTTTTCTTCAACATGCTATCAGGTGGGGATGATCCAAAGACAAACTACAACTACAGAGCAGTGTCTAGGTGGACCACACGACGTAAAGTTGATGTCTTCGCTGTAGACATTCTGTTGATTCCAGTGCATGCATATAAGGCACACTGGTGTCTTGGCGTGGTAGACATGAGGCCCGCATCTAGGCGTATTCTCCTATTCGATTCGTTACGAGGCTCACACAGAATGTTTTTCAAAAACATTCGAAGGTGGCTGCAAGACGAGCACATGGACAAGAAAGGGGAACCTTTGAGTGATATCAACGAATGGAAGTATAACCCGACATGCGAGACGGAACGCCTGGCTCCACGTCAGCAGAATGGTCACGACTGCGGAATGTTCCTCTGCCTCTATGCCGAGTGCATCTCCATAGGGAAGAGGTTTGACTTCTCCCAGCGCGACATTAGCATGCGCAGGGTCAAAATGGTACAGCAGATACTGCGCGGATCAATTTTTAAGTGACCTTTAAGGCGAACCTACGTCTGATAGGTAGTGGCAATTTTATGCAACAATCATACCTGAATCAATTTTACAACGCATTTAAACATGAATAGCTGAGTTACGTGTGACGCTTGAACTGCTGCGTTCGTATACTGGATATTATGTCAGAGTGATGAGAGTTTGATGGCATCGACACATCGTCTCCTCACAGGCCTTAATGCATTGCAATACGCGTACTCTATTCGCATGTTTCATACCTCTTAGATGAAGTCTGAGTGCATTTGACGTGCCTTAAGCATAGCTGAATGGCGGATTCGCCCCCTGAAAGCCATGGGTCCTAGGCTGTGATGTCTTTTGCGCAGCTAAAAGTGCATTCTCTACTGATACAAAACTGACAGTGAGGCGAGCTGATTGCTGCTTACGTGAAGAATACAGCGTGAACTTCCTCTGTAGGAAGGAATTCTTCCACCATAATCTGTATCATTGACTGCCATGAAAGCCCAAGGATGCATTTTTCGATAGATGTAAACGGACATTCATTGGCACATTATGATGCGTTGTACTATGTGCTTTTGGTAAAAGTCTCAAGAAACTGGTTACACCGCACTTCCAGTTGCTGGAGACTATGGCCCTCTATAAACTTCGTTGCCCCTTCCAACCGAAGGGAAAATAAACACAGCTTCAGACGAGTCAAAACTTCGTCCAACTCTTGTTGAGCGCTGTGGCCTTTGGAGAACTTAATGTTGAAGCCGTCTAAGGTTTTGGAAAGCTGTGATACAAATGACTTCACGGACACTGGAGGTACGATGGTCAACACTTGCGACTCCAGAACGTCAGGAACCACCAAATGTAGCAGACAGTCGCCGGAATTCTTGATGCTCTCTTTCAGATATTTATTGAAGTACTGATATTCCTCATTCACGTTGACGCGGAAGACATCAAGAGGTGACCTGTTGTGATAATATTCGATGCTCATACAGTAGATGCAATTGTGTCAGGAAAACGCTATCATAGTTTAAACAGAGCCACACTGCTGAAATTGTGCATAGCAAAGGTACTGTGTCTTTGAGTGTATGCCATCACAGGTTCAAACATGGAAGCAGGCATAGCTGCCAAAGACAGCCCATGACAGAAGGAAGACGAAACCACTGAACATGTCATAGTAAACGCACCCGTATAACTCGGATATTTCCTTGAGGAGCACGAACAAAAGGTTTAATTGATTGGCCTTCTCGTCACCCTCCGCATTGCGAAAGTATACAACGACGGTAGGCCTCTTAACGTAAATTAGCTTCCTCAAATCCTTAGCAGTTAATAGCTTTGGCAACGGTGCGGTGTCCAAAACTTTCTCTACATTCAAAGGTGGCCTTGGGGCTTCTGTTCTCCTGACAGCTGTATTAAGCTGAATACAGTAAATCAAACCTTTTATCCCCGTAAAATGCAAATAAGCCTACAAGGCAAAGAGGAATGGACACCAAAGTAATGGCTGCGATGATGGGAAACCCTGGGATAGGCTAAGACAGCAATAGATTAACAAGGCCTTACCGACTGCGAATCCCTGATATAGGCGCTCACCTCGGCTAAGCCGAGCGCCTTCTACGAGTAAAGAGTCAGGATTCCTTGGAAACTCATATTTAGAAACGTTGCCAGGCGTTTTCAGAACCTGGAGCCGGTCTCTCGTGCTGCGTTCCTCGGCAGATTTTACAAGAACATTTCGTCGCTGTATCCTCACAACATTTCTTAATGAAGCAACATGGCATCTAAACATCGAGATTAACACGCATTTAACCGAGTGGAAACTGCGTCCTACGTTAGCTTAGTACGAGCATTCTAGGGTAAATAGGGATGGAATCACCCGAGCAGTTTACCACACGCACATTAGGCCTCCGTGATAAAGACACGGGCACACAGTAAGTATTCTAATGCAGTGTCTACTGCGACAACCGATTTGTCATATTAATGATCGGCTATAGCGTCTTATGTGTCAGAATAGAAGAATACTACTCGGCTAATGGCAAAGGAGGAGAATAGTGTTGTATACGTCACCATTGTCGGACAGCAGGTGGGCTCTTAGGGCTTATGAGCGCAGCATCACTGTTTATAGAACGAGCCGATTGTTACAAGATGCTTTGGTGATGTGGATGAGGCAGAGCTCCAGCTCTCTGCGTACGCCACCATGAATGTTATAGAAGAAAAGAGTGTGTATCTATCGTGAACCAGTCATACTTTGCAGTGGTGATTCAGCGGTTCTCCAATACCACTGGAGATCCCTCGGAACCGTACCTCGGTTTCATAACACCGACGCTAATCGGAGAGGAATTCTACAAGGTTCATGCGTATGCCGCTGCTACCGGCTTCAAGATAATCGCAATCATAAATGAAATAGATGCGTCCATCACAGCCATAAAAAAGGTAACAAAATCTTATGGGCACATCATCTACATGCAGCTATTCGAAGGTATACACATTCTGTTTGCCAATGCTATATGCAACCCACTGATGACCATGAAGTTCAAATCACCGAAATTCGACGCAGAGCTATGTGAGTTCCATACGACATCCTTGAAGAAAGTTGCAGCTAAGATGGTTACCGAGTTTTCTAAATCCAGTTAAAGACTTTTGTCCACGACCATGACTCTTTCGCCTTATCATAACAGAATGCAACATCAGCACTAGCGTTGCCGCATCATATGCGTCATAGAATCCATTCCAAAACAAAAATTAATCGTATCTGCAATACTGGAACCAATTCAAATCCTCGAGTTTTCAATATATCAGCTAAAACGCAGTTAACACATTCTGTAAAATGTACGACACCCACCCTAAGGACAACAAAAATGCGATGCGTATAACCAAAAGTGATATTTTAGGATTTTCATTATAACTATACTATATCACGAATAATATCTGAAATACTATTGATTGCTATTGCTGCTATAAGGAGATACAGAAGAGAGATGTCGTTAGGACCTGTGCACTGGACGCATGTGTATATTTGCACCGATATAAGAATATTCGCGCATATTCTCGGCGGCTTCATAATCCAGACGCATAACGCCATCTGAGTACGTACCACATTGCTGCTTTAACTGCTCCATGGCACGGTGCAACGTGCACAAAATGTGCACCCGTCGTGCCGAACAACATTACATTATACACTCAATTCATTAGTATATTGTAACAGATAATTAATGCAGTAAAACGGCTGACGTGACTATTAATTGCCCACCTCTTCACGACAAACAAAACCTATTCACAATGTCTTGCATTATGCCTTGCAACAACTCCGAACAGGAGGTCATTATCGATGAGGCCACCGGCCTTCCCGTCAAGACCCATGACTACGTAGGTTTAATGAATATATGACTTGCTTCCTTCCAACCCTACCTTGTGCAACGTATACACGTGTTCGGGCATGGGTGTGCTCGGAAATACATGTACAATGTGAAGTGTTTTCTGTTTACAAATGACTCAATAGACACGATCTTTGCAGACCGAAAAGCCCTCTGTGATCTACAAGCCATCCACCACTGTTCCCCAGAACACCATCCTTGAGATCCCACCACCCAAGGAGCTCGAGCAACCTATTACCTTCAACCCTACCGTTGACACCTTCTTCGATGCCGACACCAACAAGCTCGTCATCTTGATGGAGCTCCCTGGCTTCAGCTCAAACGACATCAACGTGGAATGTGGCCTCGGTGAGCTCATCATCAGCGGCCCCCGTCCCAGGGATGAGCTCTACGAGAAGTTCGGAAACAACTTGGACATTCACATCCGTGAACGTAAGGTTGGCTACTTCTACAGGCGGTTCAAGCTTCCCCACAATGCTCTCGACAAGTCTGTAACTGTCACCTATGCCAACGGTATTCTTGACATTAGGGTGGAGTGCTCCCAGTTCTCTGAGATGCGCAGGATCCAGGTCGAAGGTTCACACTAAGTGTCTAACATTTGAAACAAAAATTGACGAAGCTTACATGTCAACATATTCCAATCTAATTTTAGTCTGTCTGCAGCAATGAGAGGTATATAGCCTGTTACTGTATGGTTGCTCGTCTCAGCCGACACTTGTTCCGTTGTCCGCCATAGATTAGGGCTGTATCCATTGTATATTAATGTCGCCTAAAGAAATCGCCAGTAGTGTCTCATTCACCGCATTAGCTTGACAACTCGTAGAGTTAATATAGTTATACATGGAGGAGTTCCGTGTAGTCGTTGGAGATACTACACGCATTTTAATGTAGAAGTAATTCCAGCGTCATTCACTCGATTGGGCTTATGGAGCCGACCACAATGTCTGACGTTCTTGTCTTACATATATGGTCGATCAGCCCGTAGTCTACTGCCTCAGCTGGCCGCATGTAGTTGTCTCGGTCGCAATCCTTCTCGATTTGTTCCACAGATCTACCAGTGAAATGCGAAAGGTGAGCATTCAAAATCTGCCGAATCTGTAGGATCTCGTTAGCCTGAATCTTAATGTCGCTCACTTGGCCGTGAGCACCACCTAGCGGCTGATGGATCATGATACGTGAGTTTGGCATCGCATATCGCATCCCCTTGGTACCTGCGGCCAAAAGGAATGCGCCCATAGATGCTGCCTGGCCTATACATATCGTTTCTATAGGCATGTCTAGACTCTGTAAAAGGTCGTATATCGCCAATCCTGCGATACATGTGAAACGCGCATCTTTCCTTTACCTGCAGAGACCGATCCACCAGGAGAATTGATATAAAATCTTATCTTCTTGGAGGGGTCGTCCTCGTTTATGCGTAAGATAGCACTAATAAGTCGATATGACACCCTATCGTCGAGCTCGCCGTTCAGAAAAAGCGTTCTTGAACGCACATAAAAGTCGTCAAGCTTCGACTCGTAGTCCCCCTGATATAAGATACAATTGCATAGAAAGCACCAAAACAAACCTGTCTTCCACCATCAGAATCACGAACATAGGCATTCAAACGTCTATGAGGGCGTGAATTGACGCGGTAGCCGAGATGTGCGATAAAGGAGCCATGGCGCCGGTAACCAGGCGACAACAGACTCCCAGTGGTAAACTCAAGACAGCAGATTATTAGCAGTGCAGCAACGCATCTTATGGCAGTCATGCTAATAACTATGTTTCGATTTTCAATGAGATGGTTGGTTGTGTTCAGCACGATGTGTAGCCTGTACACTGGCATGCCAGACACCCGGCAGGAAGGTCAGTCTAAGTCATGGCTGAAACTCATAGTACTCAAAGTAAGTTCATACAATTGCTCGTGCGATTCATTACTTCAGACCCTGAGCTTCGACAGGCGGCTTCAAAGTGCAGGGTGAGCTTGCCCAGCGACATCAGCGTAGACCTGGCGTCAATGCAGGAAAAAGTCAACATGGCGCAACGTATCATAGATACTACAGACACAGCTGCTCTAGAGTCTTCACTTGATACCGTGGAGGTTAGTATAGCCAAAGTTGGCCTGGAATTGTACGTACATGGTGCTTATGGTTTATAATGGCATGCTCTCACGCATTCCGCCAATCTACATTCGGCATACATTTACAGTGGCCTGTTTATGACAATCAAGCATAGGAAGTGAAAAGTGTCCTCACTGTAACCGATAAGAACGTACATACGATCACCTAATCCCGTTGTAGAAAATTAAGGCATTAAGGAACAAGTTCAGTCTTGGAGATTAGCACAGCATAGGCCAAAACCTGACGAAGGCTCGGCACTCGCGGAGGCCATTATCTGATGCACAGGGATAGACAGTCTTCGAGCAACACTGTAACCACCTGCTCCCCTAGTAAACCAAACGCAGCTCAATGACGCACCTGTATATAACTCAAACTTGTTACACAGATGGTACCCCTGGGGGCATGACTTCATAGCTTCTTGTTTCCTGAGAACAGATGTAACACACGATGAAACAACATACCCGCAGTTGATGCAGCCAATGGTAATGTACGAGGACTCCACGCCACCCAGCGCAGCAGAGGCCTCCGCCTGCACCTCGTCACGACCAACTGCCTAAACACAATAGTACACAACTCGACAAAACCGGCATTACCTTATCGTAAATTGAAAGCTCGTCCAATAACACTGGCATGTCACAGTTGTTGCGATATGGCGATGATCCTACGTACAGTGGCAGCGGGTTAAACCTAACGTAGGCTGCAAGATGCTAAATCCGTTTGCATGCATCTAACCTTTCGTATGGTATATATAGTCCACAATCCCGTTTAGGTACAGCGTCAAGGAGGACTTGTCCTTGACCACCGCAATGTGGTACCAGTGGTGAAGCTGCAGTCTGCTATTTGACTCTAATTCAATGGTCTGGTTCGATTCCACAGAAAGCAGCACGCGTATTCTGCCGTCTTTGGGGTTAACTGCGATCTCGGGTGTGCACTCGGAAACTGAAGCATTTCGTATACCCTTGTGAACAAGGGGACAATACTCGTTATAAGCCTGAGCGTTTGCGATTGAAGCTTCATCCGACAGCAAATACACGAAAAACAGCACGCTGAATTCGTTTGACTTCAGAGATTTCGTGTCCGGAAGATAGACAAAGTTCTTACGGAAGTAGCCAGACGTTCCAATGCCCCCAAAACCAGAATGCCCAGAAACCTGACCTACACCATGATTGCCTAATCCACTGGAATCCACGGCGACGGCTTCATCGAACTTGTAGTGAAGGACGCGACCTGCATGTCGTAGTTAAGCAACGTTTCACCCTACTCCTATCCAAAAGACAGGCGGAAATGCCAAGTATAGGCAATGCACACTTACCGTTCCTCTTAGCGTCTGGAAGCAGGATAGTCTCACCTCCCTTAATGCAGATCGACGAATCCACAACGAGGTCGCAACCATCATAATGAGCAGATGTACAACTCAGAAAAGACACAATCGCCCACAGATATATCTGCGGCAACAGATAAGACATGTTGTCATAGAGAAAACAACAGCGTTGGCAATTACGTCGGTACAACGACAAAACAACACCAAAGCGTCATGCCAATGACAGTCGTCAGCGTCACATAGCCAGAGGTAAACGAGAAATTTTAGGCTGGCACCATACCATCTATAATTACAGAGTGGCATATGTAGTATTCGTTTTGGGCTAATCTCGCAAGTGCGGCTATTGTGCAGTGGAATCTACAAAATTAGACAAAACAGACGGTATCCTTAGCAAACTTTATACCGGGTGAATAAGCAATGTAACGGTATTGAACGCCTAGAGATTGCTCCGCATCCGTAGCATACCGAGATCGACATTCATAGGGATTCCGTTGTTACAAATATGTTGCGAGGAGTAGCTGGATCTCCAGCGGATAGAAACTGCCAGGGGCGATAGACACGTACAATATGTTTTTCTATCCAATACACAGTACATCGTGTACCCTGTAATGTTATACACCTTTAAATATGCGCATTGACGCCCACCGAAACGCGCCTGTGGGGAGGTCGACATAGAATCTCACTAAAAGCTGACCTATTACACACCCAAAATCCCGCAAACATGGATCAGGACCTCTATGATGAGTTCGGGAATTACATAGGCCCCGTACTAGATGATGACGACGAGGGCGGTATCGACTCCGATGCCAGCGGCGAGGGTCCTGAACCGGTGCAGGAAAATGTGAAATTTGTTGATGCTACCGATGTGGTGGAGTACGATGAGGATGCGAAGGATGAGGACGCCTTCGAGGACGTGGAGGTGTTCATCCGGCACGAAGACACCCAGACCATAGACGTACCCATCGTGAAGTCGCAAACCAATCGCGTGGAACGCGTAAGCTACATAAAACGCCTGGACGAAGATATAAGCGCGAAGAGTTTTGACATCCTCGAGGAAAGACTCCCCAGAAATAGGTTCAGCTTCCACTTCATGACCACTCTGATGCAACAGCCACAATTCATACGCAACATATGCATTTGTGGAGATCTGCACCACGGAAAGACCACGTTGGTTGATAGACTCATCAACTACAGCCGTTTCCCAGACCCAAACGTCTCAGAGGCTTTTGACAATACCTTCGTGAGATACACGGACACGCGACTCGACGAACAGGCGCGAGAAATGTCCATCAAGGCTACGCCCATATCATTAGTTTTGCAAAACGAGTCCTCATACGCCAAAGATGGTGTCGTGAAGTTCAAGTCGTACCTCTTTAATATCTTCGACACTCCGGGGCACATAAACTTCATCGATGAGTTCGCCCATGCCCAGAGCATCTGTGACGGATGTGTGGTGGTAATTGACGTCCTTATGGGACGTACCACGACGGTGGAACTCATAATTAAGAGCTGTATCAAGAATGATCAGAGCTTCTGCGTTGTACTCAACTGTCTCGACCGCCTGATCATGGAGATGAAAATACCACCCGCTGATGCATACAATAAAATCAGACACACAATCGCAGACATTAACGAGTTCATCGCGAAGACATGCTCGGTGGTAAAAAAGGAACCAATTGTCCTTAGCCCCCTCAAGAACAATATACTGTTCGCGTCGTCCAAATACGGGATATTCTTTACCTTGGAATCATTCGCGACACTCTACGTGGATGACGACGAAGTGGACAGCCTGGCACGGTCGCTTTGGGGAAATATATTCTACAACCCAGACACACAAGAGTTCACCCACGAGGAAGTCACGGAGGCTGCAGATGAGGATGGCAATCTAGGTGAAGTGCAGCTACAACGATCGTTTGTATCCTTCATTCTGGAACCACTGTATAAGATATTCTCCCACGTAGCATCAGATGAGCGTGAGGAACTCACGCCCATACTGGAACAGCTGGGGGTCTCCCTCCGCGGCAGCGATTACAAAATGGAAACCACCAAGATTCTGCAAAAGGTATTCAGGGATATGTTCAACGATCCCAGTGGCTTCGTTAGTTTTGTAGTGGAAAATATTCCTTCGCCTGTCGAGGCCGCACCGCAGAAGCTGCGAACTCTTTATACAGGAGACAGGGACACCGTTATATGCAAAGGCATCGAAACATGCAACCCAGATGGGCAATTGATGATATTCGTAGTAAAGAACTACTACAATATGAATGGTAACACCTTCGATATCTTCGGACGGGTTATGTCAGGAACGATACGCAAGGGCCAACGTGTGAAGATTCTGGGAGAAGAATACTCCATAGAGGACGACGAAGATGCACAAATACGTCAAATTGATGGCTTGTGGATAGCAGAAGGACGTTACAGAGTGGAAGTTACCTCTGTCTCAGCTGGAAATTGGGTACTTATGTCAGGTATCGATCTGTGCTCCCACAAAACCATGACAATAACCAACGACGATGACCCTTATGGAGCGGAAATCTTCAAAATACAGTCACGGATATTGGCATCAGAACCCGTTTTCAAGGTGGCAATTGAACCTTTGAACCCGTCCGAACTCCCGCGCATGATCGAGGGACTTCGAAGGATACATCGGAGCTACCCTGCCATAAAGACACGAGTAGAAGAAAGTGGTGAACACGTCATACTAGGCACGGGAGAACTGTATCTGGACTGTGCACTACACGATCTTAGGCGTTTGTATGGTGACCTTGAGGTAAAGGTGTCAGACCCAGTGGTCAGGTTCACTGAAACCATAATGGAACAGTCAACCACCAAGTGCTACTCCGAAACTCATAACCAGAAAAACAAACTATGCTTCATCGCAGAACCATTGGAACAAGGAATTGCGTCATCCATAGACGAAGGTCTTATAGACCCGAACATGGATAAGAATAGCATGGAAACCCTATTTATGGAACAGTACGACTGGGATATTCTGGCCGCAAAGTCCATCTGGTGTTTCGGTCCAGATAACAAGGGCCCTAACATTCTGCTTGACGATATTTTACCCAGCAACCCTGTAAAGGGCTCAATAGCGGCAGTGAAATCCTCACTGGTGCAGGGGTTCAACTGGGCATGCAAGGAGGGGCCACTGGTCGAGGAACCATTCCGCAACACCAAGTTCAAGCTAATAGATGCGGAAATCGCGTCAGAACCAATGCTTAGAAGTGCGGGGCAAATTATACCGGCGGCAAGAAGGGCCGTTTATGGCTCCTTCCTGCTGTCTACGCCACGGCTGATGGAACCCATCGTCTTCGCAGAAATTACGTGTCCAGCAGATTGCGTCTCTTCCGCATATTCTATCCTATCACGTCGAAGGGGGCACGTTCTTAAGGACATGCCAAAACCTGGGACACCGTTCTATGAAGTGCATGCATTCCTCCCAGCAATCGAATCGTTCGGTTTTGAAACCGACCTGAGGTAAGTACGATTTATAGGGTTTTGCTGACAGTTAATGCTTTATTATAAACTACCCATTCTATGTAAAAAAAGACACATCTTTTCACAGGATCTACACACATGGACAGGCCTTCTGCATTACCTTGTTCGACCACTGGAATATAGTGCCAGGCGACCCTCTAGACAAGGTTCGTTTATCTTAGACGACTAGTTTGGCAAAACAAATGTGCATTGACCCTTGTGATACGATGTCCGCGTTTATTATGCGTTACTCGTAAGGATGCAACGATATATCACTATGCAGACAATCATGCTAAAAACCCTGGAACCGGCGCCGATACCGCACTTGGCACGCGAGTTCATGCTAAAGACGCGCCGCCGCAAGGGACTCACGGAGGACATTTCGATAAACAAGTACTTCGACGCCTCGATGTTGCAGGCACTCGGTGAGGAACTTGAGCAGTTCTACTGACGAAGAATGTATGCCCATGGTGGTGAACCGCAACAACCGTATTACTAATCTTAATAATGAACCGTATACGAGGAATAGCGCAAACCCAACGGTCCTACGAATATGTGAATGCATCGCCACCGCTAGGTCACATGCAAGTCATGATAAAGCGCTGACAAGGCGCTATCAGATTTATCCTTGTATAAATCGATATATAATGGTCATAAGATTCGAATTGTGGTATCAAATAACGAAAACTGGCGCTGGATTGGCCCTGCGGGCAACAGAAAACACTCCACAAGCGTAGCGCTCGAACGCGCCGCGCGTTTGAACATAGTGCCGAGAGTACGCTTCAATATGAAGCCCGAGAATATTGCAAATTATTTGTTGTGTAATGGGATATAATTTGTGAAAGTACTCTGGCGTAATCGCAAACACCACAATTTAAGCAATCGTTGGAATCCCGGGTCTTTCAACTACATCTCTTTCACTGAACCCATACACAATTTTTGTGGTTTTGTCTAAGCATGTGTTGAGGGGGTAAAGCGTATATCACGGATATATCGCGCTTTCCAAATCGGTGAACAGCGAACAGCTCTCTGGTGCCCATAGCGGCGCGCATCACGCCCCGAAAATGCGAGTCCGAAATCTCAACATCTACCTGCGTGAGCAGGGGTTGCTGCGCCAGGGCAGTCTCAGTACGATGCGTGGTATGAGGGTTGGCATCGATGCCATCTACTTCTTTCGCTCTCTCAAGGGTATATGCGACCCTTTGAGCGAAGTGGGAGGCAGCCTTTCGCCGATATTCATGAGCGTTGTGGAAGATAACTTGGCGTATCTCGACCGCTTAGGCATCCAACCGCTCTTCGTTTTCGAGGGAATGCAGTCTAGGTCACACATCCTCCTATCAGCGCAGCTTATGACTTTGAGCGTCGCCGAGGGGTGGCTGGCGTACAGTCGGGGAGATCTACCGAACGCGATTTCTAAGTTCGTCCAAAGTAGCCTCATATTCAGCGAGGATATAATCCAGCTGCTGGTGAGCACGCTGCGCTCCAAGGGAAAGGACGCCATCCGTTGCCCCTATTTCGCCGGAGCACAACTCAGCTACTTCTGTGCCGAGGGAATCGTAGATGCCATCCTTGGGCCGCCATCAATCATGCTCTTCGGTGTTCCCAGGTGTATAGTGTCAGTCGACTCCAACAAGAACTCATTCGAGTGGGTAGAGCTCAAGGAGGTGCTCATGCGCATGGAACTCAGCCATACACAGCTTGTAGACGTGTGTTTGATGGCAGGCACTGAGCATTGCCTAAGCTTCCCATCTCAGAACACATTCTCGTTTGCAAATTGTGTGGAGATGATCAAACAGGCACCCATGGCAAAGCACATCTCCCAACTGCCACAGCGCGAGGGGATAACGGAATATGTCGACGGTTACTGCGTGACCAAGACCATTGTCACATTGCCTCTGATCTTAGACAGGAATGGAGTCGTGAGGCCGCTACAGAAAAACGCCAAAATCCCGGTGGATTACCACAAAGTAGTGGGAATGAGAATTCCGCAAGGCATATACCACCTGCTGGGGCAGGGCATTATAAGTTCTAAAATACCATTGGCACTCGCAACAGGAGAATGGGTCGACGAATTCAGTTTAACAGATGCTGTGGAACTAAGGGAACTGCTTCAGGATACACGCGAGTACAAGTGCAGGGCGCTCGGACTGGCGGTCCTCAAACTGGACCCATGCTACCAGGGTAGACAAATTAAGTTTAAAGGGCATGTTGCTTTTATTAAGGGGCACACGCCAATCAAACAGAGCTCCGTATCAGCCCTACCAAATACATGCAGTACCAGGATGCTGTCTCCACATGCGATAGGTGAACTGCCAATGGAACTGGAACGTCAAAATACCGACCATATAGACGCAGAGTTCGTGCTGAAATGGCATCTCAAAATGGGATCAAAGTTGTTTAAGGAGGTATTGCCTTCAACGGCGGCCTATGCAGTGGCAAGGATGTTCATTGGACCCAGTGGCTCTCAGAAAACAGCAGACAAACAAATATTCAAAGCACATATGTGGTGTATACTTCTAGAAAATCTGGGATACTTTACCAAGCAGGGCGGTGTTAGCGCATTCGGCAAAGTGATGGCGAACTCGGGACTCGGAATGACCGGCCTCCTTTTCATGGAACTACTGAAGTTCGGCATGTTCACAGGAGAGGAGTTTGAGGTCCCGGCAGATGTAACTATCTCCCCAGAAGTAGTCAGCAAGTCGAGAGGAACGTTGCCACAAGACATATACGAACCTATCAACCTAGTCTCACGCATTGCCTGCCTGCACCCAGCTATTGTGGACAACGGGCACTGGCGCGGTGAAATCGACTACGCAATATCCAACTACATTTCACACATCAAGGTCATGAGAAGATGTCTCAACCACCTCCTAGAAGGGATCCTGATACTCCTAGGCGGTGTTGCTAAAGAGGTGGAGACACCGTACCTGCTAGAAAGCAACTGCTTCATGGCTAACGTCCTCAAATGGATGCTCACCAACGATAACGACCAGCGCGACGGCTCCGTGAACGTGCTAGAAGCTGCGCAGAGCAAGTTCCCCAACATTGTCGACATGAAGGAAAACCTGCAGTCGTTCGCCAAGTTCTGGGCAAAAGTATCCAACCTCTTGCACGAACTGGAAAACTATGTCCACATTGAAGCACTGGACACATTCAACCGGGGGACCAAAATGCTGCATAAATTGTTTGTGCGCATCGGGGTCTCTATGTAGAAGTACCACCTGGGATAAAATATAGATTCGGTGTTCGCACACGAATTAAGGTCCTACAACGTGTTATAATCCATGCTACTATCGCTCTATTCCGCCCACCATGGTGACATTAATAGGGATTAAGTGCCAACGCCTGAGTGGAGCGCAAAAATGGAATGTATTTAAATCGAGGGCGAAGCATAGATTCACGGTTGTATAAAGACGTCCCTACAAACGTTAAAACAATAAAAATAATAAAAAGTTAGAATAAACACGAAAACTCAGTACCATAGCTAGACTAACGCAATCGACTGGAGTCTAATCGCAATTATAATTGAATCATCTTATCGTGCGGGTTGGGTTTCTTTAAATGGAACAAACTAGCGCTCTCAACTGAAAATAGAGCTGTAAAAAACAGAGTACTGTTCACTGCTGGGCGGACCTGTTCTCAGGGTTCTCCGAAGGAACGATGATGTGGGCCTTCTCACACTCCTTGTCCCAGTCAATATTTCCGTGACCCTTCGGGTAGTAACGGATGATCTCCTCGGTCTCGTCAATCTCCTTGTAGCGTACAACCTCCTTGATCTGAGGGACCTCCACCCGACGCTCGGTCCATTGCTCAATGATCTGAGGCTTCTCCACAATACGCTCAACGACCTCAACCTTGGGAACGAGCTTGTTCCGGTACTGCACCTGGGGAACCTCGATGACCTTCTCCACGAACTTAACGTCGGGAATCTCGACAACCTTCTCTACCACCTGAGGGACCTCGCGTGGAACCTGAATAACACGCTCCTGGATCACAGGCTTAGTGACAACGCGCTCGACAGTCTTGACAACGGGCACTTCAATCGTCTTAGTGACGGTGTCAACCGGCTGGTAGGTAGTAACAGCGACCTAAATGCAATGAGGCAATAAAAAGGCCAACACAATCATGCATAATATCAATGTAAACGCTCAACGCAATCTAAACCGACACTGACGCGGTTGATTTTATAATACACGGGATTCACATCGCAAAAACATCGTGGTACATGGCAACAAGCCTGCACCCCCTAACACAAGCATATCTACCCTTCTACATCAAAGCGGCAAAGCAACCCAGCACATCATATAGCATTCTAACATACCCACTGTCTCTCAACGTTTTGGCCGATTTCCTGGGCACGGGACCGGTCGGCAACAGTGCCAATCGTCCTGACCTGGGTATCTTGAGTGTCGATCTCCTCATCCAAGAGGCGGGTATCCCTTGAACAGCACTGCATTGTCACTTATTTTGAAACTTCAAATTTTAAAGTCCTTGTGTTATGAATGAAATGTGTCATTAAAGCGCCGTGGCTCTTACCACTTGCAACATCGAACAACTGCACATCAGCCGCACACCCTATGTGCACAGTCAACGAAGAGCAAAAAAGTGCCCCGGAATTATGTGCCAATGCGTCTAATAATACTTCAGCTATTTTACAACGACATCTAAGTGGCTGATTGTACAGATATCACGCCGCATATCACAACAAGAAGAGAACCCTGACAAATAAGGCATTATAAACATACATTTAGTATCTCAAAGGATATATTATAGAATCAGAGACTAGGAGCTTGGTATTTAATAAGGAGGGAGATAATAAATTATATGGCCACTTCTCATAACGCAACCCTCAGATGCGAAGGAAGGCTAGGTGATGTTGTTCCCCTAAAATGACAATAAGACACATATATATTATCTAAAATGTCAGCAGTAGTCAATTAAACCCTGTAATAGGTTGGCAAATGCCAAAAACGCTGTAATTTATGGCAGAATTGTGGTTGTGATTAGGACGAGAATTCTGACGTAAATATACGAAAATAACGTGTCAATCACATGCTTTAATAATTATTAAGGTCATAAAATACGATTTACTCTCCAGTAGTCCGCTTCGGTGACTGCTATTCGAATAGCCCCATTGATGTGGTTGGGATGGATAAACTGACCATACCGAGCGATATTCAAATTTTCCTAAGCTTTGTCAAGATGGTGGACGCCGCTATGAAGGACTCCAAAATTGCTGGCGAATTAGACGATGCTAATCGCATTCACATGATCCGTGTTACTCTGACTTCCATGAACCTGAAGTCCCTTGAGAATGGTAAGTCCGTGGCCCACACCATACACGGCCATTTATAAATCCTATGACTAATAATGTGTGCAGCCTGTCGTGAAATGATTAATGGAGCCAAGGAAAAGGACCTCAGAGTCTCGGGCCCAGTCCGGATGCCCGTGAGGACGCTCAAAATCACCACCAGGAAATCACCCGTCGGTGAAGGTGAGTAAAGGCAGTGGTGAGCATTATATTGTATATAGGTACGAACACCTGGGATCGCTTTGAGGCTCGCATATACAAGCGCGTAATCCACCTCCACTCATCAAGTGAGGTTGTCTGCCAGCTCACCTCATTCCCCTTCGACTCCAGTGTAGATGTCGAGATTACGATCTAACATCATTGATATGCTTAATCGTGGTAATTGAACTGTATTGTTTCCATGCGTTCGCTAGCCGCCAATGCGGGCCGTAGTTTACGTGCCACATTATCATTGTACTTCATGACGTAGATACTTTGGCTGTGTTGCGCAGTTGTGTCTTTTAGCTGTGTAGCTAGCGCCCGCTATACCAGCCTTCTGTAATGTGTATGGTCCAGCGCGCCCCTCTCGCTGCCTTATATTGGTGAACCCTCAGTAGCTACCATGGTATGTATATGCGGAAATTAGAAGCCAGTTTATACATTAACCTGCTGTAGTAGATGTGGTATTTCACGGGTTCTGGCGTAAAATCACTTGCTCACGATGCTAACCCTAAGACGTGCTACCATCTTCGACCTAGCCGGCACGTCCGACTGCAACCTGGTCAACGTCATCGAAAACTATCAGATGAAGTACTACTTCTACCATCTCCTTTCATGGCCGCAGCTCACCAATATCGCAGTTAATTCCAATGGCAACGTCTGCGGCTACTCCATGGCAAAATTGTAGGCTCAATCTAGAAAACAGACATTTAGGGCAGGGAAGAGGATATCGAACACGCAGGGCATGTCACTGCCGTAGGAATTTTGAGGTCATACCGCGGTATGGGAATCGCATACAAACTGATCAAACAATCACGTAAGCCCCGCACAGAAGGTCGATAAAATGTCTACAGACGACGCAATGAAAGAAATATATGACTGTGACTCGGTCTATCTTTACGTCAGAGTAACAAACTGGGCGGCGCACGCATTGTACAAGAACAAATTAGGATACAGGTGAGGTTGCATTGAAGTGAAAGTGCACCGGAGGAAAACCCCGTTCATATTTGTAGCATTCATGCAACTATTGTCAAAAGCGTAGGAAGTATCGTGCTGACAGGCTGCCATCATACCGAATACTGTTGATGGCGTCTGTTGCATTTGGGATCCGTACTATAGGGGGACCAACTCGGCGAGATATTTTCTGTGCTTAATGGCAGGCATGTGCTGGCGAATGTGTGTTCGGTGGTATCATGTTCGAATGATGCCTTACGTTACTACAAATAATGGTTCATGATGGTGCTTGAACAAGTCATGTACATGGCCAAACGTATCTGACGTATGCGCAGCATCGACGAAGTTGTCAAGCAATACTTCTACGATAAGGAGGACGCCTACTCTATGAAAATGACGTTCCCAGATGGTGAGCTACGCTGTGGTCTCATATATGTCGTGCAGTCAAAGAGCGGAGGAAACAAACGACTCAAGTAATGGCAGCCGCAGCGTGAGCCATGTGGCCGGAAGCATCGGGAAAGACAGCTCATCAAACAGTCGTATAGAATTTTAATTTGATTCGTATAGACAAGTTAACAAATACTATGTGTAAAAGCAACCCATAGACAGTGGTCACACCACGGGAACTCAATCGTCGGCCTTCCATCACCCCGGCAGCGCCAGACATCAGAACCATCACATATCTAAAACCACATAAATTACCACGAAAGTAAGGAGTTGCAGAGATGCATTCCGTTCGACGCTTTGCGAGCCACGCTCAGCACAAGGTCCTACCGGTATGTAACCGCCAATAAATAGTCATCTCACTCAGCCCAAAAACGCCGGAGTAGTATTCGACAGCAGGGCAACTCCAATACGGTACGCCCTACCCTTCAAACCCTGGATCTTCCTCTGCATGGTTGGATTCTCCGGTGCCATGTGCGGAAACTACTTCTTCACGAACTTCGTTCTACGCAGAAACCCTCCGAACGTGAGTTTGACATACATAAGACGTTATGTTGCCACGGCTTGTTACGTGTGGTGTCTTAGTCAGATTTCCCCCAAGGCTTGTTTGCTAGGCCGGATGCAGCTCAAGGCCGCTGTTGCTGCCACCGTGTATATAACGCGCCTGTATTAAACGGCTATGCCCCATGGTTATGTATTCTCGGTACGGCATGGAGGTCTTGTGTACTTGATGTGATAGTCATATACTTGAGCATTAAGGAGAGTTCTCCGTGCCAATTGTTTGGCCTTATCGGCAGTCATACCCCTGTGGCGTAGAAGTGGTACAATAATCGTTGTAGGGGCACAATTTATGGCCGTGGTTGTTCAATTGCATCGTGTAGTGCGTACATTCGTTAAATGCTCCATCGACACATTGAACAATTCGTGCAGCCACCAAGAGATCCAAACGAAGAACCCCCAACGCGCCATCCACATACTCCGGATGAGTAAACGTCTGCAATTGTTGGTGCTAGTTGTTCTCCTCGTGCCTGTAGAGTCCTTTCGATATTTCCAGAAGCAATATAGTGCATTCCTGCCCGTGAAACAAGATATAATATATGCAAGTCAACATCGAGGCCGCGAAGTTGCTTATAATGTCCCTAAAGACTATGTGAAACGCGATGGTTCTGGTGGATATGACAATGAATTTTTTGCGTGTAACGGCTCCCTGCACGCATTGAACGGTGAGCAAACGGAAGATGGTATTTATGGAAACCAGTTATCAGAAGGCTGTATGGGCATCAACGCCGGAAATGGTACTAATGTGCTAGAGAATTCCTCTACGTGCCCCCCCGATTCCGTAGAATCATCTCAAGATCAAGATGCACAGCATGCAGATGCCGAAAGGCCTATTGAGCCAGATAAACCAGACAGTGCAACTGATATGGGCGATTCATTCAAACGTATGATGATACCATATACCATCAACTACCCAGTTAACATGGAGGATCTAAATGATCTGGACATGAACACGCGCCATGAAAAGGCTAAGGAAAGGATGGACCAGCTGGGGTTCTTCAAGCCCCTCGATCATGATGCAGATATCGCAAACACAAAGACCTACGTGGAACCACAGCCGACCGACAGCTACTCACTGACGATGTCGGCGCTAGATAGCGATGAAAAAGTCTGGGAGTGCATGAAAACATCATCAATGCCACAGCAAATGGTAACAAAACAGGCCACCAGAGAGTCAGTCAGCTTCCAATGCCCAAGCAGAATGGACTACGAAAGCATACGGAACCAGTGGATCATTGGGCGTGCGCGGATACATTGGTTCCCACGATACTTCGGCAAAAGCCTGGGAGAATTGTCGGAGCATATCAAGATGTGCGACGTTATACTGGACGTAAGAGATGCAAGACTACCGTACGTTGCAGACTCGGATTTCTTGCTGAACGTATACAACAACCTGTTCACGCACAAGCCCAAAGTACTGGTGTTCACGCATGCGGACCTAGCTTCAATTCGCGGCATGGAAGATTGGGGCACATACTACCGTATCAAAAACTTTTGGGAGGCCCAGGAATTCAATAAGAACATACCGGAGCCCAACCGGAGACCAGTGACGCCAATCATATTCGTCGACGCGAAAAATGGCATATCATGCATAATCAGGTTGAAAAAACTCATATACAAACTATGTGCAAGGGTCAATCAGAGGAGACTCAGACGAGGATTGGCACCGCGCCCGCTTCGGGCAATAGCGTTGGGAATGCCAAACGTTGGTAAGAGTGCACTTATCAACAGGCTGTTGGGCCGCCACAAAAGTAGGAGTTTCAACGCCGCAGGCGTTACGCGTGACATCAGACTTGTGCGACTCCATCCAGACGAGTATCGCGAAGCCGCTCATAAAATCATAGATGTAATCGACACGCCAGGTGTATTGCCGGCAAACCTCTACAACATGGCGTTCAACGCTGTAAAGGGCAAGAGCAACAAGAAACGCAACAGGCTGCTAGGTAATATGTATTTCAACCTCCCTAAGACACCTATACCGGGGGGGCACAGCAAGGCAGGAATTGACGCGCAATACATGCGCGTGGAACGCAACGTGTGGCTTATCGCAGCAGCCAACCAAATAGTGGAGGGAGCTTACGACAACGACCAAGCTGCGGAAAACCTGTTGGAACAGATGCTAGAGGTATACAGGCGGACGCGATCGTATCTGGAACTACCAAGGGTACTAAAACGTATCGGACTCCCCTACTCCCAGAACATGTTGGACATGGACCCTTCCGAGTTCAGCCACATATGCCTGCAGACGGCAAGTCATAAGCATCATGGAGGGGATGTAAACTCGGCGGCGAGTCGTATTCTGGCAGACTTTAGACGCGGGTATTATGGACGTATCACTCTGCAGATGCCACCCCAAGAAGTGCCAAACCGTTACTGCGTCCCGCTACATGAGGCACGCGAAACGGAGAAAGAACAAGGAGAACCGCAGCCTAGAATAGAATACTCACAAGGCATATACGAAGGGTGGTAAACACATGCGGAGGACACTGCCAATAAGTGTATAATGGAGTGTGTAGTGTCATACACAACAGACGGACGCGGGGTAACCGTGGCACGTTACTTGTATTTTCATTAGAACTTCCATATTACTCAATCGTCTTTTATGACTACTTGGGCGCAGAGAGCCGCAGTCTCCTGTCACCCTATACAGCGTTGTCTAAAACGACAGCATTGTCACCACCGCGCAGCGGACGTAACTGTGGAGAAAATATGATGTTCGGTACGTTGGGCAGTGGAAGACGCTAAAGTGTGTAGCTAGGGGCATAAATAGCGATTCAAATCGCTCAACACTCGACTACGACAGCTGTCTAGAGGGATTCCTTGAGGCTTCAGAACAGCTTGAGGTAAAGTTGCCTATGCACATCGTCCATCTACCTTCAGAGATGTGCAAACAAGCTTCTGGATCTTACAAAGTAGGTGTCTGACAATGTGTGCGTAACGATCTAGTAGGAGCGAAAACACCACGCCGTTGAAGCAGGACGATAGGCAGGTGGTGGAGGATGTGCTCAAGAAAATCACCTGCCTGCGCAGTACGCTGGGAAGGCGCAATGAAATCGGTCTGTCAGCCTTGCTTGGCAGTAACCGAGTGAAGACAGGACTTACCCTGCGCACGGGCGATAGCAACCGCAGTGCCATAATACGTAAGAAAGTCATGGGAGATAGTAGGAGCAGCACCGGTAGCGTCACAAAACCAGCACTGACTTCAGCAAATAGCGAACATGGATCCCACCTCACCCTGAGTGCTAGTTTCTCAAATGTGCCCTCTATGAGCGACTCCCTGGTACTAAATCGGAGGCCTTTGGTCTGCCCCCCGCCAATGAGCCAAATGTCCCAGACATGCACGCCTCAAGATAATGGTACTGGTAAACAACAAAGCGATCAGCCCGCTGGTGCTATCTATCGGGGTGATCTTTCGCTGGGCGACCTTGACACTTCCAAGAACTCTGCATTTAACAGCAGAAAGGATAACTCACTTCATACAAGTCAAAGTGGATCCACCAGGGGCCGTTTTCTCCTTGGAACATCAAAGTATTTGAAAACTCCAATTCAGATGAATGCGGGGGCCAACGTCAATGTTGCCAGCACCGAAGACATTGTGTCGAGTGTTTCGGAACCTGCGACAGAAAGTTGCAAAACTGCTGCCCCAAGGAAGCGGCTAAAGAAGGCCATTGCATCCGAGACCTCAGAACAACTGGATATAGACGAGGATGGTGGAGCATTCACGCAGTTGATGGAACCCGCCACACTGACGTCCACCTTTGGGCTGATCAGAACTCCACAGTCCGATATGCCAGACGAATACATTGGTGTATCCAACTGTTCAGCTAAGGTGAGACAGGACAGTGGCCCCACGAGTGTGATTAACAAGGCGGATATCAAACCTGTGCAAAGCGAATCGCCTGTTGTCAGCCAGGCTCAAAGTGTTCCCAGTGAAAGGAGTAGAAGTGCAATAACGTCAGTCGAAGAGACTACGCAGCAGTCCACATCCGAAATTGAGGTACAAGGGACGCCTGACTTAAAGTGTTATGGCGAAGTGGGAAGCAAGGATGCCTCAGTGATCGAGGAAATGGACAAAGTTTCTCAAGAGACCGTGGGATCATCCACTACTGTTGGGACAGCAAAAAGGTCGCCGAGAGGCGTGCAAAATGGTGAACCTAACCCTAAAAAGACCAAGATCAGAACCATAAAAGGCAAGCCTGATACGCAAGTAGTCACAGAGGAAATCAAATCACAGACACACGCGACCCCGAATAAAACAACTACGGCATCCAAAAATAACGCAAGTGAACTTATGGCAACCAAAGCGACACGTAGTATCGAAAAGACCTCAAAACCCTCCAAAAAGAAACTGGGTGATGGGACCACCGCAAAATCGCCATCCAAAATTAAAACAAAGAGAAGAAATAGTGTCAAGAGTAATAATTGCCTCTTACTGAGTTACACAGGGAAGCGCAGGGATGATATCGTAAAAAGACTCATGAAGGCAGCCATATACTACGAAAAGGAATCGCAATACTTTGACTACCTGGACGAACCCAAAGATGAACACATAACACATCTAATAGCCCCATCTGACATAGAAAGGCCAACCCTCAAGGTACTCTACGCGCTTTGCCAAGGCGCATACATCCTCACGCCAGATTATCTCTACAAGGCCGAGAAAACCGAAGTAGGTTTCAACCTTTAGTGAAATGCATAGAGAGACGGTGCTAAGGTCTCAGTTTGTTGTGATATCATCTTACTCGATTAATATTGTTATGCAGAAATGGCCGAATGAAATCGCCTATGAGCATCCTAGGTGGCCACCAAGGTCCCAGCGTCTGAGGCCGTTTGATCTGATGAGCGGAATTACGATGAAACTCATAGGAGGCGGAAAGAAACTCAGTGCGTACGATGTCGGAAGATTGGCGATCCACTGTGGTGCAAGGGTTGTTGAAACCATAGATGAAGCCACCCACTGCGTCGTATCGGATGGAACCAAACCCGAGGAAATCCACAAGGAAAACATTCCAAAACATATGTAAGTTCAGTTGTTTAAGTTGTTATGAGGGAAGGGCGCCAGATTTTTGGCGAATCGATAAGCAATGGTCCTGCCGGATAATTAACATATGGTGTCCGTTGACTATTATGTGTATAATATATTGAATCATAGTGGTCCTTTTATTCTGTCATACATGCTGCTGTAGCACTATTGTCACTGAAAATTGGATCGTTAACGTCATTGACGGGATGAAAATGCTGCCATCGGATATGCCACAACCGGTACCATTGAGGTCAGAGATGAGCTACCCGCAGGTAGCTCCAACACACAAACTTGTAAGTAGAACCTCTGAAAAACAGGATGATAGTCAGAGCCAATTGGAATCGCTTTCCACAGCAGAGTCGCTTTTCTAGACCAACAACAGCTTTGCGTAATCATCGCCAGGAGGTTCATCGTCGTCGCTCTCTTCAGGAGGATTAGATTGCAACTCCTTACTCATCATACGCTCATTCATCTTCACCAACACCTCTGTAACATTTGGATCTCAATAACTCTGAAACTCACCGGCCTGCTGCACCAAGTTATGGCTGTGGAAGGATAAAGTAGGTACATTCTTACGGTGGTTCAACATTTGAGCCAAGCGATAACGTAACATCTTAGAGTTCTTTTCCAACCACGAGAAACCCTAAGGTTAATGATATCATACATTTGCCGCCTACCTGGCGCTGCTGGAAGGAGTCGCCGGCGATGCAGACCTTCAGGCGCGCATGTGAGCAGTCTGAGTTCAATTCGACCTCTACTATGTGTATGCTCTCTATTATTATGGGATCAATGTTCCTTCCTATGCGGAGCTTGTCCCCTGCAGCGCAGTCACCAATTTTAGACAGAGGACACATTGACGTCGTAATCATGCGAAACAACTTACGCCGCTCTAATATGTAGTTCATCGCGTCTAGAATCTCCTTCTGGCGTCTCAGGCGATAGATCTCGTACCTGGAAATCGAAAGCGCGAAACGCCCACCCCGAGAAGGGCACGGGGCGCTACACACCCTAAACGCCGTGCATATGGGAAGAAGGATGGAAATGTATAATAGTATCATCAAATTCCTGCGGGATCATGTCTGGTGTGGCGAATTAGGCTCTAATCAACCTGTTGTAACATACATCTCAATGGCGGGCCCTAGCAGGCTTCCGCCAGGACAGAACGAATATTAGACAAGCACAAACTACACATGGATGATTAACGAACAGCAGTTACAGTATGTTACAACGAACAGGTCTAAAAGACCCGTATACAGATGTGCGATGATGAAGCTCATCTTGAGCTTGCGTTACATCCATGGCAAACAGACGCTGTCTTATAAGATTTTGGTAACTTGAAAGGATATGCTTCCGGCAGAGTTAGGCGTGAACCGTATAGAAACAGAATAGACAGTCAACTCACACGAGCCGTCCTCACCTCTTGCGATGAACACACAAAAACAAACATTAATGTTACTCCCTCGAAAGTGCGACTATGCGCAATATCTCTAGTGTCGCATGGCTTCAAAATATAGCAGATATGGAAGCGTGTAGGAACAGAAAAGATTGCGACGATTGATATCGATGGGCCGCACGCAAAAGACCAAACAACCTGTGGCCACTACCAGATGACACAGAATCTCCAATATGTTGTGACCCAAACCGTAACCAGCACAGCATAAGAGTACGCTGTAAATTATAAAGCTCAGTGCATACAAGCATAAAATCGTCGGTATCCTCGTGAACATAAGCAGGGACGTTGTAGTCAGCATGCTGCACATGTACAGGGAAGTGTGGAGGGAGTAACCAGCTTGGAATACAGACATCCAAGACCACATGTCAGCGAAAGTCAAGCACATGTTCACCAAACATATAATCAAAAACGACCTGTATAAGTAGAAAATGTCCCTTTTGACTTGTTTAA
Organism: Babesia divergens; assembly: GCA_001077455.2. NCBI lineage: Eukaryota > Apicomplexa > Aconoidasida > Piroplasmida > Babesiidae > Babesia > Babesia divergens. The sequence goes on from CCSG02000002.1 coordinate 443,543, forward strand.
AGAGACGGTGACCTAACACGGAAAGGACACCAATGGGGTATAACGCATAACGAAGCACCAGAATCAGAATGCGTACAGGAGAAAACAGCTTCTCTATGTCACTATCTCTTTCCAAGGTACTGTACATACGCACCAGCACCAGTGCGTCCGACATCAAACCCATCAAAAATATCATCAATGTCTCCTTCACCGTAGAGTAATAAAAATTCATGTTGAACTCATGCATCCAATCCACATACCATGCCTCGACACGCGTGTGCACGAAAACACCCATGAAATTTGTTGCGGGCATCGCCACGGGCGGAGACCATGTGTAGTGGCGCAACACTTCGCGTGCATCGCACGCCCGTTTCCACAGCTTAACGATACGCATTGCCAGACGGGAACTACAACGAGGCATAAGCCGTATAATAGCATTCAAAGTAGTGCTTGACGTCAAAATCTCCGTGTCGTTCGATTCAGAACATGCCCTACTCGAGTTGCTTATGTGTCCAGAGGTGGGGAAACTACCTGGAGCCAAAATACGCACATGAGCATCAATGCAGTTTCCATAATCCGGTATAAGATCTTCACTAGGTCGTATGTGGCCTAAGCCCTCGAAGGATCCTATCTTCAAACTCTCAGATTCGGTATTAAAGCCTATGTTTTCAACGTTAAATGGCGGGGCGCCAAAAGGTTGAACCTTCAAAGAGGTGGGCGAGTCCTGGCGCAAGGTAGGAACAGCTCCAACATTGCTATCCAGTGAGATGTAGCTTGTACGGCCGGCGTCCAATAAACGGTCTGTGTATAATGCAGAACCAAGCCGCCCACTGTCAGATGATGGGAGCAGCACGGGGCGAGCTGATACGGATACTGCTGCAGGAGGTGACAGGCTGCGACTTTTCATGGTCATAGGATCCATGTTGTCAATAGAGTTGATATGGGAAAACTGAGTACTATAATAATCACCAGACCGCAACTTGCTCCCTCTCGCACGGAATGGCGGCAGTCCAGACTCAGAAGACACGCGCGGAGCACTTGCACCACGAGTTATCCATGTGGCATCAAAGCTCTTGGAAAATCCTGGATCCATTGACACTGTGGAAAAGCTTCTTACGTCAGCACTGCTGTCCATAAAATCCTCCCCATTGCATGATCTAAACAATGTCATCGAGTAACTTTCACCCTTGGATTTGTAATGCTTGCTAATCTCCTCCATATCAAGGTTGCCAGAAGCCAGCGGATGAAGCATGGACTCCGTATCCAGGGAAACTCCAGCGGCGGCACGCATCGATAAGGTGTTAAAGCGATAAGGCTCGATATGCTCCAGAGGAAACCGGCCTGGCGAATGCTCGCGAGTTATGTCTGTAAATGGCCCAAAAAAACTGTCTTCGGTGCTGCTAGAATCAATGGAAGGCTGCGATGCATGGTGCATGGGTGCACTAGCCCGTCGAACCGAATTGACGTACGCCACATCACACGTACTCTGAGGTGGCAAAAACTCTTCCTCCAACGTACGAATGGCATCAAACGAACCCAAATGACATGCAGGCCGCGCACGGTAAAACCCAATAAGCCTACCAAGCTTTATAAAACGCTGATAGCATAGAACCCCTATTATTACCTGAACGGCAATAATATACGAATCCAACGCTATAATGTTAAAACCACGCGCACCCGGATAACGTAACCAGGCAGCCACATTCTGCAAGAAATACAGAGACATGTGGCCATGGAAGTCAGAATACAAAGAAGATATCAAGGCCGTGTGAAACAACGCGCCTATAGTTATTGCAACCACACATATGATAAATATCAGGCAACATGGCATCCCTGTCAAAACAAACGAAACCAAAGGCAGATGAACCACAAAAACCATTATGATACCATGGTAAGCCGACAGTGTGATGAAACACGTCAGGCTAAACAACAAGGTGAAGGGTAAAAACCACTTGAAAAAAGCATCTCTACCCTTGATTGCGCACAAGTTTGACAGAAACGACAGTGCCGCAAGACATATTGCCCAAATGTTGTTCTGAATCTCAAACAAATCAGAACAATGGCGCAATACCCCGTAACCAGTCAAGACCATGCACAATAAGTGCATCAACGTCAAAAACGCAACGAAATCCTCAGAGCGTATATAATAGGCGTGACGTTGTATGAACCAGCCCATTGTGATGATTACTCAGAAAACGTTGCCCTCGTGCAGAGGCTTCCGCCGGAAAGGACTGCGATGTCCACCGGGGAAAGAACACCTAAGGAGGCGACAGATTGTGATAGCGTCCCGAATAATGTATCATCAATGGTGCAAACTGGTCGTGAATGACCTGTATACTATATATATTCATCGAACGCCCTATTCCCGAAGAACGCTGCTTGGCAGATGTGAGTATTGCAAACTACTCTCGATAGAATAGGCTCTTCTACACGAATCATCACGTCTGCAACCGCAGACTTTTCCTACTTTGGCAAATATCCACTCCAAACAGTACCAAAACTATAAGATGCTACTGGCACGCATAGGCATCACTAGCACAAACGCAACTAAAGAAGATTGCTTGAGCGCGCCCAACTCCTTTATTACTATCCTAAGCACATGTTCTGAGGTAAACGCCCACTAAACAGCCTCCTGTAACATGGTAGCACGTGTGTATCTTGGCGCTCTACTGCAAGATATGCCTCAACAGTAGGCTGAATCGAATAAGCCTGGACAAACAGTAAAGCTGAGAATTAAACGGGTTATATTGCATTGCTGGATTTCCTCAGTGTGGCGACAATATGGACCCTCTTGACCCTTAACACAACATCAGCCGCTCTACGGTAACGTGAGGCATTAGCTATACAATTCGCAAAATATTGATATGTTACGTGGTTATTGATATGTTTTGTTTAATGTACTGGAGGTGGACATGTTATATTGGCTGGCTGAAACCCATAAAACCAAGTCGTTAGACATTCCCAGGAGACTGGTGATTTTACGACAATAAGGTGCATGGTTACAGAGTTCCGGAATCCACACGATTTACCTTGAAGTAGTTACGATAGTATATCAACTGCTGCATCTTCGCGTGATGTTTTGGGGGCGCCGGTGTGTTAACGTTGCTACTCCGGGTGCCAAAACCGCCCTTGAACTGGGTATGGCCGCTTGAACAGATGCAATCACGGTCAATTGCGACATTTGTGGCGCCGCTGTGTGCGCTCCCACGAGCGTCTTCGGCGTCTAATGCACTCAAAGATACCCCCCGGTAGCTTTCAGAAGGAAACCCTTTATCCTCCATAATGGGTTCCAATTCATCCTGAAGCCTGGCGTAATCTAGCATGCTCTCTTTGTATATAGAAGGACTCAGAGCTTGACCCATAGACGCACGAGGCCCACGGTAGTCCTTCCACACGGGGTTTCGGGAGTCGTTCCAGTTAAATGCGATCTGTGGATTCGGGGTCACACAAAAGCACTTCTGGAGCACACACACTTGCTTGCTCTTGTCCACGTACTTCCCAGTAGCCTCCAAGTACCAGAGAATCTCGTCAAGCACCAGCGGATCCCCAGACCAGTTAATGCCTGGCGTAGTATCCACGGTTTTGTAGGCGTTTTCATGGCCGGTGTGGCCCTTACATCGGTTTTCACGAGCCTCATCACCGTTGTTAGCCCTATTAGCGGGCTCGGGGGCATTGGCGACTGACAAATTGCTGTTCTGTTCGTTGAGCCTGTTGGCTCCTTTACCACAGTCGACGTTGTCGAACACCTCCTTAATATCCACATAGGGAAGGGCGCTTCCAAAAATGGAAAACGGGTTCCACTTTTCCTGAGATGTTACCTTCTGATGTAACTTTAGATGGTTGAACCACGTGCTTGGGGGAAGAAGCTTCGCCAATTTCCTGTTAAGTTGCGATGCGGAAAGATTATGTACAGCGATGCGCTGGCTCAACTCAGTCATTAAAATCGCACGTTCTCTCTGATAAAACGACTCAACATCGCTCTTATCAAGACAACACAGTGCAGAACACTCCAGAAGGGCACGATCCTTTATTACAGAGCGACCAGCAGCGGTTCCGGGCCCCCCAAACTTCACTAAGAGAAAACGTGCCAGGTCGTAGTTGTTCTTCTCTTGCTTCTTGCGCAACTTCAGAAGAACCTTGTGCCGGTAGCTCTTCCGCCCCTGCAAAATGGGTACCATACCATTGGACGCAGAAACGTCACAAGAGCTACAAGAGGTAACGTTGTTGGTAGAAGAGGTAATATCCGTAACACCCTTGGGGCCGCTTCCATCAACCAACGAGTCAGACGCGATCCGACGACTGACGGTAAATCCATCTTGCATACGAGGTACTACTTTCGGCTTCTTCGCAGGCGTAAAAGGCAGGGGAGTTATGACGTCCTTTGGCGCGTTTATATCATGTTTAAACCAAGCTATTGAGGGCTGTGTCTTTCGACCTACGCTGGGTGGCACAGCAAGACATTTAAAAACACCGGGCCCAGCCTTGCGATTACCCTCATAATTTGCAGAAGGTGTGACAAAGTCTGCGCACCCTCCAGATGCCGCACCGTCGATTATACACGTGCTAGTGTCCTTGTGGATGCTAGGAGCCACCACGGCCGATGGGCTGCAACCATCATCTACGGTTTCAGGTACAAGATCCTCATACACATCCACAAAGTCCACGGATAAAAGCCGATCAGAGTGGCACCTCTTTGTTGAAGAGGGAACGGAGAGTGGGTCGTCAGCTGTGCCTGTAACCAGTAGGCCACATCGAGTTCCAAAACAGCCAATACGGATGGGAGTGTTGAGCCCGGGGCTCAAATCACACATACCGCACGCGATCATATGTAGAACATGTTTTCAAACACAATTGTATATTAACGACCTTGTCTGGCATTCAATGTGTGACGTTATAAACATCAATGTGCCAAATAACTGGCCTCACGCCATATGCAACACACAGTAACAGAACATACTAGTGTCTAAGTAACTGCATGGCAAAAACATAGAAATGAAGTGTGATTTAATAGAGGGCATAGGCATGTAACAGAAATGTTATATCTGTATAGTCGCTCATGTGTAACACACAGCCAAACAACAGTTGGCCCCCGGAAACTATCGAACACCCATCATCTACCAGCAAAGTAATCTTAACAACATTAAACTTGCATGAAATATTCGCATTGTGTGGTGTCTGTCGCTCCCAAAGAGCCAATGAAACCCATGGCAAACCAACAGGGTTACCAGGGGAGGTGAACAGACCACGAGCATCACTGGTTCTCTGCTCTCAGCTAAGGTAACGGAACCAACCTTGTATTCACATTAAACCAGTTGTCCATATACCATGCTGCACAAAAGGAATCCGTAGAAGAAAAGGTATGACCTCGGCGACTGGGTGACAAGTCGAAATATGTCATTCGGAAGGGGCTTCAGGTGTTTCAACTTAGACAGCTCAGATTCAAACTGATGGTATATTGGTAGGAGTGTAGGGAAACGAACCTCCGGAATGAAGTTCGAAGTGGCTCGAGGAGTAACGAACGTGCATGGTTTATCGGTTACATTACAACTGGCATTCGTAAGGGGAACTTCCACGCCCAGCGTGAAAGTACTATTCTCCATCACGCCGTGCGTTTCGTAATCAGACGACCCATCTACTTCTTCGTTACCCTCTGCAGTGTGCCCAGCAGATAGGGACTCAGAACCAGATGCGGAATCAGGTGCCATATCGATAGCATCTTTGGCGCTGACACCTGAAGAAGAAGTGGGTGCTTCATTTACTGCATTAATAGACTCCTGCATACTACAAAATCGCATTAAGTGGTACATAAAAGTTGAGCTCACATATCAAGTTCCTTGCACGAATAGGCGGATAAAACAGAAATATCAGTATCTTGAGCAACTGTTATTATAACTTCACGCCTGAAAACATATTGAAACACGTAAAAGATCAACATACGCTTGAAGGTCGACGCCCGGCTCCGTGACGACGACGCCATCTACAGCAGCCAAAGCCTCATTAAATGACTGGACCTCATGCTCATCTTCCGCTGGAGGAAGAGACAATAAAATACGACGCCTAGGGGTGGAAGTCATTGCGAATCATGGATGCTGTGTCTGTACTGTGAAATGCAACGCGATATTGAAAGCAACAAACAGGGGGAGATCACAAGAAATGTTTTGAAAAGTACAGGTTACTTGTAATATATTCACCGTCAATTAAGGCTGTATGGCGGTTATATGTGGTGTCAAGGTGTCATACATTCAGTTCTTTTTCTCCTTTCGAATCCAGGACTTCATGACTACCAAAGCACTGCTAAACTTCTCCTTGCACAAACCAAGCTTGTCACAAATTAATGCACTAATACTGTTTTCTTGAGCACGGGAGTGACTGTCTTCGAGAGAGGTCGCCTCCGTGTCAACGCTCCTAGGGGGATCCATATTCTCAAGGCACTTGCGCCCATTAGGCTCGATATAATGTGCCATGGCCGCTAAATCATCTATGTGTTGCAGCAAAAGTTGCGTGGCGCACTAACAGAGACTTTACAATCCCGGCGACGGCCTTCCAAAGACGTAATTTGCTACCGTGAGACGTATGACTAGAATAAACTAAATTGCAGTTGAATTACCTATAAGGAATTATATATTCTGGGTATGTGTTGCGTTGAAACGCATCGCAGTGAAGAATCACCGTCGAGATTTAGTAGGGGCGGGGAGTACAGACTGCTATATCGCCACTTCTTTAAAATTTAAAGAGTGTGTAGCATAACGCCGAACTCTTTTGTTCTGTTGAATTGCGGAACGTATGCAATTACCAAAAAATGACATACACACTACCTCATCCGCGATGTCGTTGTCTCACCACACGCCGCGGCACACTGTATAAAACACATATAAAATGAGATACTGGAACATCGCTTGGGGAGCTGCTGTTGCGGTCTCATCTCAGCGAGTTGCCGCAATGCATCTCCTCAACAGTGGATACTTCATCCCCCAAAACGGGGACCTGCAATTCTCGCATATGGGCAAGGTGTTTCCTCAGCAGCAAGAGCAGCTTCAAACAAATGCTGAACAATCGCAAAATAGAGAAACAGTTGAACCGACGCTTCAGCCAGGAAACCCAAACAATACGTGAGTTAGACACACACGTGACTGACATGCACGCAGCGACAATTATGACCCTGTAGAAGGTGGATCTAAACGTTCAATGGACAATGTTCCTGTGAATGATATGAAGGTGAGTTCATATTCCTTCCATTTGTGAATCCAAGTGTGAGCGCCCGCACCTCCTTAATGGACGCTGCCACCGTCTCGCGGCAAACCTCCGTGAGACAACGCAAAGGGCTGCTGTAGTGGCAGATGCTTCTGCACAAGTGCCGTGTGATGTCTTGGTGTCTGTTTTTGACTTATGGAATAAGCTAGTGAAATGTTTTGGAAGCGTTCTGCATGCATCCGTATGACTACGCAACGCGAACCAAACTCGAAATTCTGTGAAAGCGGCCATCATGCAAAAATTGTGATTCACTCGGTTGCAGAAATCGGATGGCTACGGCGGACGCTCAAATGGTGAATCAAGTGCTAATACATCGAACTCAAGCACAAACAATACAACAACTACAGACAGCAGTAGCAAAGTCAACAACTCAACAACTAACAACAACACGGTCAAACATGGTAGGTGCAGGATAACCGTGGCGTAGACAATCGGTCAAAACCCGCATGCCCAACTAACCGCATCGCAGGCGCATCCAACTACCAGGGTGACACCTCAACATACGTCACGAACAACTTCTTCAATCGTGAGTGACTATGATCAAAAACGTCATCTTCTGCAGCGCCAATACAAAACGAGGCCTGGGAAGACTACCCAAGGGGCGCCAAGCTGGAACTGCAATACCTGTGGAAACGCATCAACGCAATAGACGATAAACTAGATAAACTACTGCCCATACCGGGGGGTGATCCAAAACTGGATCCAAACAACCGAAAGGGACTTATCATCACATTCGATTCACTGTCGGACCCTGACAAACCTACCGTAGACCTACAAAGCAAACACGCAGACTACGACATGTTATGAAGCATACGAACAATGCAGTAAACAATATAATCAAAACAGTAGCTCGCAAGTGGTTGGTGTCATGAACGAATATCCGAGGATGCATGAAAAATCCACAGCCTCAGAACCCATGACTATAACACAAAACAAAGGTAGCACGATATATAGGGAATTGAACGATCAGGGTGTGTAACAACAGTGCGTAAACGGGTAATGCGACTCGTCGATTACGCATGCCCTGTCTAAAAACAACGATCGCCGCGGCAACTCTGACACATGCCATTACCTTGTACGCTAATCAAACCGCAACCAAAACCAACAACACATTAAGATAGACGGTAAATCGGAGTGTATGTTTATGCGTTAATGATAGTGTATTGGGGCCGAACAGTGGGTTATACAGGTATGGGCATCCTAGGGGGACACGAAGAAATGTCAGACTCGAGGTTGCAGTGCAAATGTTTATGATGTACCAAAGGCTCCGTCCGTTGTGCACATAAACATTGTAATTATTTTGTTATACAAATAGTTGCACATCGGTGGGATCGATGAAGCGCAACCTGCGCCTAGGTTTCGCGCTCCTATGTTTGGGCTTCATTACGGGCTGTCTAAGCATTTTGATGCTGTTCGATGCTTTGTTCCTCAAAGTCTCAAATGCATTCGTAGTGGCAGGCTTGTTTTGTATACTGGGATCGAGGAAGTTCCTATCTTTCTTCAGCAATCCTTCCAGGGTGAAAGGGACTCTGGCATATTTCGGGGGGATACTTGCAGTGTTCCTTGCGTGGGTCAAAACAGGATTCATACTGGAAACTATAGGCCTGTATCTTCTATTCGGGGCATTTCTCCCAAACATCGTATCATATATTAGAGTCACGCCGTTCAACGTTATCTTGGAGCTACCAGTAATCAGGGACCTTGTAGGCTACATCCAGGACCCATCTAAGCTTCCCATGTGACGAACACGGACCGAGGGATGTCTCATATATTGCCAAAATCTGGCTTGCTGGTGACCCCCAGGATCATGCGCCAAACATCTTAGGTGTGGACAAAACAAAGCCGCCTAAGCAACTCAAGTGCAGTTTCAAAAGGTTGACACAAAAACGATGCCATCGTTTAACAATCGAACGCAAAAATAATATTGCTACGTAATAGCCGCATATATATATATATATATATATATATATATATATATATATATAGCTCCGTGACTTGTATGGGCAGCGCCTGCCATGAATGTTTAATTATACTTCGCCCAAATATTTAGAACACACAATGGCGTAGTTTTAACGGCAGAACCGCCTGTGAGGTACACAGGACCATAAAGTTTTAATAAGCTATCTTAAAGTGCCTAAGCATAACGGAGCCGTGCACCTATTCCAACGCATGAGGTACGCCACTGTGAAGGCGGTAGTATCTTAGGAGAGTTACACGCTGTGGACGGTAGCAACGGGATGGAGATTAACTGCGCATCGGAAGAGCTCCTCAGTACACGTTATTTCACAATGTATGTAGCACAGAAAATGTTTAACAAACATATTATTAGCAGTCCTCATCACTCAACTGGTCCACCTTGTTTGATTTAAGCAGAACCCTAATGGCGTATTCTGTCAACAGTTTCTCCACCTTCTCAGAGGTTGAATACTGCTTCACAAACGTCTTCAGATTTGACAGGTCACGCGAAGGACCCAGTAACACCAATAGCACCTTCTCAGCCTCCAACTTTATTAAAGGGATGTCATAAATCGCCTCGCTGAGATACAACAGCTGAGACCCGAAGTTTGGAATCTTTTGCTCAAACCTCAGGAAACGCTTGTAGATCTGAAGCACCTGCGATTGCCCATTAGGGGGCAGCTTAGACCCTGATGGAAGGATGTTGATATGAGATTTCACAAAGTCACGGGCGGCCTGTAAGTAACGAGTACGCTTAGAAATGCGGCAGAAAATGGCAAGACCGCACTGGTTCACGCTAGGGACGTCTGATCTCAAACTATGCTTCAGCACATCGACAAACTCCTTTGGCTTGTTCTTGTAGAGTAGCGTGAACCCTCTATCGCTTGACACTATGGAGGTAAGCGCCATCAGGGTAGATTGGTCCTCGTGGATGATTAAAAATAACGTCTGCAGCCACTCGGGGTCAAATTCTGAATCCAGCTGCGTGGCCAAACCTATAGCCTTGCAAACCAACTGCTTGTCAGTGCCACTAGATTCCTGTAACATATGCATGAGGTGTTCGAACGGAGATGTGCTCAGAGCTTTGCAGACCTTCAGAACCTCGTTAACCGTATGAATGGCAGCAGTCTTCACAGTCGGCTTCCCAACCTTGTCCATCGCGAGCTGGAAGAGATCCGCAAGAACAGAATCTGCCTTATTTGGTGCCAGCTGTACGTACAGACGCAGGTTCTGGGGAATCAAGAGGTTGATGTCACTATTCACATCAGTGATACACTTGAACAGCACCGACTGCAACTGGAACATAATAACACGCACGTGAACTATTTCACAGTGAAGCAATGCATAAATTGCTTCCAAAAGGGCAATCTTAAGTAGCGAAGGGCATTTGTCGTTAAGACTACGGATAATAGCGCCAATGGTCTTTAAAGTGAATGGACCCATCTTATCACGGCCGGCTAACTTGTGTACCACAGCTACACACTTAGCAGCCTCAACCTTGGCGTTAGACTTTACCAGGCATTTCTGGATCAGACCCATTATCAATGGCAGTGTCTGGCTCAACGTAGTCTGTGGTACGTGACCCTCAGAAACCTGTAGTGAACTGAAATACCTGAGGATTGCACAAATCAAGTTATCCAGCTCGGTACGCCTCTCAGCACTCCTGATTATTTGATCGAATGCCGTGAGGTTGGCCTCCATGGTGCCAACGTCGGTGAAAATGTATCGCGCCAGCGCATCAGCTATGGTGCCATAGTGACCATCAATATCTGATTCGCGCAGCTCAATTACACGCGATACGAATAACAGGAGCGCAGACTTATCGCAGTCGTTGTTGGGACCTGCCGTCATATCGTTCAACATTTCAATCACCACCTGAATTAAACGAAGTACAACCTCGGGCTTAACCAAACAAACAAAGTTGGAAAATGATGACATCACATCCATAGGATACTCACGATGATACAAAAGCAGCTGGGATATGCACTTCACAAGCACATTCTGCCGGGAGAAAACCACTTTAGTTTTCCTGGTGCACAACACCCTCTCTAAAAGAGCCAGACGAGTCACATCAAGATCTGGCTTCAAAACCTCTTTAACAACTATGTCGAAACATTCCGAATGGGAGTCCATCAGCAAAGTTATACCGACGAGGTAAGCTTCCTTCTCTTCGCTGATGAACAGGTCCTGAACAAGCGAAGGTAACACATCAGACACCACAGTCGGGAAATACGTAGCCAACGCTGCAAGAGCCATAGAGGCCTCATGGCAGGAAACGGGCTTGCATAAACAATGTTTCAGAAATTCCAAAATGGTGGAAAGGTGCTTCTCAAGGCCTGCTTTCCCGTTTGAAGCAAGTGAGGCGATACCCATGCAACGGCCTTTGAAGGCACCATCACCACTCAAAAGAGCTTCAATGAAGTCATTTATAGCGTCAGACCCCAATCGTACAATGGCATCAGATATACAATCCCCTGCCTGAACCCTCAGATCTTCGTCATCATCTTGCTCTAACATCTCAATGACACGCTCAAGCACAAGTGGGAAAATCTGTCGTAGACAGCGTGTGACATTCACCCCCTTCCAGAAACTCATAGCGGTGTTCTTAACCGTAGCATTCCTGTCATATCGAGCAATATATAGTTCCGTGGAAACCCTTTTATCCTCCTGGAACGTATTCATCTTGTGCAAAAGCGGGAGCACCAAGTTTCTCCGCTGCCATTCATCAGACTGCGACGCCATCTTTAGGTGTATCATAAGCACATCTGTTGCACTTGAATGGTACTTCTCTATAACTGTATTTAGCACGTGACACGACATATCACGCACACGCTCGTCGGGATCGCAGAGAATGGCCATCACTCTGCATAGGACTTCATTCAAGTGGTCCAGCATATACTGATAACAGGTCGACGGTAAATTGTTGAAAAGAGCTAAACATCCTTCACGCACCTGTGGCGTACTCTCACTGGACTCCAACATTGTGAGTAATTTGGTGGTAATGCCATGAACAAATTCGTCATCGACAGCCCAGAGTGCTTCCGCAAGACCAGACGCAGCTGAACAACGTTCGAGGCTGGTAACGGACTCCATGAGGCATTTCATCAATCTGTTGATTAAATCAACTATAAGGGCTTTCGAAGTGTCACAGTTGAACTTCCTGAAAGAATGTGCGCAACTGCCGATCGCTCTCGCAGCTTCTCTCCGAACATCTGGCAGTGTGTCTTTCAGCAAGTCCGTTAAGTTAGGTAACAGGGTTGTGAAAAACAGTTCCACTTCACGGTAAGTACGGCATCTATAAACCAACCATGACGAAAAAGCTATCGCTGATTCACGGCATGTGCCATTCCTGGACCGCAAAGCACGAGAGAGGATAGGCTCCATCAAACCAAGTTCTACTAGTCCAACAGGATTGGTGGAACAGCCATCACCATTTGGGTGTTCAATGGAATACTCCGATAGTACCTGCATGGTGGAGGCAATGTTAACATCCGATGGATGTGATAACACCTTGAGGATGCTATTCATAGTAGGGTACAAAATCGAGCCCTCACCGGCAAGATATACAATCGAATCCAACACCTTATCAGACGCATCCTTCACAGCTTTCTGGGTGTCAGTGGTGCACGGAGAAACCGCCTTTACGATGCCACAGATGTTCTTGATGACCACATCACGCAATTTAACATCATTGATCACGTGGTTCAAAATCAGCAAACATCCTAATTTGACACCACAAACATAACCTCCTATAGATTCAGTGATCACGGGAAGGGCACTCTTAAATCCCACAGGCGTGAGGACACCAACAACCGCAAGGCAGGTCTCTAGGCAAGGGTCAAAGGCATCGGGAAAACACGAAAGCAAGTTTGGCAATATGTCCTTAATATAAGGCTCAAATAGACGGCCAAATTGATTAGCCAACTCCTTAACAAAAGTGAGCCTCCTTTGGTTACCCTTCGCAGAAAACGAATCTTTGAGCTTGGCTATCACCTCGTGCTTCTTCAGGTACGAAAGACCCCCTCCCTTGAGCAGAGAGATGCACGGAACTATAGCATAATCGTCATTGAATGATGCTGCAAACAACTTCTTTATGTTGTCGTTAATGAAGTCGTCCTCGCCTTCGAGAGCACATTTCCGGGCATGCGAAGCAATTATGGCAGCCGTGTGAGAACCTGCCTCAACCTTGGAGAACCCACTCTCCGAAGCAAGTAAAGACAGCAGAAGCTCCAAGCTCCATTTGACGTGCACATAAGTCTTGCTATTATCCTGGAGGTAACCCATAAAGGTAAGACCAACCCCCAGCATCACGGCACTTTCAGATTCTAGAGATCCAAGCTCAATCGTACCGTCAAAAGGCTTAAGAATGGTATCCTCTATACAGGACTTAACGTGCTCTATTAAGCTCAATACTGTGCTTTCTGGTACTGTGTTAGAGAGCGCCCTACAGCACGCCAGAATATCATGCAAGTGAGACGAGTCCCCCGTGATGGAAAAGAAGACGTCGAAAATAACAGAATGGCATATATCCCCATCCAGAATGTCGAAGTAACACTTTAACGCTTTTAGCAATGACTTGCGACCATCATCATTGCTCTCCCCAAATGATTGTGCAAAGGAACTAATCACGTCATTTGGTGGATACTGCACAAATACACCCGGTGCCAGATGCAAAAGGTCAGCATTGTCTTGAATATATTTAGGTACCAGATCTATTACCGCCTTCACTTTGCAGCGGGCATCGCCCACCCCAATGCCAAGAAGTTTTAGATACTCGGGAATGTCACAAAGTGCCTCGGTATGATGATAAACATACGATCTAACTGCTTCCTTAACAAGCCCAACTTTGCTGAGGAGACCAATCTTACATATTTCAGTGATGCCATGCTGATCGACAATGTACTTTACGGCCTCGTTAAGAATCATGGTTATGGCATGGTGCAGTGACTCATTTCTCATGTTTTCAGAGACAACAGCAAGAATCATCTCTTGAGGTATGACAATCCTGGATTCTAAAAATATTAACATCAACATCAAAGATGATTCTTTGAGACTAGTGGATGCTACGGGGTCTTGCAACACATGCGTAACGATTTCAATAATGAGCAAACTGCCCTCAAAAGTGACAACACCCGAAGATCTTACCTCATCCAAAGTTTGGCCTAGAGGTTCATCAGTCAAGCGTTCCGATGGCTTCGAATATATCGTATCCAGAATTTTCAGGACATTTGTAGCGGTACCAGAGAGGCCTCCTGTTAAACAGAGCGGGCATAATACCTCTAAAAGAAGGTAAAAGGAAGAGTGCAACACATTGTGCGCAAGCGCTTCTTTGCAGATACCGAGAACATCGCGTAGGAATAAAGGCAAATAGTCCCTATTGTGCACAAAAGCTCTTGAAAGGACGTATACGATCGCGTTGACTTTCCGAACAATCAAAGCAATCTCAGCTCTGGTCACACACTGATCCTTATATCGCATGTCATCAAGTTGCTGCTTTGTTAGGTTACAAGACTTTTTCTTGTCGCTTTGGTGGAGATTCGGCTGATATGGCCTGGAGTCCATGTATAACTTCTCAGCAGGAGCAAAGTATATTTCACAATCCTCCCTATCAAATGATTTCAATGTAGTCACAAGACTCTTTAGAGAAACCAATAACGTCGCTAGGGTAGCCGATATGTCAGGGTTATGTGCAGCCAAATGGTGTTCCAGTATGGACGGAATGCAACCCTCTGCTACGCTGTGGTGCACAATGCTAGCCACCACATTCCCTTCCAATGGAATTGGTCTTAAAAACCGTATTACCTTGCAAACATGCCCATTGATAATCTTTGCCAACTGGACTGTTTTCTCAAATCCATCTAGAGGGCGACGGAACAAAATGCAATGCAACAGTACAGTGAAGACATCACTTTTAACATTTAAGGATAGCCACACATCACGCAACATCTTTAGTACGGTCATCCTATTCCCATTCGGTGGCGAAACCAACATTGTGAGTAGCATTCGGTAAACATGATGTTCCTGTAGGGACCCGACAAAAGCTTTCAAAACCATATCAATATCACGTCTTGTATGAAATGACTTCATGACGGGGTGTTTAAGGTGATCCTTGTTGGCAGTAATGTGTTCATACAGTTGTACCATTGTGGCATAGCTTTGGCCGCCTTCTGCCGATAGTGCAACATCGACGATCCCTGAGATGCTCTCCTGGTTCATCAGAGTTGTGACTTCAGAATCTTTAGGTGTAAAATCCGCATTGCGCAATGCTGTTGTACATAGGTTCAGATGAGAAAGTGGATCATGCAAGTGAGGTAACATGCTGCCAAACACATCCTGTAGTTTCAACTGGTCCTTGATCAGATTTTCAGAGTTACAAAGCGTCGAACCATTACGCACGGCAGCAAATTCGAGGTGACTCATTATATAAACAGCCTCAAACAAACAGTTTCTGTACACGGTCTTGTCATGGAAAAACTGGATGATGGTCCTCGTTGTGCAGATCAGCTTATCTCTATTTTTCAAATCATAGGGCCGACCAGATGCCACATAAGAAGATACACTACACCTCAAACTATATAAGACGCTGTACAAAACTCTCTCGTTTAACTTGATGTCCTTGCTCTTAGCTGTTACCTTATCTAGGGGTTTAACCATATCCACAAGCATATCAATGAGAACAACCTCCAAGTCAGAATCAGGAATCAAGGAGAGTATGCGCCCAATGATCTGGATGAATAGCACCTGCACAGACTCGTGTGGATGTGATTTTGCAATCTTCTTGAGAATTACACTACTGGTGCAAACGAACTTGGAAATGGCCTCAACATCTATCGAGTTATCAATCTGATCCGTAAAAAGAAGAAGTAGTAACCATGAATTCGTTTCCTGAGTAGATACGTTGCCTCCGGTAGCACTGCTGAAAGAGCCTATCAGTTCCTGCATGTAACTTGCCAGACGACAATTCGGGCTACGAAACGCCAACATAGAAAACCGATGGATCAAGTCACTCACTATATGACTGAAAATGCCCTTGATTTTTAAAGCATCAATAGGCAACTTCTCACCTCCGAAGACAGGGATCTCCTCGTCCTGTTGCGGCAAAAAACCCTTTAGATGATCAATTATCTCTATAGCACTACTCAGCACTGAATTGATTTTCATGTGTTTGAATAACACAAATATCTTGAATATGATATCCTTTTGGCCACGTTTGAGCAACCTTAAAGCATCTGGAAAAAGTTGAGCCTCGAACTCCTCCGCACTGATACTATCGAGCAATGGCGCAATCATACTAGTAAATATCGGCGAGAAAGCGAAATTGATATCTGATATTAATCGTTTCAAAACAGACAACTGCTCCGCTCGATAGTTTCGTGGGTCAACCATCCCTAGATGACAAAGTCCAACTTTGTCCCCTTTTAGCACTCTATCTTCCAAACCACAACCACGGTAGCGCTTCAAAAGAAGTGCCATCTTTCTTAAGATGGTGTTTATGCGTCGTTGAAGGGTTGGCGATAGCAGAAGGACGACACTCTTTTGCATAAACTGATTAAAACATTGTGCTACCTGATCAAGGGCTTCGTACACAACGTTGGCGGCATCTGAATCGTTGTTTCGCACGTCCTGTAGGCCCTTTAGGTGCCTTTGAACAGCACGTAGGTCTGCCTGGCAGAGTACTCCACCGCCGATACGCCGTAGCGCACGAGGGAAAAGTAACTCCAACGCTACCGAGCCATCCATCATGTACTAGGCATGAATTGGAATTAAAATGCAATTGGTTGGCACCTATGTGGTGCTTATATGGGCGAACACGAACGGCAGGTGCTGGCTTGCGCCGCTAAACGACGCACACTACATCGCCGAGAAAATCTCATCAGATATTGTCGTAATTAGACATATTATCTATCTGTAATCTATATCTAGTGGTAACCCGCTTGAACTATTTAGACACAAGGTGTCTATGCGTAGATTATCATCCGCGTTCACCTACACATTACCACAATTAGTCCTACATAGTACAGCATAATACCGCAGTTTATGCAGTATATTAGCCATATGTAGTTAATATAGGTAGAGGATGGAGCAAATCGCTGTGTCTTTGCGTTTTTATCTCAGTTGTGATTCTACAATAAAGGTCGTGTCTCCTACTCGTCTGAGCTCGATATACGTATGGCCATATAGCGCCCATTTTCCATCATGTGACGTCATACAGCAGATCCTAATCGTGGTTTTATATTGTCTTGTCCCATCTTCTATATCGATAAATCTTTGGTAGCACGTAACCTACCCGAATGTATTATACAATGCATCATTATCGGATCAGGGAATGTGGCTCACCTCTTTAAAGAGATCTAATGTGATCTTTGCCATTCTAGATCACGCTGTTGTGAATATGTAGTACAACAGCTTCTGGGTCCCTATTGCTCACCATTAACGTTGCACTGGTAGCCATTATGACGCCTCGCTATAGCATCCAAAAAAGTGGTAAATCACACCTTATTTGGGGATCGTGTGCCCTTTTTTGCATTACAATCTATTTTGAACTGCGATAAGTAAAAACGTCAGAAGTAATTCATATGCGTCATAAATGAAGAAGTTAAGCAGCTGTAACACTGTACTACATGTTGCGAAACCTCGGTTATAGCCATTTCCTTCTACGTCTTATATACGCATACATCAACAGTTTCAGATGTCAAAAATCATTGTTATTGAAAAGATTGCTCATGTTTAGGAGCTCTTATAACCCCAAAAAATGATCATAAGTATCCTATGTTTGTGTTTAAGGCTTACAAGCGTCTCCTTTTTAAGAATAGGGTGCAGCTCAGTAGCTTCAGATGCGGATCCTGAAGTGGGAAAACCACCACATGGAGGTCTGAATTCAACCGTCGCATTGGCTAAATGGCACCCCTTTCCAAGCAGAATGAAAGTCATCTTTACGAGTGACGCAACCTGTGATGCCTACCCAGTGCACCAGCATGAAGCATCTAACATCACATTGTTATGTAACAGTATTAACATACGCAATGGTTCACCGCTGACATTGGCATTGCACGACGGAAGTTATACACCATGGCTTAACCTATGGTCAGTGTCAACCTCGTTATACCAGGTTTCAGGTTCTACCAAAAGTGAGGTCGAATCAATAGATTTCATGCCAGGTGAATCCAAAGAACTTATGGTATGCCTCCACCATTCGGCAAACAAGGATGTCAAGGCCATTACATGTAGACAATTCACACTTAGAATGTTCCTTAAGTATTTCAATATCCGCAGTGATTTCTACTACCAGATGAATGAGCTATGGAAACTTATATCAGGATTGTTCAGCACCGGGATAAAGAGAACAGATCAGATAAGGTTATTTCAGTCAACAGCAGCATATCAGGGCGCCAATGAAAAATCAACAATTATCCCCCAAGAATATGAATGTATATTAAGCCCCGATAGTGCAAGACTATGTAATATACAGGTACAGGGGAACGCTAAATTGGTGTATCCCTTCGATCCATATAATTCTACATTATACGTCAATGTAATACCGTGTATGGGCGATGCGACTGATGAGGTGTGGCTCAATATCGCAAACCAACGGATTAATGGCACCGTTCATCGTAGGCTGATCCTGTTTGTCGATGGTGCTCGGGTTGGAATGTTACCACAAAAAATAAACGTTGGCAGCATCTGTAATGATGTGGCCAATGGCACCCGCATGGCTCCACCACTGCTACTAACAACACTGAATGAGCAGTCCAGCTATAGGAGCTTCATGATCATTCACTTTGTTGTTGGAAAGAAAACGAGTGATGAGATCATGTCAATATATGGGTCGTATGAAGATGGGGAGTTCATAAAAATTGAGGAGATCGATTTGTCTGGTGTAGTAGTTGAAACGGATTATGAGCATCGAAGGCCTCATTATATAGTCAAAAGACAGATGGTTAAGGAAGTTCATCTTGTGATGAAATCAGGCAATGAGGCTGTATTAAGCTTATTCATACTTGACAGGGGTGTAAATGTGAGCCTGAATGGATTTAAACTGAGTAGTGGCGAGTATAAGATCCCAATCTTATGCAGAAAGACGAAAATATTGTTACAAGACCAGCTTTTTGAATGTATCATTATTGTATCATGCGGTTCACCTTCAAGGGCTTTGAGTCTATATAGTCTATTATGGTGGATATATATCACAGCCCATTTTGTCGCCAATCACAGCCTTGAGTGTCTTGACTCCTTTGTAGCCTACAAAATTGCTGGTTTGCACCTAGGTTGGAAATCCATCGGTACTCCTGGTAGTCTATTAGTACATTCATTTGCAATATTCACAAAAGATCTCATGAGAACACAACAGTTCTGTGATCTGTTGTTGTTTGATGTATGCATGGTCTGTGTCTTCCTAACTTTTCTGGTAATCATGTTGTTACATACGTTGTGGCCGTCAAAATTTCGAATTATACTTGACGGTAAATTGCCATACATAGCAATGCTTTTTAACTGTTCCTATGCTATCATGATGCTGTTGCATTTACAAGTCTATAACAGTGATCAAGAAATGATTTATATAATGGGGTATGCTATTCCAGATGTATATTTTAGATTGTCATCTTTTCTTATTCTAGGCACAACCTCGCTTGTAGGTGGGTTCACTTCTATCCAATGTATTTTCCTGTTTTTGCAATACAACAAAAGTATGTCCGACCAAGTGGGCCAGGTTTCAACAATACCCAATAATGCTGAAATCAACGGAAAAGATAGTTTTAGGTGTTTCGTAGAACGTGGGAAATTGTACAAACTACATTTTACTGAGGTTAATGGTGGTAATCCTGCTATGTTCATGACAAGTGAATGCCGAGAAATAGATGTTGTTAAGGTGGCATCAGTACCTATCAGCAGGCATTCCACAGATAGTGATGTTAAATTTCTATCAATAAAACATAATATTAAAGGTTTTGAAGACATGAAACTTATTGCCGCCTTGAAGTTGAAAGATTTGGAACTGATATCCCTCATGAAAACAAAGATGAGGGTGTGGTGTTTGATAAATGACATGGGTAGAAAAAGTGTCAAACAGAACCAAGTGTCCAATATGCTTCTTGTGCTATCAGTTCTATGCGACTGCTTCCTTGTATCGCTACTCTTGATTTTCACGAAGTTATATAATCTAGGGCTGATATTTGTTTCGTTTCAACTACTACTGAAACTCTCCGCCTTCACAGTATCAGCTGTTCTCAGATATAAGAAATTAAAGGCAGAGCTTGTAGGCTATAATGGCATACATGGCACATCAATATATAAGTTGTGCCAGACTGATGTTGTGCTAATGACACTCCTGAGTAAGTGTATCCGAACACTTGCCCTCAGCATCTATCTCTGCATCCAAAACGGAGGTAGTGATTTACATCCATCAGGTATGACCGATGTGATAAAGTTTTCCCTATTAAGTTGGTCTTTTAATGCAGGATTCCCCATTATACCGTGGCGTAACTGCGTCAAACTGGCAAAGGCTTCTAGGAAAAAGCTTCATGTTGCATATTCTCATCTCCTCGCTATATGTAGATATATGAGGTTAGGATGTCTTCCAAACGTAATAAGACGTGTTAAGTATCTCTATAGACGGTTTATATCATCACATGTCTGCGATGAAAATGGTTTCAGTACCATATCCCACATTGTCCCCCCGGGCGTAAGTGTTCCAATAGTGGACCTGCGCATTCTGGACGCGTTTCGCTGTGCCCACCGATTACATTCGGATACAGTGGTGATAAGGAATCTTTTTATTCATCCATCATTGGAGCTTATATACGCAGATGTAAGCCCCAAATGCACAATAGAGAGTTATGGTTTTGCATCCCCCAAAAGGTTAACATATGGTAGCATATCTGCTGAAAATAAATCTGTGGCTTCATCCCCCTTTGATGACTCTACAAATTGCGTCGGTGCTGCATCATCAGGCCATGACAAGGCAAATGGAGATCTCTCAAACCAACATGATGCCACCTGGCTGGGAAGCATAGAACAAACAAATCTCGTCAATAACAACAGCTTAAGAACTTCAGAACCCGAGGGCATCAGTTGTAGTACCATTGTGGAACCAAAATCAGATCTGCCTGCTGAAACACTTGTTGATGTTGAAAAATACAACAGTGGAGGGTACGACAGATTATTTGGTATTATTGAATGGAGATCACCGCCAAGTCTAGGTAAGCCCAGTGGAAAACGTAATTCGCCATATTTTGACGGATGGAACAACGGCGGGAAACTGTATCTATATACACAAGTAAGATCCCTTGGACAAGTGAGACATCTGGCAGATGGTTCGAAAGCCCCAATTGCCATCAGTTATGAAGGTGAAAGTAACTTCTTGATAATTAGCAGCCCCTTCATAATCCCTTTGGAAAAATATTCTGTACACGTGCTGATTCGTCATGGGGAGACTATGAACTCCACTACTGTTACCTGTTGCGTTATATGTATCAACAACTCGGAGATAGAATTTGATCTCAGTGGTGAACTGAGCAAACAGATTGAGATACGTGTGGTGGAAAACGAATCCAAGGAAGAATTTACAGTGGATCCAAATCTTACGGGTATATATTTTGACAATTTGAGGGAGAGGGCAACTATTCTCAACGAGGGTTTCAAGCTTCATCGGGAATATACGGTAACCTATCAGGCATTGAATCACAAGTCAAACCTCCAATTCATTCATCATGGGCCCTCCCATGAAGTTCTTAATGAAATTAAGGTCCCCACATCGGCACCTTTGAATGGGCGCTATGATTTCATTATATGCGACAAACTAGGTACAAAGCGAAAAGTTTGTTCAGTAAATCTTGACAGATACAAAGTGGATAGATATTCGTTTGGTATGAAATCCAAGGTCATGAACCCCACGACCAATATCTACTTGAAACACAATGATAAGGACGTTTCGTATTATGCTAATGATACGTTCTACTTTCACGAAGCTTCTGATGAGATGGATCATTCACAGCTCATAGAGTTAGCACGCTACAAACTTCGGGTAAAGAAGTGTCAGTATATTTTGGGCGACAATATGAGTTTCCTTGTTCCAATTACCATCTATAATCGCATCAGTTCTATGCATAGTGAAGACACCTTTAGAGTGGAACCTCATTACGATGTGTTGGCCAATGATTTGAAACTTCGGATATATACGCTAAAATATGTATTAAACTACATACAACTGGATCTATTACTCCCGTGTGACTCCAATACTATCGATACTGATCTGGTACCACGTCAGGCCAGGGGCGATTCTGTGAGCAGTAAGAATACTAATTCATCTACCTCATCCCATGGTTATATTTCAGTGAATCATCTTTCTAACTATCATTCGCCAGAAATTTTATTGAATGGATTAATAGTATCCTTATTTTCCAGTGAGACGTTAGAAGCATTTGTTCCCCCATTCCCGTACTCTCCCACCAAGTTGCCAAAGCTTTTTGTTCAGGCCTTACGGACGGTATTGATGTTTTGTATCAATCAACTGGATGAAGCTGTAGCTGTTCTTCTACGTCAACACGATTTGGCAACTAGTGTATCTGTTAAAACCGAAATGCAACATTTTGACACTCTTACTAGGCAAGGTATGATGGTAGAGAAGGCAAAAACAATGCTGAAGAAGCAGGAGCATTACAACTGTTTCTTGCACTTCCCATTCGTTTTAAACTCCGATGACATTCATGCACGAGTTAACGTAGGCCTAGAGTTGGACCGAATGAGGGTCACCATGCGCAATGAGTATCGTACCAGAGGTACTTTACTTGAGCATGAGAATTTCATTATGGAAACGCTGACTGAGCACTTACTTGGTCATACCGACCTTAAGAATACACTTAACGGCTTCTGTCATGTCATAGTCCCAAGTAATCCGCACCGGAAACTAAGCATAAGGAACAATTATTGTTTTGTAAAAATGCCAACTACAGAGGTAATACCGGAGCGTTCACTGGACATATGGGCACCGTGTTTTATTTCTTTAAATGACCGTATGATTCAGTTGCTACCGTCGGATAGGATTCTTCATGGAGGTCACACCAACCAGGCTTTGGACTTCACACTTGTTTCATTGGACTGCACTATATCAAGCGAGCCCATTAATGTTCTAGGGAGTAATAAGACCATGGAAGGTCAGGTAGAAATAACATTGCGTGTCTTAGAGGTGCCGAAACACAATCAGGCACTCCCAACGATACCTTCATTTATCGACGATGGCATTATGATTTTGCGGTCTCACCGACGTTTGTTTGATTTTTGGCAACTAGTATCTCGAACGTTCCCTTTTCATCATGTAAATATGGATGAGACGGTTCTGTTTGACTCGACGTTTGATTATACTTCTGAAGAGATATGTAAGGCACGGTATACGATGATGACGCACCGTATGAGCCCAAAGGATACGATAATTATTCAACCGTACCCAACGGCCAGTGGTGCCACACTATTGCGAAAAGATAAACATCAGGCAAGTGCAAAAGGAAATGCCGAGCCATGTTCGTCAATATCCTCTAGAACCGTGCAGCCCATAGTAGTGAACAGGGTTAGCACCAGGGTAGCTACAACAACTCAAAAATCGTCACCACCTCAACTAGTCGAAACCTCTATACCTATGTATGAAGCTTGGAAATCATTTTCCGTGGGTAAACCCACAAAGTCCCACCTAAAGTTGAAAGGGACAAATGCTTCGAGATTTACAACAAATCATGACCCTCTAGATAGTAGCAGCAATATCACCAATTCTAGACCTATTAAGTCAAAGAGTGACAATATTGAACATTATTGTACTCTAAACGCCCCTATTAGGGGATGTTCACCAAATGTCTTTCCATCGGCTATCCATAACACGAACAGGGCCGATCGGGGCCACCAGACAGGCAACAAGGACCAACCTCTCAAAACTCACACGAGAAAGATGACACGGCACAGCAGATACGAGAATTCATCGCCAGTTTGTCCCCAAAACAGTTTATATGTGATCAGGGCCAGTGAGGCTTCCAGACCACCCCTAATAAAGTCGAGTGATGTGCACATATATAAAACTGCAGACACACGGAAGATCATTTCATATGTCGGACAAAAAGTTCCGGTGGGTTCAAAATACGGTGGTGCACCAGGTTTGATGAAATATTCAAGTTTGGAGGCAAACCCGTCACGCATAGGGTACTTTGAGGCTATGCTAGATACGAACATATCATCTATGAACCAGTGCAAACTTAGATCAAAACAGTTACCTACTGTCGCTTCAGAAGTCGTACGTTTGGATGATACACCCAGGCAAACATCCGTTGGTGGATACGATTACGTGGATCTACAGGATGCCATCGCGATTGAACAGACGACGCACCCATTGGTTATGAACACCCAGTCCTCTTCAAAACATGAACCTATACTAGGGCCATTGGCGAGGGATTCGGGCGTATTTCGCAATTGTGATCCCAATAAATTTACGCATCCGGGTGCAGGATACATATCTTCCGATGGCAAGTCAACAACGCTAAATGATACAACTTGCTCTGCTAGATCAATGCTTTCACGCCTAAAGTATAGATCCAGAAAGCAGGTTGATGATTGCGTGTCCACGGTTGAGGGTTACATGAGATCGTACCTCGTGGATGCTGGACGGGATATATTAGACGAGGGGATCTTACCGAACTATAACGTGGTTTACAAAGGCGGAATGGTTCATCAATTACTGGATGGACGTGGTAGAATCAGTTGCACTACATTTGATGGATTCATATACGAAGGGGAGTGGTGCATGAATGAACGCCACGGCGAGGGGACCATGACATACATGATGGTGAATGGTAGCCAGTGTTCAATAGACTGCCGATGGTTCAAAAACATTCCCATTGGACGTGCCACTATTGTGAAAAGCAGAGTACGAGGTTTCAACATTGACAGAGTTTCTTTGTATGTTAGCCACATAGATTTAGGGCCGTCGGAGGATTTGTGCAACTCGGACTTTGTCGATTGTTTGTACTCTACAAGAGCATATCATATAATAAACAATGACTTATTTGTAATTAATGGTAATGAAGGGAGCAAGCTGCCAAATTATGCTTCATTTGCATTTATGCCTTCTATAGGATCTATCGTCCGCAGTTTTAATCGCCGACCTGTAAACACCACCTTGGAGGGCCGGTTGGTCCCAGATTGCATTCAGAAATGGCTTTATAATGGCACATTTGAGCTCGAAAAGTTACTCTCTTGTCGCATCTCTACTAACGTATATGGGAAATGTATGGATGGTGTTTCTGAGTATTTCGGTCCCATCAACAACAACTTGGAACCTCATACGGCCAATTTGGTTACTGAGGAAACCGTGGAGACCCCGTGTGAGCACTCCACTATGCGGCTGTTTATGACTACCGATAAAAAGTTGTGCAGTTTGCAACTGGGGACATTTAGAAACAAGCAGGTTCTTTACATTGGAGAATGGCGCGATGCATTACCTCACGGTTGGGGCTTCATGGTGCTTTTGAAGAGAAATTACTCGTACTGCGGGGAGTTTAGGAGGGGGAGGCGCGAGGGTCATGGCCTTGAACGTCACGGTGATGTTTACCACTTGTTTGGCAAATTTTCCGATGATGCACTGGTGAGGAAAGAGAAGTTTGTGATATACTGTCTTCGTAGTTTACCTTTACGGTTCTTTTCCGGTACTGTTTGCCCAAATGGGTATCAATTGAAAGGAGTTCCACCTTCACCTTCGAGCGGCACTAAATATCGCTGCCATGTAATATATAAAGACAACACCCAGTATTTAGGCCACATATCCGGTATTCATAGGTCAGGATTTGGCGTGTTACTTGATAGCCACGGAGATGTGATATATCGTGGTACGTGGAGGCACGACCTCCCAGGTGGTACCGGGATATCCCTCGACGGCGTTGGCCTCTATTTGGGTGGTTTCTCCGAAGGCAAGTTCAACGGGTTCGGCATTTACATATTAAATAATGAATCACGCGACAAGTTTAATATTGGCAAGTTTAAGGGTAAGTGGGAAGCAGGCAGATTGATCAAGTGCTTAGAGATTTTTGTTGAGGGGCATTGGATTGGAGGTGGTACGCCAGCAAGTTCTAGACAGCAAAAGTTACCATATGACTCAGGCAGGCCTCTCAGACATCAGCCCGTTGAACATATCCCAGACACTGTATTGCAAATGCTGCAGGATCATCAGGAGATGCGTTTCTCCGTTGAGTCCTGCCACTTTGAGCTCCTTGATATGGTGACATGTATTAGCACGAATAAAGACAGTTTTGTCGACTGTATCGTCGATTATCACGCTAAATGAAGTCTGCACTAATGGTATTAAATTTTGTATGAATTGCAATGTTCTGTGGCCATATACTGGCGAATGCACTAACATTGTTCAGTTGCATAAGAAGAGGAGCAACTAAAATCTGTCATACTCTATACTCTTATGTGCTAAACATTGTGGCTCATATTTCGTCCCGTTAGATTTAATCATACCCAATTCCGTTTCCTTTGAGAGTGCACAACTCTAACGCAACGCCACGATGCTATCCCGTTTTGGCCACAAACATGACTAATATACGCTGTGACAAGGTCGGATATGATCATGTAACGGCTTCGTGTGTACACATGTATATGACGCGCTGGTTGATGATCTACCGCCGAAGTAGACAGTAGAATCCGCATGATAGCTATGATACACACATTATGATAGCTTTATTTACAGTATAACATTTCATTAATCTTGGGCACTAAGTTGTCTGTATTCCTAGAAAGCGGGTATCTGCGTGATGTGTACTATGGGCGGCTCTATCCAGCGTCCGCAGGCGATACCGCACTAACAATATACTACACGACATTTCAGTCATATAATGTCGTCCGATTCCATGAATCCCGAGCCGGAAGGCGAAGATCGGGAGGTCATTCGTCAGTATGTCAAGAAGGTCAAGGAGCATCGCGAGATCGAGTCTCGCCTAAAGAAGTGTAAGTATGCCGTGAGCTACGCCTAAATATTCTGGAGCTTTAAAACATCATATACACCAATACCTTCGCACATATGCCATAAATTTGTTATTTATTGATGCCATGTGACACCTTCGTGTTCCCACCTCTGCAATACTCTGACATTTTACAGTGCGAGCTGAGATTAAGATCCTTACTGCAAAGGATGATCAGACCGAAGATGATCTTAAGGCGTTACAGAGCATTGGCCAGATCGTTGGTCACGTGCTACGTCCCATAGACAATGGAAAATGTAAGTGGCTCGAATACTGCGTTATATCATGTGCAGTCATTGTTAAGGCATCCAGTGGCCCCCGTTATGTGGTATATTGTAAGTCAAAGATCGATCCTTCTACACTCGTTTCTGGTGCCCGGGTGGCGCTGGACATGACAACATTGACTATAATGCGGAAGCTTCCCCGTGAAGTGAACCCTGTGGTGTATAACATGTTGAACGAATCGGAAGCTCTGAGTGATGAACGTAAGAAAACGGATTACACTAGCATCGGTGGTCTTGACAAGCAGATCCGGGAGATGCGTGAGGTCATTGAGTTACCTCTTCGCAATCCATTCCTCTTCAAGCGTGTTGGGGTGAAGCCCCCGAAGGGAGTGTTACTATATGGTCCTCCTGGAACAGGGAAGACTCTTATGGCCAAGGCTCTTGCATCTTCCATGGATTGCCACTTTTTGAAGGTGGTGGCCTCTGCCGTGGTGGACAAGTACATTGGAGAGTCCGCAAGGATCATCAGGGAGATGTTTGGTAGGTTATAACTACGAAATATTTTCTTCTTTTACTCATTTGTGTTTCTTGTTTGCCGTTTTTCGGTTAACTGCACTTCCCATCCACTGTGGTCTATATGGACTAATTGAGTTTGCAAACTCGATAATGCCCGTAACATTATATGCACCACCCATGGAAGTTATTGAATATACATACTGATCGCCCGTGTATACTTTCTCCGGTATTAAACGCTTGTAACACCACTTGTAGGTTATGCGAAGGACCACCAACCGTGCATCATCTTTATGGATGAGATCGATGCGATTGGAGGCAAGCGTTTTTCACAAGGCACATCGGCAGATCGTGAGATCCAGCGAACCTTGATGGAGTTGTTAACCCACCTGGACGGTTTTGACGAGTTAGGCCAGGTTAAGATAATTATGGCTACCAACCGCCCCGATGTGCTGGATCCAGCACTGATGCGCCCGGGTCGCATCGACCGAAAGATCGAGATACCTCTCCCTAATGAGGCGGCCCGTGTGGACATTCTGAAGATTCACAGCAAGAAGCTGAACAAGCAGGGGAGCATCGATTATGTGGCCGTTTGTCGCCTGTGTGACGGCTTTAATGGCGCCGACATGCGCAACGTTTGCACAGAAGCAGGTATATTCGCCATTCGCGCAATGCGTGATTATGTGATTGAAGAAGATTTTTTTAAGGCGGCGCGCAAGCTGACTGAGACCAAGAAGTTGGAGGGGACTTTGACCTATGAGAAGGTGTGAAAACTGTTGTCTGAATACACGTATGTTATTAATTTGTTTGCATTGTTGTTCATATGTTAATCTATTACTGTTCTAGGGAGATCTTAGTACTTAAAACATATCCATCCGATATAGTCGATCGTATGATCTCGTATCGTCAAATCACCGTTTATTTATTCCATGGCACTCCCAATAACACTAGGTACTGCATAAATTAATTACATAAGGCAGCTTTCGTGGCACTTATAAGCCATTTAGGCTGTTTTCCCTCCACATCCCAGTCGACTTCTCTAACAAAAGGCGATTAGTTCGTACCAGGACAACTAGATTCTCTTTGATATTGTAACGTTTATAATAGATGCTTATAAACCTATTGGAACTGGTGTCTGATAGGCTGTATAATGTATACATCATTTTGGATTTATCATCGCCATGTGTTTCATCGCGCCTTCAAGGCACAAAAGCCTTCGACATGATCAACGTACGACAGAATTTATGCATGGATATATTTTATTAAACACTATCGATGACTCCCTGCCAGATTCTTATTTCTGTTTCTCTCTACCTTCCGTACTGTATCCGTACCCACCAATATGAAGGTTATATTTACGCGAATCTTAGAGTAGTTCATATGATGTCAATCGCATTATTGTACATACCACCTCAGATAGTTTAAAATTCCCTTATGTCTGTGGCTCTGTCGTCGTTCTATAGGACACAAGTGCTCGGACTCTTTCCGCCATTATGCCTCTTATATAATTATGTTTAGCTATATTAAATCCATCTAGGACCACTTCAGGCCACTATTCATAGGGGTAGCAATATTATCATCACTGTTCTTTCATGTATCTTTCGCGATGTTCCTTTGACAATGGGCGACATAGTGGAGAAAAGGACGTCAGGTCTCAAGGCTCCCGTATTACTGCTGACAGGCCATGAAGGTGAAGTATATTGTTTGGAATTTTCGCCCAATGGTAAATTCCTGGCGTCAGGAAGCAAAGACAAGAGCATCCTCCTATTCGAGGTTTATGGTGACTGCCGCAACATCGGCGTGTTGAGCGGCCACAAGAATGCAATTTTAGAGCTCCATTGGAGTAAAAACGGTGACTACATGTA
Organism: Babesia divergens; assembly: GCA_001077455.2. Lineage (NCBI taxonomy): Eukaryota > Apicomplexa > Aconoidasida > Piroplasmida > Babesiidae > Babesia > Babesia divergens. Next base: position 473,324 of record CCSG02000002.1, read on the forward strand.
CTGTTGTTCTGCGGACCACTCTGCATCACTTTGGGACGTCGAATATCAGAAGCGGCTGCAGAAGTATAGTAAGTTGTTGTTTTGTACATTAAACGCCTTCAGGTGGACACACGGGCATCGTTAACAGCTGTTATCCTGGCAGAGGTGTTGTAAATGGCATGTTGGTGACTGGTTCCGACGACGGGTTTGTGAAGGTTTGGGACCACCGCAGCAAGCGCCCGGTGAAATCTTTTGAGCACGACTTCCAGATCCTGTCCGTGTGCTGTGAACCGTCTGGAGAGCGTTTATTTTGCGGTTCTCTGGACAATATAATAAGGGTACGTTTCGAGATGCGTTGCGTATTTCATTGAGGGCTAGGTATACGACATTCGTAACGAGAAGGAGCTCTTAAAGTTGGAGGGTTGCACTGATTCCATCACCAGCCTCGACTTAAATCACGATGGGTGCGTTTCTAAGTATTGGGTGTGAGCATATGGTAGGACGTTACTGCTGTCTAATTCGATGGATTCGCGGCTGGTGGTATGGGATGTTCAGCCGTTCTGCAGTGAGGCAAGTCGCGTGAAGACTGCCCTCTTTGGCCCTACGGTAAGCACAGTAGTATGCGTATGACATCCCACTCAGCACTCTCCTGAGAAGAACTTGCTTCGTGCACGTTGGGGAAAGGACACTATAATCGGCAGTGGATCCGCCGACAACTTGGTTTATATTTTGGATGCGAAAGATTCTAAGGTGTTGTATCAGTTACCTGGCCACCTGGGATCAGTCAACGAAGTTGTGCTGCACCCGACAGAACCGATCGTTGCTTCGGCGTCCTCCGACAAATGTGTTTATTTGGGTGAATTGGTCTAACTTCGTGCCACGAGGCAGTAATATCGCTTTAATCGCACAGTGTTATTGTACTCCATATAGCTCATGTATATACGCGTTTTACATCGCAATAATTAGCAGCGTTGCCATGGTTTCAGATGAGCACCGATCACTCTGCGTTTCCACACCCGAGTGAAGATTGGTTGATGTTACTAACGCTATATTAGAGGTATGCATTACTAGGCCGTGGAAGTTTGTCGCATGCTTTTTAGTTTCTTCCTGATTGCGTCTACAACTTCGTCTTGTTTGGTTTTTACGGGTTGCAAAGAGGGTTTCACTTCCGGCATTACGACGTCTTCCTTGTCTGCTTCGGGCTCTCTGCTCTGTGCAGATGTTTCAGTGTATTTTTGCAGTTCCTGTGCATAAAGAGTGTAGTCGGTATGACAATCTGATCCACCTCCATTACACATCATTCTGGAAACTGCACGAATGGTGTTGTCCATAAAACGGTCATGCCCCCTGAGTGCCCTTACTTGACGGAGGAAAGCGAGCAATATGGACAAAACCTTTGGATGCTTCGAGCAGCCTATTGCAGTTGTTCGGTCTACAAGTTCCCACTAACCTCTGTTCAGATGCATGTGTACAAGCTGCACAACCGAGTTTGCGAGTTCGGTATCATTCCAATCCATCTGGTCGTTTGAAGCAATTTTAAGTATCAATCCCTCTATAACGTGTCCAACTGAAGGTCCACCCATTTGTGTAATGATTGCCACGGCTTTTGCCGCATCGTCCCACTTGGCCTTGTCTATACTCGAGTTTAGTGCGTCTATAAGTTTGTTGAGTTGCTTATTGAGCACTAGATAGAAATCGGAACAGAGGTCGTTCATCTCCCTTAGGAGTGTCTCTACAGCTGCGGCAAGGCCTAGTATTAGATCGACCTTATGTTCAAATAGTGTTTCCATGATGTTTGCGATGTTGGATATATTAATGAGTACTATATCCGGTCCGAGGCACTTGGCTACTGCTGGCAAGAGGTTTAATGCCTGGTTGGCTGTCTCCGTATCATACTCAGGTAGCCGTTCAAATAATAACTGAAACATTTTCCACACTGGTGCTAGGTCGACAACAGCGTCAGCGTGGCCACTTTTACATCTTGCAAAAGTCACATTTATCAGTTCCAGGAGCCTCTGTAACTTTGTTGTGCTCCCTAGCTCAAGCTCTAAACATTCATGTTGGTCTATGCATCTATCAATTACCTTTTGTTACTCGTTTAACACTTGCTCCAATAAAGGTTGGTACTGCCCTTTTATCCTTTTTGCATAGTTTTGCAAGATTGCTCAGTATGAGAGATGTTGCCTCCTGTACATACGTGCTGAACTTGGGGACCATGGCCTACCCGGCTTATGCGATGGTTTTTTGAGTTCTGGAGTAGTTGCAATTGGTTGATGTAGACAGTGTCATCCGCCTTTTCTCCGTCGAATGTGCGTGTAGTGGACATCCACGTGAGTATGCTAAGAAGGACATTTTCCGTGTCTTCCGTGTTTGATGTCTGCAAGATAAACTTGAATGCACGGTTCGCCAGTCTTCTATGGCACTTGACCACTGCTGCGACACTGGGCACTAATATAAAGTCGAATATATCTAGCAATAGGCGCCACATATCACCTACGATAAGGGGCGATGCTATCTGAACGGTATTGCGTTGGTACACCATCAGTTGGCCTACCTCAAGGGTGTCTAATACTTGTGATATAATTCCTTCAAAAAATTGTGATGCATTGTCCACCACTTGCAATCCCTTCTCCATACGCATACGTTCAACTTTGACGACAAAGGATATGGCAATAAGCCACTTCTGCGCTGTCGTCACATCCTGGGCGGCTATTGCTACTAGCATTTCGTCATAGATTTCGCCAAGGAAGATGGAAGACGGTATTTCATACCCCAGTTTTGCTTCCTATAAGAGTAATAAATGCTGAATATGGTCCTGTTACCTCTTGTATGCTCTCTATTTTGCTGTCGAGCACATTTCTGAGTTTTGCGATATTTTGAGCACCATTGACCGCTCTGTCGATGAACTCCGCCATTTTGACAACCCATATGCGTTATGTGTATTATTGCATTGCGATAGTTGTGACTCTTAATGTATCAGTTTTGCCCTGTGAGGTTTGGCTGGATGGGGACGTTCATGTCGGTAAAATGGCCGCTTAATTTACACATAAGAATGCTGCGGCAATGGTTGGGTATTATAATGTGAATGCGCCTTATTACGGGGCTGGTATGCCGTACGGTGGCTACGGCGGCTACTCAGCAAATCCGTATTATGGCTATGGCACTCAGACTCCTCAACACGCCAATTATGGCAATGTAATGCCTTCCTACCACAACCCATATGTTGCAGTTACACATAAGGCGCATCAAAGACAACCTGGCGCTGCCGGCGCTCAGCGCCGGGCTCGTCAGCCAGTTTCCCAGTACAACGTCGATCACAGGTGAGCCGGAATCCTTGTATAATAATGACAGTTCAGCTCAAGAGTCGCTTGTGAACTGTGTAACCTGGTCTTCAACTCTCCCTCTGAGCTTTCTGAGCACGTGGACGAGTTACACGTGACATGCGAGGTGGCAGGATGTGGCTTTTCTGCGCCCCTGGATATGATGGCTGTGCACAATTTAAAGCACGTGAAAAACGAGAAGGGAGAGTCTGTACTTGAATCTCCCGAGGAGACGTGGAAATGGATTGAAAACCGCCGTAACCGTCACCCGCTTAACCGTCGCCGTAACATGGCTGTCGTCGAGGACTCCACGTTGGAGCGTTTGCTACGTGAGGCTCACCGCAAACACAAGAGTGATTCTCCTGCGAAGAGTGCGTTATATCCCATAATTTCAAAGGTGCGAGATCGCCCGAGTGCTTTGTTGCATCTCAGTGATCCTCTGAAGTACCGCAACCTGGTACGTCAGTCTTTTGGACCATATTCCTATCGCCCATCGCTCTCCATGGGCCGTAGCATATGTCAGACCTATAGGCGTACGCGTACGTGCAAGTTTGGTGACCGTTGCCAGTACTCCCACGACCTAAAGGGCGGATACTGTAGGGAGTTTTGTGTGACTAAGCGTCCTCCAACGTTACTCCATGTGCTTAAGAAGGATATTTACAGCGCGGAGAAGACGCTTGTGAACGCCATAAAGACTATAGTATCACTGGATTTCTTTGATGCTGACGAAAACGAGGCAGTTGCAACCGACCGCTCCTCGGAGAATCCGCCGTCGCCCGTGGCTAGAATTAGTTGATTTAACACTTTAATCGCATCGATGCATTATGATATTACATATAGTCTATACATTATAATTGCTGGGTGCTCGTTCGGCCACGCTGCAAGTTGCGCTGTTGTTTGGACTGGTTCGATGTCGCTTTGAACAGTAGATGATTCCCCAGCTGCATTTACAACTGCATGTACACACAGCATACTGATGTGTTATTTTATACCATCGTGAATGCTTACAAGCCTATTAATTGGCTTAGACATTCCTGAAAAATTTAAGAACACATTGCGTGTAGATTGTGTAAGTCGGTCCGAGCGTCAGAAGATATCCATCACTCAGGAACCAATGGCTGGCTTAGAAACACATATCAAAAGTCCATACTCAACTATTAGATTTGTTAGACGTGGTAATTTTAGAAATTGCCTGTCCACCACCCACAACATTTTCCTCTTTTGCCTCATGCTGCCAGCTGTTCAGATATTCGCCCAAGCTTAACACATCTTACATTTTACGAATCCCTTATATGTTAACGCTTGCTTATCATGATGTTGAAGCTGTTTCACCGTTGTGAATGCGTATAAGAAGCCAGGCTCTCCGAACGGATCAATGAACTAATTTGGCATTAAAGACATCCTTCTGAGGTGTCAGCATATTGATTGTCACTGTGTTTATATTTGGGTCACGGATCATTTACCACGGGTGTTATATCTATCGCTACCTGTCTATGTGTATTTTTGTGTGTAATTGCTTAAGAGATTTATTTCAAGATGGGAGTTTCCAACCTCTTGGTACGTTCTTGACTTGTGTCCATAACATTGTTTCAGCAATTCCTGCGTCCCATGCAGAAGTGTGTAGCCATAAAGAACTATGCTGGTTCCATTGTTGCCGTTGATGCGATGTGTTGGATCCACCGCGGCATGATTTCTTCCGCAGTGGCCAACGTGACTGGAGATCCGTGTGACAAGTACATCAAATTCATCATCTCGATGCTATCCGTCTTGTTATCGCATAAAATCACACCTATCATGGGTATGTTAATGTGTAATGTTTGATGTCGTTAATTTTTCACGATATTTACTTGATCGATACCTTCACTTACTTGACATCCCATTTTCTAACTTCTGTTTCGCCATTTCTCGATACTATTAGATTGTATCTGTCTGGTTATCGACATTGCGTCGGTCGGTTGTTCTCCGATTCCTCCTATCATCCTACAATTAGACAACTGTGCAATGGTTGGGTGTCACATTTATATGCCCCCTTCCTTCTGAGCCATTTATGTTTACGTACCGCTACCGTTTCAATCTTTCACATGACCTTTGACTGTGTTTCTTATCCAATGCACATCTTTATTCAGTCTTCGACGGTTACGAGATGCCATCCAAGGAGAGGGAGAATCAGTCCCGTCGAGATCGCAGAGACAAGGCTCGTGCAGAGGCTCTGGCTATGATAAAGAAGAACCGTGGATCGATTAATACGGAGATTATGCGCAAGTGCATGCAGGCGATCACCATAACTCCCGAGGTGATCGCTCGTGTAATGGAGATTTGCCGTGAGATGAACATACGGGTTTTGGTTGCTCCCTATGAGGCTGATGCTCAGGTTGCATATTTATGTCGTAGCGGCATTGCGCATTGTGCAATTTCTGAGGATTCTGACCTGTTGGCATATGGATGTCCTCGGGTGTGGTACAAGCTTGAGCGTGATGGTCGTGCCGACGAAGTTCGGCTCGATTTTAGCAGCGACCCTGATGTGAAATGCACAAAGGGTATGCTTAAGGGCCTCAGCCACCGTATGTTTGTGGCTATGTGCGTGCTCAGCGGTTCCGACTATGACGATGGGTGCCACATTTACGGTATGGGTATAAAGCTTGCACACCGGTTCATCCTGCAGTACGATAACATTCCATCTGTGATGACTGCATTGGAGGAGACTGCATCATGGACCAAGAAGTTACCCACCCACGTGACTGTGAAGCAGCTGGAGGAGCATTACCTCAACGTCTCCCAGATCTTCTTGCACAACGTTGTGTACGACATTCGTAGCGACACTCTCGTCCACATCAACCCGATTGTCAAAGGGGAGTCCCACATGGATATTATCGTTGACCTTTGTTATCGTCTTCGCCAGAAAACAAATTTCAGGACTGTGTCCGAGGGTAGAGTTAACCCGCGCAATGGCGAGCCTTTGTCATACTACGTGACTGAGAACGACAAGGAGTTGACTGAAGGTATGCATTTCCCCGATGTTAACGTCTTTTACACTGCCGTGAAACCTGGGGAGTCGGATTCCACGAAGGATGCGTTGCTTGAGGAGGTGGAGTCTGCGTCTCCGGATGCCCAGCCTGCGCAACAGGTCACTGATAGTTCACTGGATGATTCCAATGCTGTATCCTGCCCTGTGCGGGAACCTGTGTTGGAGTTATCTCAGTTGAGAGCGCCGACTATCAGCCCTGACGGAGGGGAGAAGATAGTTGACCGATTGAACACGGATGAGTCCAACGCATCGCTCTCCACTTGCGACGAATTTGAGCCCCCTACAAGATCGCAAAAGAGGAAGATCCGAGCTCTGATAAATGATTCTGAGAGGGTGATCATCACCCGTTCCAAGCGGAGTTGTTTCCAGCCAATGTCGTTGTAGCCTGGTATTGGCGCATGCGGTCCTGCCATTAGAATCCAATCATTGGTAGGAGTTCTTCACCCTTAGATAAGATGGGACAGCATGTATTAAGTTTAATGTAATTGATTGCGTATTTCGTCGTCCATTTCATAGCCGGTGTATGAGAAGAGCAAATGATACAATGTTATTTTACTGTTGGGCCACCGGTAACACTTCATGTGAGATACAGTTTCTATTTCATATTAATCTAGCACATCTCCGGACTAATGGCAGTAAAGGGGGTCGAATGATTCCCCCAGGTCTTATCAAATTGTGACTACGGATCGGTTACGACTTGATGTCAACATCACCTCCGACACTTGTTACTATGCAGTTGTCAAGCACCGAGTATTTATAAATCATGAAGTTTACTTGGGCCAGCCATGCCCACAGTTTCCAGTATGTGCAGATGATATTATACATAGCGATTAGGTTTAGGTAGGATGCCTTCTACGTCACATGCGCCCGAGGTGATTTCTAGTATCTCAATGTGTCTATCGGATCTGCCAGCTGCACTTAATCGAAGTGCCTCAAGTTCCTCTGCGACAAAAGGTTTCTTCTCTGCTGTTTGATTCTCTGGTGTATTGCATCTACATCTAGTGATCTTGTACGTTGTGTATTTATTGGTGGTGGTTCCACTTCTTCCTCCACTTCCACAAACTTCCTTTTTCCGATGGAGTCATAATTATCGCTGAAAATCGATCGATCGCGTATACGCTTGATGTTCTCAAGTATCCGTGTCAAAGTATTCTTTGGTTGTTCTCCCTTTTCCACATCCCTCTGCGCCGATGTATCCTCCTCAGCAGTAGGCACGATATTTGCCCTGCTGATGTTTAGCTTGTTGCGGTATATCGGTGCAGTGTTGTTTCTGTTTGAAAAGAGGTTATCTGCGAGTGCCCGTGGGAATACGCGTTCGCCATAGTCGAGAGGCGCCAGCTGTGATTGTGTCGATCCGTATTGTTTGTCCAGTCTCTTGGATATATTTTCGCACTCTGACAGTCCACGTTTAATGCGATTGAGTATGTCATCTGTTGCGTGTATGTTGATGCGATTCCTAACGGGTGATGTTTTATAGCGTTTAGAGCTTTCGAAGTTTCGTCCCGCACGGTATGACGTGCTACCGCCAAATCTGTCATGCGGTTGCGGCGTGTACGCCCCGATCCTTAGTTCTGGCACCGACCCCCTGCTACGTCTTCGAAACCTACTGTTACCAGACAGCAGGGGAGAGTTGAATTTGAATCCCATGTCATCGCTGAGGTAGCCATTGTTCCGTCTGGGTGACGCTGCGCCCGAGTCGAGGGTGGTGATGCGCTTCGGTGTGTGCGTCATCCTTCTGGTATCCACACTCCTGAGGTACAGTGGCACATCTAATGCACTCGAGTGACCCGGCGAATCCATTATACGCGACCTCAGCGCTCTCATCTCCGGGGTTGAACCATGGAAGGGGTCCGACGGCTTGCTGAGGATGTCTAGTCGGTTATTCAGCGTGTCCGTCTGGTATCTGGCGTCGCTGCCATACTTTCGCCTGGAAGATAGGTATGAATGCTCATTGGTGCCAAGTCCATCACTGAGCGTGTATTGCGTTGGTCTTTGTGCGTTTAGCGACCACCGTGTCGGACTGAGGACGGGGCTCGAACGCGAGTCGAGTCCTGCGGCCGTCCCGCGTCCGAATAGCGTCATTGCTAAATGTTTCCGCGCGCGAGCCGCTCATAAACAACTACCGTTACTGCCCACCGGTGTTCGTTTTTCTGGGCGTGCTGCACACCATAGAACATATGCTCCACTAGAACAGAACCTCCAGCCCATGAATCAGTGGTGGTATTACAGGTTTGGATCCTATGCTTTACACACTGCGTACATTATACAGGAATTGTGTCGGTTTTGTGCTTTAATTTGCGCCCAGACGCCACTGGCATCAACAAATATTGATTCCCAGAGTTTGTGACACATATATTACTGAAAACACTTGCTATGTAACATCGTATTGCAATCAAAAAGATTAGCGTCTAGGTTATCGGCAAGCTATTTCGCTCAGCCGCGCCATTGTTGCTCGTTTGTCCAACGAACCCCCGTTACAACATGTAACCTGTTCACGACATTAATACAGCCTTGATACTGTCGTACACATCCCTTGACCCCGCGTTCGTTTTTACTGTATAGGGTTCTGTGCCCTTTGAATACCTCGAAAACTCTACGCTGAGATCTTTGTGCACTTGTATAGACTCGTTAAGATCTTGTCTGTCATACATACTGAACGCCTCTAACGGCGTCAACTTTGTATTCCTGCGTTTTTGAGCGACCATATAACGGTCGCAAAGCCGGTTGGCGATATAGTCGTCTTGGAAGCCCAATTGCTTCAGAAGTTTGCGTTTTTCCGCATATCCCAGCGTTTTAACGTCTAAATCCTGCGGTATGAGGTCCTTATGTTCTTCTAGTATCTCCTCGACGACTTTGTATTGGTTTTGCTGTGATTCAACTGACATTTTTTCGGGCGTTTTCCCCTCGTTAGAGTCCGACCATGACGTATCCTTTCCTAGAGGCCTCTTCGACGACATTAATTCCATTTCGAGGTTATCATTACTGTCTATCTGTCCGATGGTGAATAACCTTTCCATCTCCTGTTCTTCGCTGAGGTTCGACCTGGCGTAGCCGTTCATTTTGGCCTGTATGGCAAATGGGCTGGTAACACTGGGAGCGTAGGTTCTGTGTTTTCGTGTAGGTGAGTGTTTTTCCTCAAATGAGCTCTCGAAGGGTGCCAATTGCCCCTTTCCGAAGCTGCCTAGTAATACTTCGTCTGGCGTCATGGGCCTTCCCGGTTGAGTTTTGCGATTGCAGAAGAACGACGAATCCGAAGAGTCACACGACCCTTCTGACATTGACGTTTTGGGCCGCCATGACAGTATGAAAAAGCAGCGTTCTCTAAATTCCTTAGCATCCTTCTGTGCGATAATGTAGGAGGTAAGTCCTACGGTAGAGTAGTCCCTACCGACCTTTTGTATATATTCACGCTTTATATCCTCGACGTTGACGTCTGGTACCTTCACTGAGGCTAGTGCGTTTTTTGCTTTGTAGACACTCTCGTTTATGCGCGAGTGTATAAGCTCGCTTGGGGGAAGCGAGCTGAGGTCACTTGTGCTCAAGGCGGACCATGGAACATTACTAGTGGCATTATCACTTGAATTTGAAAGGCCACATTCCTTGTTTTTACCGTCCCGTTTTTTTGCGATGGCTCTTTGCCGCAGGTCGTTCGCCAAGTTGCTCCTCAAGTCGAGGACGGAACACCCCGATGGCTTGTAGAGGAGTTCGACGCCTGCCATTTCCGCACGGTGCAGAACGTTTGGCAGCCGTCGGTGCGAAAATTTGTGATTATTTCCTGCCACCTTGTTGCCCCTATAGCTCAGTCTAGTGCGTCCTCGTCGCAGTCCCCCTCATAGAGTGCCTCGTTGTTCCAGAACACATTTTCATTTTCTGCGTGTTTATGAACGATTGCTTCAAATATCATACCGTCAAAGTCTACGTTCACCAATTTGCTTTCAAATATTTGACGTCCTGTCATCTGGCTGTTGTTCTTCCCTACGTCTAAATCCCTCCATATTCCCTTGCTGATCATCTGGAGTCTAAAGTTTTTGCTCCATTCCTCGAACATCTGTTGTGTAACACGCTCCTATACGCGTTATATGGCCATTTGAATAGACAGTATTTCCTACCTGTTCACTGCAGAGCTGTTTCAATTGCAGTCCTGTGTCTAGGTTTTCATTGTCCTTCAATTGACCGTCGAATTCATCACCTAAATCCTCTTCTTTAGAATTGGCTGTGTTTGCACCATCCTTCCCTATTAATGGCGTGCAATGTACCAACTCTTCCTGTGCACTGTTATTAAGTTTCTATGACGACATACATTCACAGCCTCAACGATGGGATACACCATCGGTGCCCCTTGGTTCCGTTTGATCACATCATCTATAACGGTGATAATGTGTCTTCTCGTTTCCTCATCTATTCCCACGTCTGAGGCGTATTGGTAGACTTCCAATCCTGCCTACCTTCAAAGATTTCATATTGCAGGGATTCCTCGACAGGATATAAGTCTGGTAAGGTGAACTTGAGTTTCATGGAACGCTCCTTGCTTCCATCGTGTCCCTGTGGCCCACATGTCAGCATTATTTCGTTTTCATTGATGATTTCGAGCTCTTCACCTTCCACAAAGATCGCCGAAAGGGCTTCTAATTCCATCATCCTCTCACTATCCTCCATTTTGTTTGTTTTAACCGTGCTACCATTCGATGCTTATACCACGGCTTTGAATCGGTTTCTAAACCGCGCCGCCTGTTATGCACTCCCGTCGTTTTCCCCGGCAGGCGCCATGGGTGGGCTTGCTACACACTAGGCATAGACAGTGTATCATCTGTTTACTGCATTGAACAACAGCAGCCACACACACAGTACATTAGTTATTGGTCGTTAAATCGGCCTCATACATGTGATGTGTGAGAATGTCTGATAACGAGTTGGTTATATCGCAGTGCAGCCAGGTTTCGTTGCAGGACTCCACTTGCGACAGCTTAGCTGGTCTTAACGAGTCTGTCAATGGTAAAATGATACGTCATTCACACACTTACGGTGGTCCCCTTGATTTTTCCTCCGGCAGCAGCGTGTCTATGCATTGCTCCAACGCGTTTCGCCAATCATCTCAACCCGGTTTGTTTCGATACAAGTCAATGAATTTGACGTATGCTCAGTTAATGATGATGCCTTTTCCGGCCGAGATCTGTTTATTGTTCGGGATGTGTTATCTGATAAGGATGCTAACGACCACCGGTTTCAGAATGGTACAAAATCCAAGTTGATGATTTTGAGTGAGAAGCTGCAAGGGTTCGAGCGCCAGATGGAATTTCACTCTAAGCAGCGTCGTATGCATGAAGAGCAGCGTTTTTTGAGCATCAACGACTCACTTGAGCGCCTTGACGATGCTATTTCTCAGGAGTCAAAGCGCCGCATGGAGACTATTAAAGCTCTCCACGGGGTATGTTACAGTGCATATTGCATGCCAGTGGTCTCTTCAGTATCGGCTTCTACGCTTTTGCGTCTCATGATGTAACGGTACTGCGCTTACATGTTCGTGCACTGCACGTTTACGGTCAGTGATGCCATCGTATTACATAACTCTGGCTATTTTATGGCACCAAAAGTCACTCTCCTGCAGATTTTTGAAAGTCAGATAAGTGCTGTCCAATCCAAGGTTGAGTCATTTTTTAACGACAAGCTAGATCAGCTTGATAGCGTCGTGCAGTCGCTTTCGGACCGCATTGACGCGATTAACACCCAGTGCGAGGACAACGAGAAGCTGCTTCACGAGAACCTGGAGAACAATTGTGTCGCTCTTGAAAAGAATCTTGCCACTGTGCAGGTGGGTTTCGTTGCATGTATTGTGATGCGCCTTTGGGTGAGGTGGCTTTATCTCCTTTAAGGGCGCAACCTACACTATTTTATACGTCTATGCTCATGATGTGTTAGAAACTGTTCGAGAGTGAGAAGCTGTCTCGCCAGGAACGCGAGGAGCACATAATGAAGCGTATTTCCGAGGTTGAGCATCAAAGCGAGAGTGCATTTGGCAAGGAGATGAAGAACACTGAATCGCAGTATTATTTGCTTAAGAGCGAAGTCGAGAAGATTAAGCAACAGAACGAGGAGCGTGAGAAGATGATAAAGTCCTCAGTCTTGGACCAGATCGCTGCTTTGAGTAATGGTTTGGCTGTGGAGTCGTGCGCCCGCGAGAGCGCCGATAGCGACCTGACTCAGGCCCTACATAGCTTCATGAAGGTCATTGCGGACGTATCCAAGTTGCCTATGAGCAACTAGATCACTGTACATTACAACTGTTTATCCCTAATTTGTAGTTTGGCCGGTATGGCACGTTTCGAGCTGCTTGGTGAACGCAAGGAACATTCAGGTTGGCATTGCATGACGTTATGACATAAGGTCACTTTTGCGACACTATTGAGTGGTATTTTATGTGATGTGTGTTGATGGTGATCGCCCTTAGACGCTCTTGTTGTGTCGTTAGAACAGCTGGGCTGCTGTGTTCTTTTGGATTCTGAGAGGGCGCTCAACTCCAATGTAGCTGCTCCATGAATGACATATGACCTTAGTGAAAGTATATATGCATTATCAGTAGCTTCTCGCGATCGTTTGCATTTTTAGACATAGCTTACTCTCATTCGTTCGTACTATTTAGCTCTATTGGGCGCATACCACATCTCATTTAACCTCCTCACCGCTGTTTAGGATGTATAAACAGTGTGAAGTTCGATTCTTCTGGGATATACTGCCTCACTGCAGGGAATGACCGCAGTGTACGTTTGTGGAATCCCGCCAAGCAGCTGCATATCAAGCGTTTCTTTGGTAACGGGGTGTTGCTTTGCCTTAATTGACATGTTAGGCCCACATAACTACCAGGTTAATGACGTTTGTTTGAGCGGTGACAGTACTCACTTCGTGTCCGTTGGCGCCGAGCATTCGGCGTTTTACTGGGACACTCTGGAAGGGAAGGTTTTGCGGAAGTTCAACCACGGCGGTACGATTCTTACTGCGTCTGCACATTTCGTCACAGGTAGCATCGCTTGTTGCAATTACATGGCTGACAAATCGCTGGTATGCACGGGCAGCGACGACCGTAGCGTTCGTTTTTGGGACCATCGTAGTAGGGGTGCCGTGTCTACGTTGAGCGACGCCAAGGACAGCATTTCCAGTGTCCAGGAGCGCGAGAAAGTCATACTGGTGTCCTCCATAGACGGCGCGGTGCGTTCTTACGACCTGCGAAAGGGCCTGTTGAAGACCGACTACTTCAACAAGCCCATTGTAAAGTAGGTTCCACCATTAGGTTGTGTGATTTATTTTTAGCGTGTGTGTATCCAGCGCCATAGAAGACTGTTATATCGCATCTGTACTGGACGATGCTGTGCTTCTGGTAGAGCACGGCGACGTTCTGGAGAGTTATCGGGGCCACACGTGCGACAGCTATCGCATCCAATGCGTTTTTACGCCTTACGAGGAGTTCATCTTGTGCGGCAGCAGCACTGGGACCCTTTTCTGCTGGCCACTTTCTGATAATGGGTCCTGTGTCACGGTGCCTAATGCCCATGAGGGCCCCGTGACTACTATTGCATTTTCCAACCCGGCGCTCATTAAAGACGGGAAACTTGTGCGTGACTTGGAGAAAAACGTGCGCGAGTCTTTGAAGCGTGATGGTGATTTGATGGTGTCTGGAGGCAAGGATGGCTATCTGCGCGTGTGGCGTTTTTACAATTCTCAGTTGTAACTGTTTTCTGTAATATTAGAACCGCGATGTTGCCAATGAGAGGAGCCATGAGAAGGGATATCTACCACCTGTTGCGTGTCTATTGGCTTCTTCCTCATCCTCTGGCTCTGAATCCTCCATTTTATCGTTCCTTTTGTTTTCCTCGTACCGCATTGCATACTTGAGTGGGTTTGAGCATATGCGTTCCCTGATAGCATTTGCCATCTTCGCATCCCAGTATGTATCCTGCGTGATATGTACATATATGGTGATTTTTCATGTGCACTAACTTCGAATGGCTGGAAGAAGTCGAAGAAGCTACCGTAGGTGTTGTTGGTCGTGGACTCTTCGTCGAACTCATCTCCTGACTCCAATGCGCTCACTTCCTCCACCAATTCTACCTGTGCACGATTAATATTACTCTATCATCACCTTGACGTACCGCGTTTTCCTTCCATTCTATGGCAGATGCTTGTGACTCTTCCTCCGTGCCGTTGAACTTGATCTCTCTCGTCAGCGACGCGTTTGCGAAGAATGGGTTTTCGGCAAATATAAATTCTATATGGAGCCCTTCCACCTGGCCGTCTTCTACGACATCAGTGCACCTGATGTCACGAAGGTAGCTCAGGAGTTGTCTATCTACTGTGGAGATGCGTCTCCGTGTGATTCCACAGCCCAGGAGAGCATGAAGCCAAAATCTAGGCCACGCAGGAGTGCCGTGTTGTTGGTATCGTTCGTCTACAGGCTTGCTTGTCCCCGATATTTCCCTTAGGGACATCTCATTGAAGCACTGTTGGACTGCCGACAGCTTTATTTTCGCCGACACAGTGAGTGCGGAAGGATCAGTCAAAGCTTCCACCCTTCTATCGGCGAGGCCAGATAGCCTCTCTTTGAGCCCTTCGATCAACTGGTTCAGGGATTCATTGTACTCCTTAATGGCCTCTACCTCTTCCTTGTGTATGTCGGACAAAGCCTTACGTACCAAGGGCTTAACATCCTCCATTGTGTTTATAACAATACAGATTAAATTTAGTGTTACACATATGCTATAGATGGCACGTTTCAGAGGCTGAGTGTGCACATGCCTTCACCCTCCATCCAAATGGTACAAACTGTCCTATTATTTTTTGTGCCTGCGTTTATTTGTTTGAGTTAACAATTATGACCTACCCCCTGTGACTATGAGTCCGCTGGATACTTTAGGGTGAGCGTCTATTGCATGTACTCGGTCTACGACATCCGTCATGAGCCGGTATACTTCACTGCCTGTGGCCACATCTAATACCACTGCTTTTGCACCTAATTGGTTGTTGAGTGTGGGCACGATTACATTTGTGCCGTATGAGCACATCCTTCTCCAGCGGGAGAAGTTATCCGTATCGTTAGGCTCACCGTCTTCTATCTCAAGTGTCACCATTTCGTAGAGCTCTGGGGACTTATTTCCCACGAAATCGTTTATGTAGAATGCCCATATGTCCGTAGACTGTCCTAATACAACTACCCTTCCCAGCGCCTTGTTGATTGCGACATCCCAAATACCCAGAGCGGTACCGTAGCTCCTGATGGTTGCGATAACGGCATTATGGTTTATGTCCCAGAGCCTCAGATTTTCGTCCATCCCAGATGATAGCAGGCATCTTCTTTCTGGGAAGCAGATTGAAGAAACGGCGTTTTTGTGTGCCCACAGTTCGTGCAGAGGTTTTTTGGTGAGACCTCCATCTGTGGCTTTCGACTTTGAGGGAGCGGACCGCTGTCTATATGCCAGGAGAGGGTTTCCAGGCACCATGAATCTGATGTCCCATATGCGTATCATGCCGTCGCCGCCTCCGGTGTAGACGAGGAACTCATAGTTCGGGGATGGCAGGACAGAGAACACTCCACCCTCATGTGCATTGTCAATACGAAGAAGGTGCCCACGTTTCTTCGATATATGGTTGCCGATGTGGTTTATGGAGTCCATGGTTACATTTCCGAAGGAATCTCCGATGAACACAATGCGTCCATCTGCGGTGAAGTTGAAGTCCAGCAAATAGTTACTGAATCCCGTGATTGCATTGTGCGTATACTCATAGGTGTGTCCTGTTCTGTATTTTACGTCCTTGAGATCTATCAGCGTTATAGCTCCGTTTGACTCTATACACATAGCCCTGTGATCCTCGATAGCGGGAGAGAAGCGAGCGCGTGTAATTAAGCCCGGTCTCTGCTCCTCCACACTGAAAACTGGAATCATTTTTCATTCTTCGTGGAATTTCTGTACGGCGCAGAGTTCGTGGCACTTATGTAGGTTGTAGCTGCCTCGATGCCCTCATCTTGTCGTTGTAGTGTCTTATAGTATCTTCCGGCTTGAATCCATGCACTTTCAGTGCCCTAATAGGGTTACCATTCACATATACTCTGTAACTCACTCCAACAGCATCTCCACATACTTTTGTTCCTTTTTGCTGCGATCACGGAGGCAGAGCTCCTCCAGCGAGTTGGGTATGATGTCCTGCCCCCAGTATCCGAGACTACAGCAGCACCTATATACTTTTACAGACGTCCTTTGCCATATCCTTAGCTCACCATGCGACTTGTGTGACTATTTGCGTGGAGCAACTTGGCATAATGGTTTTGTATCGTTTCAGCAGGGTACTTATGGCATCTGCGTTTGTTAGTTATCCTCTAAGCAAGCTTTACCTCGTTTGTCGATCATATGATAGCATCTCATGCCCTCGAATATTTGCGCAAATGACATGTTGTCAATGTGATCGTACTGGATGACCCTGTCTGGGCTGGCATTAATACAGAAGCACAACACGCTCACCTATTATGTCGTTCGCCAGTGGCAAATCATCATGTCTTAGCTTTGCAAGCCCCCAGAATATGTTGCCTGCTTATGCTTTAGCGCATTACTCACATGTTTGACTCACTCAGTTCGCGTACACCGATGTTCGGCAGGTGTTGTGCGGTCTTCTTGGCAATTTCTCTCACGAGAGCTTGTTGGTTGAACATGAGTCTAGCCAGAGCATATATTGTGCTGGATAGGTTCTCCGGCTGCATCTTGTGGACCACTTGAAGCGCATGATCTGTAACTGCATGTAGTGCGCGATGGTTCTTGTACTTGAACTTTGCAAGGGAATGCAACGCCAGCGGTATTAGGTGCACCTGGAAGTCCTCATGGTTGAGTTTTGTTATAACATCCAGTAAAGCTTCGAAGAGCCCCTCGTGCTTCATGCCGATCTGGGCGAATGCGTATAGTATGAGCACGGCGTTCGTTGCTGAGATTTCCGCGATGATATTGGGCGCCAAGGTTGCGTTTGCAACGGCTTCCATGAGTTCATTGACACCTTTGTTCCGTTTCAGGAGTATTGCAGTTTGTGCGATTGTTGCGAGGTCTATGGAGTTTGCCTCATTGATGCGTTTGATGCAAATGCCCACCAGCTGTTCGAGGATGTGGCATTGCGATTTCCCCATCCTGCTGATACCTATTCATGTTGACATATAGATTTCTTCACTTCACTTACTGTTTGCCAACGGATATAGCAAGTATGCAGGCATCATATTTGCGCGTTTTAGCGTATATGTCGCTATGGTCTGAACCCATTTATCGTCGATGTCCTTTCCGAAGATGAGGGGCATCCCATGAGCTACCGCTCTGACCTCCATTGCTGTGTACTCTGATATATATGCACACATTGTGTCTATGAGTTGTGCGCAGCGTTTCCTTTCCCTTTTCCTTTGATGTTCTCCGAACTCCTTGGCGACCTTCTCTGCGCCTATTATGCATGCCAAGCTATCCACTTACCGATGTGTCTGGCGATATCCGATGGTTTCTCCGGACGTAGTTGTGCGTTCGTCGCGCCATACCGCATGACAATTCCGGAGAATCTGCGTTGTGTCATGGCAAAAGGTGCCAGGCCAGGCACGGCCATCATTCATGGCTATGTCTCATGCCGTTCATAGAGTGGTGCCGCAGTAAGGCTTCGTTGAAGCACATTATAAGAGGATGGTTTGGAGATCCCTTAACGGCCCCTAGTCTACTACGGTTTGGTGGCGTGATTGATGTTGCTGTCTGCCACACACCGAACTACAATGTAATCCTCATTATATAATACATTTCGGAACGTTGTACATCCCGCCTGTTATACTCTTAAACATTTGGTTTTATGTGTATCTGTTATAACGTGATTCCATGCCACTGAGTCATGGACATTCACCTTGGATATAGTTTAGGCTTAAGCGGTTATTATATACTATGAATGTGGCATCAAAGGTGCCACAATGCTACTGTTTACTATAATTATGTCAGGAATATTTACATATTTGTTACTCCCTCATCGTGTTTCACACTACCTTTCTAATATACAGTTGTTGTCTATCTATTTTATACAACTATCAAGCTTAATGAAAATTCCATCTGTTTCTTCACTCGTGTATCGGATTCCTATATATTGTCAGTTCGCGTGGAGGCCATAGACGCTATGCATTAGTTCGTGACTGAGCGTATTTGTTAGTTTATACTACGGAGCATGCATGCTGTGTTGTACACACTTGTTATAATCGCTAGACACTGCTCACATGATTCGGTACTGTAGGATGCGCAAAAATTCGCAGTAACATGGGCCCCTCTCTGTGTCACCTTTTCAACTCATTCTTTCTCTACTATAATTTTAGTGTTTTAGACACCTAGTTTAGTTCTAGACGATAGATTGCAGGTCGTATATGCTGTGAAAATTCTCGCCCTGCGTGGAAAATGCCCATTTTAGAGTGTCTGCAGACACTACTTATTAGGGTTGTGTCTCATCACAAGTTGAGAATACAAAATGGAGAGCCTGTTTTGCCCGAGCTCTGTTGAGTACTGGAACCAGCGTTATCTTGAGTTGGTTATGCTTTGTTATAGTAACAAACCTTTTAGAAACAGTGCACCATACGACTGGTACAATGAGTGGCCTGCGTTGAAGCCGCACCTTCCCGTGGAGTTGAAGGAGTCATCCCACGTCCTCCACATAGGTTGTGGGACATCACGTATGCTGCCATTATAGCTGAGTTAATCACACTATGCAGGGTTGGGTCAGGCTCTCTTCGACGAGGGCGTGCGTGATGTGAAGAACATTGACACATCAGTGAGCTGCATCAAAGCAATGAAGGATTTGTATCCTTATCTCGATTGTACGTAGGAGAGCTTGTCTATTCATATTTGATTGCTACCAAGCTGTTGTCATGTTGACTCAGATGAGGTGATGGACGCAACAGAGATTGGGACGCTGCTACCTGAGCTTTCCTACGACATTGTCATCGACAAGGGCTGTATGGACACAGTTCTGGTGGGTGAATGATCTCTCGAATTTGGACCTTCCATTATTATTCAGTGCAGCGAGAATTTTGACGTGCTAGTGCCCAAGATGCTGGAAGGCATCCATCGTGTCTTGAGGTAAGAGAACGCGGATAGTTTGCTCTAAGAGTACCTAGAAACACGCACTTTATCTGTTTATAAAAATTGCTACAGGGATTCCGGAGTGCTTATGGTGGTATCAGTGGGTTGTCCCGCCAACCGTATGATGTACCTCGAGGTAGGGAGAGCGTCAAAAGTTTAATACGTCTTTAGACCTCGGGTTTGTGGTCGGTGACGGTGGCAAGGATACCAAAGCGCCATATCGAACTCATTGATGCCGGAGAGCTGTCGGTGAATCTATCACCGTGCAGCCCGTCCGATGATTTATGCGAGAAATATTTCGATGGCGCATCTGATGGCTCACATGCCGCTAGCGCCAATGAGCAGGCCGACTTTTCTGCATTCCTTGACGAGCGTCGTCACCACTTCATTTACATTTGCGCAAAGGTTGGTTGATGCGCACCGGCATGTATGAATCACGGATACCAAGAGGCTCACGGGTGTGCTGGCGATGCTCGTCGCAGCCGCCGGCAGTGTACAGGTACCATAAAGAATGTCTTCTGCATACTTATCGGCGCCAATGAACGTGTTTCATTCGTACGGTGATGGTGACAACGACGAGGTGGATTTTGAGGGTTGGCTCCAGGTTGGCCCTCACAACCACAATCTAGTGCTAGAGAGTGTCACGAAGTGCCCAGGTGGTGTTGCCGGGCCGCGGCATTGCGGGGGTTGCAGCGACACCCCCGTATGCCGCAAGCACTGCCCGGACGCTGGTCAAGCCGTGGGGAGGAGCCATCGGCCCTGCGGTACGCGGGCCTGTGTGAACGTCGTGAAGCGGCGTGGCAACGGCGGATGTCGTTGCAGGGGCGCAGATATGTCCCATGCAGAGAGCGATGACGTGTTTTACGTGAACAACAAGCAGCACGCCCCCAAGATTTTGGTTCAGAAGCCGCAGACGGTAATTGTACGGAATCACTCGAGGCCCCCGATCGTCGTTCAGCAGCCTCCGCCGAATGTGATTGTGAAGAACGACCCTCCGCAGCCGGTGTTCGTGCAGAACTGCCCGCCCAACGTTGTTGTGAAGAACGAGAGGCCGTCACCTGTGTCTAAGGCTCCCGTGTTGCCTATGCGGTACCCCCAAGTCGTTCAGACCGGGTATCCACCCAATTACATGAAGCAGTGCAACTGTATGCGTCACGGCAACTACTAGAACGACTGTTATTGGTGATTCATCATACGTGTGGCACACGACGTCAGTTGTCGTTGCTGCATTTTCCGAGATTGCTGGATGTTAAGGCATTAAGCTGCCACCAATTTTGGTGGTAGGTGCGCCATTACCGTAAAATAACAACCTGCTTAATTCTGTTTTTGGTCGGTGCCTGCTTATTGCGGTATCTACACGCTTACGCGGGGTGTAAACATAGATGCAAAAACAACAAATGCGACCGCAAAGCCATGCGGTATTACATTTGTCCAACTGATTGCAATATGTATTGATAGTCATATATATGGCTTGTCACCGTTAATTTGTGGCAACAATTGGGGTCACCCGAGCATAACAGTTCGGTGTAGCATAAGATATAGAAATTAACCGTTGTGATATTTTACGAATAAGAATATCATGTATATCAGAAGGGTAAGTAATTGGAATGAGATTATTTGCCTCTAGATATAGTTATGTGTAAATACAGTATTATAGGCACACATATCTAGGCTTATAATGTACTAATCATAGTACAATTTATGGAAGCAACAATGTGTGCACCTTTCTACGCAGGCAGATAAATTTTATTTCATATGGCATGAGGCACCGCAGGGTAACACATGCACACCCGATGCATTAAAACAGCCTTCCATAAAGAAGCGACCGGGTAATGATTGAAAACACACCTAATTGATATTACGCCCGCGCAATGCTGCATTATATATCATCATTCTTTTTGTCCGAAAACATTGCCTCGGCAACTACTACGGCATAATAATGACGTGAAATGTTACGTCTTATTAGATTACACGGTTATCTATTTGTATTATGATTTCTAAGACATATCGCCTATATTACACATCTCCTTACTTACAGTCCTGCTAATATACCGCATCATATGTGCGAGTGTCCAAACGAAGCATGTGCAAGCTTGTTACAATATATACTTTTTGAATGAACCATACGAGGTATCTAATAAATGTACTCTACATAAGGCACCGCCAGTCTTTAAGGTGCTAATACTCGCTGTAGCTACATTACGGATGTATCGTTGTTTATATAAACACCTTAATGGATGATTGAGTGGACGCAAAACTGATGATAGCACAAAACATTTGGCATTCTATTGCATGATAAGGCGACAATGTAGGTGCATTGTTGCAAATATTTAATTAGATATGACTAGCAAATGTCGGGCGTACTATCATAGGAAGTAGGTTCATGAACATTTATGAATCATACGATAGGCTATAAATCGAGCAACAGCGTAATTTAGATAGGGGTACGAATATGTATGATTCACATTTGGATTCACTTTTAGACTTACTTTCGTAGCCCCACTATTGCTAATGGTTGATTCATTCATGAGGTGCCCTACGTGGTGGAGGTGCAATACGTATGGGTAGGTTACCTATCACTGGGCCTTGGACGGTGACTAGTTAAGTTGGTCGTGGAAGTATGGTGGTTGGAAGGCTTTAACTTTTATGCATTTGGTCGCTGCGGTCCTCTTTATGTGTGCGGCTGGATGCCGAATTCCTTCCTGGTATGTTTATTCACGTGTTGAGTACCTTATTGACTTACGGGTTTTTAATATTTCTTATTTCTTTTATTAATATGTTATATCTTAAATTTCCATATTAATCACACTAGAAAATGGCTGTGCAGGGTTTGTTATATCGCTTACTGTAATCGGCTCAATTGGAAGGCGTCTTTGCTTTAAATTTACATATCCTCAAGTTTTGGAGGCCTGTTGAACTATCTTTAAATTGGTAATTTCAATTCACGATGGTGCTCTTTTCTAAGGCGCCCATAAAGGAGGTGCCGGATTGGGTGGAGATTTTGTCCGTGTTCCTGTGTGGCATGGCTTCATTGCAACCGCTGCAGCTCAACTTCGTTGGTTCGGGTTACGCGATTCGGCGTTTCGGTTATGGTCCTGAAGCCATTGGTCCATTTGTAGGTATTGTGCATGCTTTTCAGGAATTCTGGTGTTTGGTTGGCATGGTTTGCACAACTGGTGTTGCTCAGATTTGTGGAATTAATAGTGTTAAACGGTATAAGACCTATATCATGGGTACGTACTCAATGGTTATTTCTGCTCTACTTGCTCTCTGCAACATACGGTTGTTATTGTTAGTTGGTACCAGTATTGGTGATTCCAATATCACGTCATACTACTGGAATCTCTGTCTCGCTGGTTTCCTCTTTGGGGCATATGACGGTGGAGTGCGTTCCACGAGTCCAAAGAACAGTGTGTATTATACCTTGGGCCAATGTTTAGGTGGTTGTTGTCTGACGATTTTCATTGTGATTATGACTAAGATTCTGACGGCCATGCATGCAGAGATGGGCTACTGGATGCTATATTGGCAAATCAACTTTGCCATTGCTATATCATTCGTCAGTGGCATTTTATGGAACGTTGTCGTAATTTTTAATAAGTTTGGACCTGATCGTCCTGAAAAAGGAGGTAATTCAAATCCTGATTTCCTCGCGGTATGTGGTGAGGGTTGGCCGTTTATGGCTATGTTTTCCATCAGTCTTGGTTTGCTCTTCACTGTATATCCGGCTGTGGCTCCTTTCCAGTTGCTACCGTTGGAGAAAACTCAAGTGATTCTTCGTGTATGTCTTATTACGGATTCGGTCAGTGCTAGTATTTGTACGGTTCTTACAAAATGTTGTGGGATGGATAAGAAGTGGAAGCAAAATTCTCCATGGTTCTTCGCTATTGCCTTACTCTACATTCCATTCTTCACTCTCAT
The DNA here is from genome assembly GCA_001077455.2 of Babesia divergens. NCBI lineage: Eukaryota > Apicomplexa > Aconoidasida > Piroplasmida > Babesiidae > Babesia > Babesia divergens. The sequence continues at coordinate 496,681 of CCSG02000002.1, forward strand.
GTTCACTTTCATCTATGTTATGCACCATCCAACTGGAAGACTTGGCAAACTTATATACATGAGGCCCACGGTTGTATTCATACTTACTTTGATTTACTTTTTCAGCGGTCGTTTCACACTACAGTGTGGTATCGGATCTTTGTACGCGAATATAAAAGATACAAGGGGAGGCGCTAATGGCAATGGTGGAAATAATGTTGATACATTTTTGGTTCTAACCGGTGTTGTTGGCATGTGTGTTTTACTTTCTACAAAGTTCCTTTTTGAGGGATACATGAATGCTTTCCGAAGTGCTAAGGCTGGATTGGAGTCTGGTCTCCCATGGCCGACCGAGGGTCTTTCCGGGTCGAAGGCCTTTCGCTACTGGCTAGGGCGTGGCTTCAAGGGTGGTTTGTCTATGATGGGTGGCGTGTGGACAAAGGACATCCGCACTCAAATTCTACACTAAGCCGGCCAGAATATTTCCCGTGTTTGATAATGATTGGGTGATTTTCAGATATTTAATCATGACGTTGTATCCACTTTTGGTGCATCTAGATGTGCTTTTGCCATGGTAGATTGTAGTTCTGCCATTATTAGGCGATTTAATAAGAAGCCTCCATGGAGTTGGATATTTTATTATCGGGTATGCTTCATTATCAATCTTTCAAGGATGCACCTCCTATGATATTTCCCTGCCATGGGTTATAACGTGACGGTCATGTAACTTCCAAGGTGCTACACCTCTATACTCATTTATGCGTGTAACTGGGATCTTTGTAAATTAGTCATTACAAACAAAGTTGGTAATTTTATGGTTTCCTACAAACGTGGTAACCAACGCCAATGCGCAGCAGAGATGGAAGAGTTCGTGGAATCCGAGATAGTTTGGGATGGGGTTTGGGGCCTTATTTGCATATATGATCCCTCCAATGAAGTAGAGGATAAGCGTGGTGGCCGTGCAGATCAATCCGGAGAAACACTTTATCTGGTAGAGCGTATAACAGACATGGAAATATGGTGAGGCGACGGCAAAGTATATGACGACCCTCGATACAGCAGGTGCTGTGACGAAGTTGAAAGCCATTGATGCAACAATTCCTGCAGGTCTTGTTAGTGTTGGCAATAATGTTTCGATTTAACACTTCATTGAGCTGAGGTGCACAGACACGATTTTAATATAATATTTAACCACTAACCAACTGCAACACCTAGCCACTGTATTAGTGTTGTTAGGACGCTCAGATCGTTGATAACCAGGACGGTTGTCGACGGCAGCGCCGACCCTCCGATCATGAGGAATATGCCTGCATGTCTATGAACGGTCGGAGGCTGACTTACATGCATAATCGAGCTTCAGGTCTATATCACATCCCAGGTGGTCGAACATTCTGAAGTGAAGGACGGCGCTTGCTGCGAAGTTTAATACGCAGCAGCAGAAGGCTAATATGTACGATGGCATTAATTTTGGCTTAACAACTGATTTGACAAGCCAGGCAATCAGGACTGGTGAGAGCAACACGAGTGTTAGGTGTACATACCCCCGTAGGATTGGTACGTAGGCAACCTCTTTATCTGCTTTGGTGCCAGCGCTCGTAGGCTGGGCACCCGTACCATGGTTACCGCCGCTACTTTCCCTTCTATTCATCTTATCTGGGCTGCAAAACTCTTTTTTTTTCAGCATCTACCTTAGGCCCGCGCACATCAGCACCTATTCCGGATCGATGCCATTCCCACGAGGCCTTAACCGATGTTAAATGCCTTATCTTCTAGAGTTCTAAAAAGAATACATCAACAAGCACACATGCAATTTACTCTCCCGGGCCATTACTGTGTAGTGAGTACTCTGCTGGTAGGTTCCCCTATTCCTTATATAGGCGAGTTTAAAAAGTTAAATTCTAAGAGTTAGGTCTCTATAAAATAAAAAACCGTATACAAAGGGATTCTACCGTTTTGGTACGGTGTTTGACAGCGAATATGTTGAAGGTAATTACATTAGTCTACGTGTTGTTACAAGAGTGTATGCCACCTCTATTATACAGATTATATTGTGGCCACCATTGCGTATGATCCATGGTAGTGTAGAAGATGGCCCTTTTGCTTTCATCATGGGCCAGGAATTATATATTGGCCCGGGATAGAAGGCAGCCAAAATACCGAGTCGGTCATCAATACGACGAATCCAGATTCACAATTGTTGTCAGTATAACACTCCTCACATATTTGGTGCCCTGGTAAATCTCCGTTGACATATTGTGGCATAATTCTTATTATTCATATTGCCGCTAAAGGGCACATCGGTCAGGTGCCCCGTTTACTTACCCATTCATCCGAGGGAGGGCGCATAGCGCTGCTCATATGTTGTACACAGCTTCCAGATTGACAGAGTTCCACAGCCTTGGGCGATTGAAGAATATGCGACTGATTTGCGTTGCCCTTGTTGCGATGTGATAGTCTGGGAATGCCGTTATCTTAGCTAGTTTCACATCCCCTTGATGCTCAATGAACAGTCGTCCATACGGGTTTTCCGGCAGTTTGTGTATTTTGGACTCTCTGACACCTATGGCAAGTATGTTGTCTAGTGCGTTCAACACAACTCTACATAGTCGCAGGTTGCCCTCATTGCAAGGATCACTTTTACAGACAAAGTCCATCATATCACATAATAGGGCCATGCACGTGTTACTTCCTAGACGGGCATGGGTTATGTCTTACTTAAACCTACCAAGCGGATCACTGCGCGAAGTACAGGATATAATATACCCAACCTGACTTCTGTTGGCCTTGGACGCGCATGCACATATGGCGTATGCCGCTTCTACCCTTGTGTTTTGCTCTGTGAACTCCTGGAATGTCCTGACAAGGATGGGGAAAGCATCAGCGTCGATGATGACTTGAACCTCGGTTTCCGATTCACATCCAAGGTTCCCTAATGTGTTTGCAGATCTGGTGCGCACTAGTGTTGATGACAGTGGGCAGTTGAGCACCTTTACCAGCACCTCTGCAACGCCCAAGTCCAGCAGTGCCGATATTTGTCTCCTGTGCGCTGTGAAGGCCACTTTGCTTATCACTGATAAGGCTTCGAAGCTCAATTGGTGGTTTTGGGGTGTGATGTGTTCTCTCATTGTAATGTCCTTTCCATGGTAGTAAAGACCCTGATCCTTGAGCATGAGTTCATACCTTGACACCACTGAGAGTGCGAGCCGCATCACATCGTTGATGCAATTTGTCTCTAGGAGTAAGTCTATTCCGAATTTGTGTTCGCTGATACTGACAAGAGTGGCGCACACCTTTGAGAGTATGGCATAATCTCTGACATTTGCGACAACGCTCGCCAAATATGTTGTGGCTTTACGACACATGTGCATGTGATGCCCAGACTGTACCAGGTATGTACCTGCGGCTGGGTTTTGGGCGATTTTCGGCAATATAACTTTTGTGATAAATGCGTGACAGAAGTCGACTGCAACGCAGTCGTATTTGTTACAAACGAAGTTGAGCAGCTGCCTAGAGATATCGAAGGGTATCTCTATGATCATCAATAGATTCCTGAATATAGATACGGTGGCAACCCAGATCTCTTCCTCGATATAAGTGTTCCCCCTGTTCCCGGCGCTATACTCCACGAGAAGTAGTAGACTCCGTAACGTATCAGTATCAAACAGAGCGACACATACATCCGTATCCAGGTATGATGTTGTGGAGAAGAGGATTTTTGCACATTCACACTTGACTGCATTGTCTGAAATGAAGACTCCGGTCTTCAATGGCGTGACTACGCACTCCTCAATGGTATCCTTTGTTACGAGTTTATCGGTATCGTCCTTTGTTAGTATCTTTCCGACAGCCCCTTTGTGATTGATCCCACCACGATGAGCATTCAAGGACTTGCGCAGGACTACCAGTGCTTCCAATTTTCTGGCGAGCCTGGAGTTGTCCTGCAGTGCCTCAGAAACCTCGTCAAAGAGTATGTCTCGCACCTGGCACCCATTTTCTAGCTGTGGAAGGAGGTCTATAATTGAAGGTTCATTGGCATGTAGAGATTTTCCGATATTGTGTCTTCCATCCTCCTCGACGCTGTCGCGGTTGGCTGTTACCATTCCTGCAGAGCGCCTTAACCCTCTGGACTCATATACACACCATAATGAATAGACACACCGTTGTAAAAGGTGAGATATAAGTGTCTTACGCCTTATTGTACATTCGAAAATGTACTAGTGTGCATGAAGTTTATGTTAGTGTATATTGGTGGGGAAATACTCCCCTGTACCGCTACTCAGCGCCACCGCTATTACAACAATATAAGACATGTCCTATGGACGAGCTGTTGACACATCGGAAGATGAGCGGCGTCACGGGGTCATTTCAGCATGACTCCATCATTTGCATCCCGTCTCCAAGACATTGCATTTGTTTCCTCATCGCTTTTAAAGACACAATTGGTGGAAGATACACATTTGTGTCTTCATCAGATTGATGGGCAATGTTGGAGATGTTTTTGCCTCGGTTGCCATGACCCTGCCTCCGCTCTGTAGGGGTGGTTTGGGTTTTGGCGTTCTTACGCGCTTCGGCACCATGTTTCTATTACAAATATAGCAACAAGTGTTTAACACACCTCACTAGATCACAGAAATCCACCTACCTACGTGCCACAATGCCTCTGGCTCTCTGTTAGACTTCCGTGGAAATGTCCCGTGCTGAGGCTTCCATGGCTTCCGGGAGTGGCTTCGATGAGGCGCTCAGCCACTTCCTTGCCGGCGCACAGGGCGGTAGCTTGGTGGAGTTGCTTCGGCAGAAATGCGCGATAGGTTCCGCGATCACCGACTCGTTTAACAGTTCCGATGTTGATGCGTTAACTTTTGCGCAATCTCTTTCCTATCGCAAAATCGCCCACATGCACAAGGATGACGTGGATATAAGGGACTTGCGGCGTGTCGACCGTTTGAGCGCGGATCTTTATTGCATCTTCCACCAGCAGCTCTGCATGGACTGGCAGTCTAAGGAGTCGCCTCTTGACCGCAGTTTGCCGATTTTTGAGATACTTCCCCATCGCAACACATTGATTCACTTGACCGATCCGAAGACCAACTGTTTGGTTTTACTTACTTTTTGTTTTGGTTTGGATAACGTATTGTTTGTGGGTTTGCACAACGTGCCAGAGAGCGACAGTTTGCCCGGGCCATATTTAGGTTTACTTCACCCTGGCTCTCGCGAATCTTTTTTGAGGGCGCTGTCCAAGATGGAGACCTTGTACCAGTCAAAGTCGTCTCAGAATCCCCCCAAGTCACCTGTTGACCTATCTCTTGAGTGCAACGGTCGTTTAGCTGAGTTATCGTATTTGTCTTCTGAATTCGACGATCTCTTCGGTTACGTTTTATGCGATCCCGAGTGTTACAGCAACTTCACTGAGCCTCTGCTACTGCGTATGTACTCCAACCGTCTGTACGGCAAAATGATGCTACCGCTGTTCATGCGAGGGTATCGTAAGAGAAACAGCGAGTTATCTCCTATTGAATTTCTCAAACGTTTCAATGCCCTCTTACGCATTGTGTGCCGTATGCTGAATCACTTGTACTCCAGGCGTAGCGGGCGTTTATCGCATGAAAGCAGAAATTTCGGTACCATGGCAGTGATCACCTTGATATACTCGTATCTCTACGGCCTTCTGAGTGTGCCGATCCGCCTGACACCGTGGAACAAGGCCGACCAGAACGATCTTTGTACATGTAGGTCGTACTCTAATGAAGCCGATGCAGGCTTGGACCATTCGGCATCCGAAGGTGATGCCACTGGCCCAGCAGACGCCGATCCACCTGCGGAAGCGATGCCAGAGGGCGTCGAAGATGCCAGAGCCATACCGTCGAACGCCGATATAGGTTTGATTGGCGTCGACTTTGCATCCACCGCTGCGGATGCTGCCTGTGTGGAAAGCACGAGGAGGCGTGATGTGATGATGTGCCATGCCATAGGTCTGCTAAGTGACGATGGCAACTGGATCCGCCGGGCTGAGCGTTATGTGGACGTAATTGACAACTACAAGTTGAGTTTATGCTGGTACAGGCGCCCATTGTTCAGCAGCTCTTTCGCCACTAATTTCCGGGTGCTATACCCATGGGCAATAATGTATCACCAGACAAACGTCGCATCATGCGCTTCTGCATGGTTGCAATGGCAAGGACGTACAATTGAGTCGTGGTCATCGTTGCCGCTTTGGCGGAATACTCCGCCAAGAGACACGCCGAGCGCTTCTAGCGGTGGTGATTGTGTGCGCTGCCTGAAACGCTTGGTGTGTCTTCGCATGCGAGACTGTGTCTCGTTTCTCTTCGATTTAGAGTTGGATATAAAGCGTGCGGCTAGGAAGCACCACGGAGTGTGATATTGGATGTTGCACATCAATGCATTTTATTGAGTACAACCCTCCTTTGAGTCGCCTATGGCAGTAGTCCGTCTACACGTGCGCTATCATACTATTTTCATACCTTTTGGCGTTAGGAGGGTATTTTAATACTAGAACTATATAATACACGCATTGTTCTTATTTCAACATGTTCCTAAAACTGATTAGTAATTGTATTGACAGAACAGTGTATGATGCAAGGCCCATATTTTTGGGCAGTCTTACGTGGAACCATGGTTTTCACCTCCTTTAATCGCATTACATATCCTGAAGTACGTCCTTAAGGTATTGTACCTTTTCTTTTCTGGTCATTGATCCCCAATGTTGGAAGTTGATCGAGTGTATCAATTGCCCAGATTCTCTGATCAAGTTCTGCACGACTAGGTCCACACCAATGGGGTTCGCTGGATTATTGCGACAGTTCATTTCGTTCATGATTATTTTGAGCATTTTCCCGTTGGCTTTGATGTCGATTGATGGGAAGGCCGATATGACATCCACTGCTTCACGTTCGACTTCATCTATATCGCCAGTTGATTTATCCTCATGTGTAACATTTGCCAGCTGCATGTAATTTTGTTGTTTCCTTCATTTCACCTACTTCCAAATCGTGTTGTAGTATATGCACGATTTCGTCGAATTCGTTCGGGAACTGCGGCCCGTTACCGTGTCTCAAGAGCCACTCTCTCATTCCTGCGGTGACGCATCTTTTTGGTATGTTCACGTTTAGTTCTGGGAACTTGATGACCTGGAAAATCCAGATTGCGAATACTCTATACTTGTGACGTTCCCAGTCGGTTCCTCTCCCGATGATGCGCCAGAGAAAGGACGCCATGTATTTGTTAAGATCTGGACGTCATATCTACCAATAATTCAAATATAATATCTCACCATGGCTATCAGTGGCACATACTGCGAACGCAATATTTATTGCCGACGTTTCGTCAATCTTGTCGATCAGCTCCTCCAGATATGTCATGAGGTTGCGTACCAACTTCTTCGTGGCCGCTGCTTCTGGTAAGAAGTTTGCCACACGTTCCACAAGCAGCGCCATCTGTGGTACTGTTAGGGTCGTTGTTGCATATGACTTTGTTGAAATCTCGAGTTCATCCGTTAGTCGCTGTATGAGGGCGTTGTAGGCACCAGAGAAATATAGTCTCATTTTCGCGAAGCTGTAGACGCACCGTGCCAATTGCATGGTACTGAATGATGAGGGCCGTTCCTGTATCTGTCTTGCGACCCATGCAAGGATGTCGTCATGAAGTCTGGTGTAATTGTTATGAGCAGCGTATGCAAACGCTACGTGACTAATGTCATTTGGAGTGAGTGGTAGCGCATACACTAAGCTGGCTGCATTTGCGAATACACCTGGATCATAGACGTCAACATTTGCAAATAGTTTCAGTGTTTCCATGAGCGTTTCAGTGTCGATGTCTTGAACCTGGTGTTCTATGGGCCGTTTGTATATTTCTCTGCAGACCTTCGAATATAGAGGAATGTCGTAGAACCCAGCCTTTACATAACAGTGGCATGCCTTTAAAAGGAGTTTCCCATTACGTTTTGCAATTTCTGGGTGTGCCGAGTCTAGCGGCAATCGCATCAGGTGCCTGAGGATGCCATTGTAGAGTCTGAAATACTTGTGTTGCAGACTGTCTAGGGCGATTATTACGTGGCATGCAGACTCTATGTCTAGTTTGTTGCGATTCGCATAAAGGTCATGCATGAGCAGGTCGTACCGTTCATCCCTCACAATTGCCTCAGCGACGGGCCTGCTATGGTTAGTGTTAAGGTACTGTTGATTTGCAGGATTCTCGAAGTGAATCAATATTTCCTCCTTAGCCCTTTTAACAATCTCTTTCTGTGTTTCGGTGAGACCTTCGAGGTCATCTTTGCCTGCTTCAGTGGTCATTTTTGGGTCGTCATCATGATCACCTTGACTGCAGCCGCCATCATTGTTACATTTTCCATCCACATTTCCTTGTTTTGAACCGTTCCCATCTGCTGCGAATACATCCTTATAGCCTGCGAATAGGTCATCCGCATCCGGTCGATGCGTCCGCTCACGGTCTTGCTCGGCGAATGCCTGCAGCAACCTGATTGCGGTTACGAGATTGTGAAGGTACATGGCGCCTACATCACATTACACATCATTTAACACGTTTGGTTTACCTCTGTGTGTCACAAGTAAGACCAGGAGGTCCTCATGGTCTTTGCAGCTGAACATGAGTTGGTCCATTTGCATACACAGTTCATTGACGTAGACAGTAGTGGCTTCACGCCCGGCTTCGGTTGGAGACTGAGGGATGGCTCCTAGAGCCTCCGATATATTCTCCACCGCGCTACTGTGCTTGGCAACACCGGCTGCCGCCGTGGCTGAGTGGAATCTGACGTTTCCGTAGAGCCTTGGCGCCAGGCCGCCAGGAGGCGGCCCACTGACACCAGCGCTGATTTGTTGTCTATAATGTTTACGTGCAAGGCATTTTAACAGATGTGTGATGTGACTCATTTTGTAACTGTTGATTTACACACCGTATGGATGCCACTCTGCTGCTTACCGGCGTATAGCGCGAGCCTCTTTTACGCAGGTCCTGCGATATTTAAAGTTCGTATGGTTGATTATTCGAGCGATATACTCCTTACTTACGGCTGCGCTTCGGCTTTTTGACGTAATCATCGTCATCATCCTTCTCATCAGCCTTTTGCTCTAGGCCGTCCTTGTCGATTTCTTCATCATACTCATTATCCTACAAACCGTTAGTGATCGTGCGATAACACGTGCTGCTTACCTCTCCTGTTGGTACTAAGAAATCCCAGACATAGTCTGAGAAGATTCCTCTTTTCAAATGGGTGCCGAACCCCGATGTATTATACTCGAGTTTCCCCGCTTTCCCGTCGACGTCCTGTGTCTGTAGTTGCCTTGATCGTGCGCGCGTACCGTATACGTGGCCTGCGTCCGGTAGAACTTCTGTTGTTACTTCCGCTGCAGGTCGTCGTTGCACTGGTTGCTTCTTGATTGGCGGTTTGGGTTTGATTGAGGTGGTATCTTTACCAAGGATCTCCTCCAATTTGTATACATCGAATGCTTCGTCATGTTCCTTGCGTCGGTGGTCCAACTGTGCGACTAGTTCAAAAGCTTTTTGCGCTTCGATTCCTTCTCCCCTGGAGTCGATGAGCTGTTTGAGCGTGTCACTGTAGAATCCTATAGTTTCTTCCTCCACATCGCCTCCCTTGGTTGTGGAAGAGAGTATTTGCCGCCAATGAAAGTGGAAGTTGTCCTGCGTGTCACTCCAGGTTGGAAATATGCTCTTGAGATCGAGCAGAGCCTCGTAACATTCGTTAACCGTGTGCCCCGGCTTCCGTTCGCCCATGGTGTTAATTTTATAAGTTAGGGTTAAATATGTCAATGTGTGTACTGTGCGTATAACTGTCGTAATTACACCTCCATTGTGTGCCGCATAGACAACGCCGGATGGTAACAAAAAATGTTTCCACTGGTAGAGACAGCTGTGCAGATCTTTTTTATATTATCTGGATTCCTCTGCATTCTGAGTTCCAGGGTCACCGTCCTGCGGTGCTGGTCCACTCATGGGAAGCAGCTTTCGCTGCTTTCCGTGGCGGAGCAAGATCACAACTTCACCGTTTCTAAGCAGCTATTCATCCATTTCTACGCCATGGCGCTTTTTATGAACGCCACAATATTCCTATGGGTGTGTTTGTCTGTGCAGCAGCGGCATCATTTTGCAGGAGTTATGCTTTAGACACGTGTTGAACCTTTATCGTGTTCTCTTCGGGATACATGCTTTCCGCCGCTACACAGAGCAGCTGTTGATGTTCAACAGGCTTCCGGCTTCTCGTATGCATTTCACAGCCTATCTGTTCGGCTTAAGGTAAGGGTTTCCCTGTGGCTGTATTCCATTGTAGTAGATTTAGCCCGTGTTACTGTTTCCCCAGATTGGCTTATTTCAGGGGCAACATACGGCACATTCCTTGATTCCTGTTGTTATTTCCTTATGAACAATATTATTTACACATACTTCCATTATCCTTTAACAGCTATTACGTGGTGATCCCGTTAGCACTCTGCAACCCATGCTATAAACCATCCAAGATACAGATTATCACCTTCTTACTATCGCAATTGTTACAGGTATGTATATGTTCGTGACGTCTGAATGTCGCATGTCTTGGTTGTATTCCATATGGCACCCTTCCGTCTATCAGTCGCCTGCTCCTGAGCACTTTAGATTCATATGATGTATTATGACGGTCATAGTACTGCCACAATATCGGTTTGTCGATGCCTTCGTCAGGTAGTCGCTGTTTCGGGTTAGAATGCGGTACAATTTTGTCTGACTGTTTTTCTCACGTGAATTCCCATAATGCTTGCAGTTCAAGTCGCATTACACCCTCTATGTAGCGAAGCGCGATTCAACAAAAGGCGGTGTGGTATCTTATACTGTGCCAAAGGGAGGGCCCTTCAACTACATTCTCTGCCCACATTACCTCTGTGAGATCCTAGTGTACACGAGCCTGTTTTGCAATAGTGAGATGTGGGTTCTTAATTTAACATCTGCATGGCCTGCAGGTTCTCCGCGTTGATTTTTGTCTGCATTTCGATGATAACCCAGGGTTGGTTTGTTACGCTTGGTCCTCATGTTGTTCAGCCATAACCAGCAAGCGGTGGTACTTAGATACCTTTTCACCCAGTGATCTGATTACTAAGGATGCCTTGATCCCGTACATTTTGTAATTCAGGAGCTACACAAACTGCGGCAGCGCGCCTGCGCCGCACGGTTAATGTGAGCTGAGACACCTTCAATGAAGAGGCTGGATTCGCAACACAGCTCACAATCCCCCACAGCATCGGTTCCGTATTCGATTGCACCAACTGATCCTGTGAGAGTAATGTTACGCATTATATCTAAGTCATTGAACCCACCTTTTTGATCATTTGTTTCGCTGTTGCTATTCGGTGCGCAGCTGCGCCAGAAGTGGTCCACGGTTTTCTGCAGTAGCACGGCCGCATGATCTAAGTTTCTGCATCTGTTGTAACACACATCCTGAGGCCCTGGTGCATCCCTATGCTGCTGTTCGCAGCAGAAGGCACAGTAGTTGGCCTCACAGTTTGCCACGTTGGCTGGTGCGATGGCCTTGCAGTGGTCCAGGCGGTCGATTGCCATGCACTGCTCCTCCCGTGCCGACCTGCTACCCGTGTTAGCGTTCTCAGAGCTGGCCAGCATCTTGGCATACCCGACGGCGTAGTTGGGGGTAAGTGAGATACCAGCGAAGGCACACCCCGCACAGCCAAGACTGTAAATGCCGACAGTTCCGCGCTCACGCACATCCTCTGCCACGGCTGTGTTAATGAACACTGCCTCTAGTAGATTAGTGCCGATAGAAGCAGTTACAGCGTCAGGTTTGAAGACCAGTTCAACGGTATTCCACGCACCAATGACCATTCCCTTCATGGAAGTTTCCGCTAGGACGATGCGGCTACCCTTGTGCATCTGAATCATCCTACATGTTCTCCCGCTGCATTCGAATGCTACGTAGTTTCCAGAGTCTGCAAAATGCACAACAAGTCCCATTAAGCCCGACGTATCACATTGGGGGAATATTGAAACACGGAACACCCCTGCCCTACAGCTCCTTCCACCCTTGAGCACTATAATTGAAGGTTCCACGGTGCCGTCTATGGCCTGGAACCCCCTGTGGGCAATTACTCTGGACTCTCCCCCAACGTTGTTTTCGAAGCTCCAGCGCTGCATCTGGTTAGACCTTTTGGACACATGTTTACTTACCCCTGAATTATCCAGCACACGCCAGTTGGCGTTGAGTCCTACAGTAAAACCTTCCCTGTATATGCCTGCGTGTTTGTGAGTTGGGCATGCCGCTTGAGGACTTACTGCACAACGGGGGTTTTGGTGGCAATGGTGGCCTATCATAGCGTATACAGGGTAGTGTTTCAACGTGCATCCGTGAAAAGTGGACCAGGTTAATCTGCCCGCTGAAGAGGCCGACGCTACCACTCCCGTGGGTACAGTCGATAACATCAATTGCCTTTGCCGGCACGTCGAACACTGTGTCTATGCCCTGCAATATTGATATCGATATGCGACACTGTCGCGCCTCGATGCGTATGGTATACAATACCCCGTCAATAAACCCGCCGTCCTCAATTTTTGCGATTTCGAAGGGATCTCCGTTGACTACTCTGACAAGCCTCTTGAAGCCTCCGTTCATTTGGATCATCTGGAATAGGTAATAATTGTTTTCGTCCACGACCCTAAAGACGAGTCCCAAAGTTCCACTTCCTCCGGCAAACACTGCGGCCGAGTATATAAAATCGTAGTAGTTGGCGTTTGCCAGGTATAGCAAGGCACCGCTAACAGGCCCGTGCGCGATAAATTCACTCGTTTGTGATATAACAGTTTCCGGCGTCGTCTTGAGGGAGAGCGTAGATACGCTCCACTTGGGGACACCCTGTATGTTACCAACGGTTGTTGGATGGAATAGGTCAAACAGATTGTTTGGCGTGACTCCGTGGCTCGACCACGGCTCGAATGAGGTTTTCACGGCCCCTTCTCTTTGGAGTTCTCGTATGCCATCCACCAAGGGTTCCTTTTTGTAGCTCATCCTGGCAGCAAACCATTGCACCATCTTCTGTAGCGACTTGACCCCGTCATCAAGGCGGTCTAATGTTTCCTACAAGTTTGTCTATAGCGGCGAGAAATAACTCACTTCGATTGGTTGGCGCTGTATGTCTGCAACTTTTACAAGTTGAATGGCTCTCGATATGGTTTCGGAAAAGTGGTGATTAAACATATCCAAAAAAACTGGGGACGACTTTCCACTCTGCTGGTTTACCTGGTTGACAAGTTCCCCGATTGCCTCCCCCGTAGCTGGGTCAAGTGTTAGGCTTTGGTTGAACATCCTGATCCCATGATTGCTATCCGTTTTGAATTGTTGGATATTGACGCTAGTGTGCTGTTTTTCCTTAGTTTCCGCATCCTTCTGTACTAGAGGTTCAACCTTCTTCGGGCTGCATTCGTCTTTTCTACGTGTAACTTTGAACGCCAGGTCCCCCACGACTGCCGGAACACTGGTGCTTTGTATGCCATTTTGAAAGAAGCCTTCGAATTCCACTGGCGCCGCTGCCTTTTGCACGTCTAAAGTCACGTTTTTGCTATATTCGCCGGCATGTACGGCTGCTATGCATATGGGCGTTTTCAGTGTATAGAGCCCATTGTTTCCGCCTTCTACGTCCGTTGCTTCATCATCTACACGAAACTATGATTGTATCCACAAAGTCCACCTACAGTTATGCATGCAGTTCTTTGGACACGACACTTGTAGTACCGTCCCAATTGCTGCATCGTTAAGGGTTGCGTGTTCTTTTAGGAGGGTATGACAACCAAGTTTAATTACCTTTGGTGGTAGCCTGAGACTCGAATAGTTGGTTGAGCAAACAATTCCGCTAAAGTCTGTCTTTCTTCCGTCTATATATTGCGTCCCCTCAGTAGAGATCGCTACAATATTGTTTTCGGCATCTGTCTTATAATCCAGTGCCCATGTCACATCCTTCTCCAGGTCCAGCGACTTGAACTTTTGCCCCACTTTGACAGCAATTGGATATAGGTTATCTGCCGGCATGTCCATAGTCTTCAGCATTATCTTGAGTGCCTCAATTTGTGAGTTGTGTTGCAGTTGGAGGGGTTCGAGGCCGTGCCTGCGGCATATGGCGTACACGTCTGGCAGACTTATGCGTCCACTTTCAACTTCTGCATATTCCAGTGACGCTATGTCTCGGATGCATGAACTAACCTGCCAGGTAGTATGATGCCCCTGTGTACATGTCACAGTATACCCGTAATTGACGTTGTGCACAAGGTGGGAGTATGGAGTAGAATCCGGTAGGGTTGTTTTCCCCGCGATTTTTGATTTCCACACAATCTGACGACGCCTGATCTTCTGTCTTGTACTTTTCTTGTAGTTCCAATTTGGCTTCGAATCCGTAGACTGCGTTTGAAACTCGCTCGAAGGATCGTTCTAGTTCCTGTGCTAGTTTTCGGGCGTTGATATACTTCATTTTACATTGCTGCATCTTTCCGTTTAGGTTTTCAATATGTGCAATTTTGCGTTCCATATTTTCCACCATAGTTTCAATCGCTTGTTCGGCAGTTTTAAGCTGTTCTCCGCTGTGGATGTCAACTTCATATATGGATTCTAGAAAGTACTTATCCCTGGCGTCTTTTGATGTTTTTGCTTGATCACAAGGTTCCACTATGGTTTTGAGTCTGTTGCTGTAAGCGGCTAAGCTTCGTATGCCATAAAATATTTTTCCAGATTGAGTCCTACATTTTCCATGAAAGCGTCGCAAACGTGAGTTACTTACACATATTCTGGATTCGGGCGTATGAGTTCTACTTTTATGAATCGCATGACCTTATTCTGCATTTCATCTACGGTCTTGCTGAGGGTGTTGGCCCTGACCCTTTTGATAAGCGTCCATTCCTCATCGTCTTTGCGTACCAGAATATTGTAGACCAGCGCGGGTACTTCCCAATCGATTTCTAGTTTGCGAACTTTGTAGTATTCCTGTAGGTTTACTATAAACTCGACCTTTTCTGGAATGGTGTCTAGGGTGAACCATTCGCTTGCCCAGTAAGACTGTAGGTTCCCGTCTAGTGCGCGCTCTGCGTTGAACTGAGGGTCGTGCTTCCGTGGTAGGTTGCTCAATGCAATCTTATTGAGTGCCACGTTGGCAAGTCCTGCACGGCTTCCTGCCTGTGAGAGGCACAAGTTGCCTGGTCGTCTCAGTTTGATTTGGTTGTTTGGCATTACATCCCAGGAGTTTATTCCTTTCCCTGAATCCTTATCGCATGGAAGCATAACTATTCTTCCTCCGTCCGTGGCTACATCATTTTCCAGCGTCATACATAGGTTTGTTGTCGGATTGTATATTTGGCGTTTTTCGTTGTATCTCCAGATATCATTGAATCTGAAGCTCGCAATGGCCGAAATGCACGATTCGAGGACAACCTCACCGCTATCATCTACTTGTAGGCACATGTCATCGATAGACGTGATTCCAGCCTGAATGCGGAAAACTGGGTTGGGTTCTCCCTGGAACTGGACGAACTCAATACCAAAATATCCGTTGACCTGCCCCTTCATGGTTACCTTAACGAACTGTGCATCTATTTTTCGCTTGAAAGTTATGCTTTGTGTCGCTTCTCCGGCATCCACGGCCTGATATGGCAGAACTTCCTCGAACTTGTCATTACGCTGTCTTTTAGCAGAGACGGACACTACATCATTATAAAGAAAGGATCGAATAACTTACCCATTTGTGGTGCATAAACCCATACTATAGTGATTCCAGTTAGCACTCGAGCCCCTCTCAGCTCGGCAGTCCACGAAATTTCACGGTCCGGCATAATGTTGGCCTCGCTGCACCAGTAGCCTCCTCCTCGTGTGACGGCGTTCTGCGCGTCATACTTGCGGGCACCACTAGTACTCAGTCTGTTCATATGTAGACGTTTGACGGAATAACTCACGATTTGTAAGTGGAATCTGCAGTAGCAGTGACGGCGCCAAAAAGCGTCCGTTTGGCGCGGTTGTTTATCTCATCGGCCGGCGTAACCCTAACATCAGGCTTCTTTGACTCCACACTTGGCGTCTCCTGCCCAGTTGGCGGCGGATTCTTTGCCACATCAGACTTTGTCGCATTGTCTATACATATTGCGCCGACCAGATTGTACAACTAACCCTTTGGCGCCTCCAGGAACTTGATGGAGTCTACAGCGTGGATGTTTATCAGTAGAGCTGCCACAGACAACAGGCGTATGACTTCCATTGCATGTCTCCTCTTTTAGAAGTGCGGCATTAGCTTTCCATCAGCAGGTCAGGGCTTAGGTACACACTGTAAGGTCCGCTGCATAGCATGGCCGGCATGGCGCCCGTTAATTGCTATTTCTATGTTTCATTTGTTAGACGTATTCCCTGTTGGCACGTTGCTACCTGTCACCTGATCACCGACATCATCATGGGTGGGGACGGCAACGTCACGTCAGCGTATCGTGGCTATTACAAAGATTTTGAGGGCGATATACTTGACTATTTTAGATTCATATTCGTATATGTGTGCACTGTAGATTTGTCTACATTACTTTTAGGTACCGGCTGCTGAGATATACGTCCTTCAATTTGGCGTTGTTGTGTGTGAGCTATATAAGATGACACATTTATCTGTCTTGACGAGTGTATCTAAAAGATTCATTCACCATTAAGACAATAAGATCAACAATACCGTAAATTGTGGGCGTTTCCTCAACAGCTTTCGTGTCAGCAACTAGCGTATGTGTGAGTTATAAACGTCAAGATCAGAATAAGTCCATACAGTCGTGGCTTGTGCTTACGCCTGTATTGCTGCCTTCTGTTGCTTCGGCATATGCTGTTCTTGATTAATACGTTTGGATAGCTTCTGGAGCGCATAATGCCAGCCTTAGCATCACGCCAAGGCACTAGTCTCATGGACATGTCTGACCAAGGGATCGGCACCAGCAGATTAGTGAATCGTTCAGGTACAGATATTCTGTGTAGCCGATCATCGCCGGCAGTCTCTCAGCTGGTTCGCACGGATTCTATTCCTCCAGGGGTTCTGTTGTCTCCGATGTCTGAGCCTACGGACTTTTCCGATTCCGTCGGCAGTATTGCTGAGACGGATAGCAGCATCAGAGCATCATTCACTCCGATTCCACAGAAGTGCCTGATAGGTGGATGTGCAGCTGAGGTTGATGATTCCGAAATTTGGTGTCTCAGCCTGTCTTACAGCCATACGGATGAATTTCTCGCCATTACACCGAGACGGACGTTTAAAGGTTTCACTCCTAATCGCAAGTGCCGGGTTTCGAGTGTTACTGTACCTAGGAGTTCGGATCGGTGTAACCTATTTGCCACCTGAGCATGGATCCTCTTCATACAACCTTCCTGGTATGCACTGCTACGGGAGTTGCACTGCGGATTCAAGTTAAAAAATGACAGTTGCATTGGTCTATAGAGAATGGGTTGTGCTAACATAGTAATCAGACGACGTCTTAACGAATGAGAGACGATCTGATGTTATCCACCTATGTCAATGTGTGGACACATGGGAAATCATCTCACATACTTCATCACGAAATGCCGGTGTAACCTATACGCGACACAATGGAAAGAACTACACGTGGAAGTTTCCAAACATACGACTCCCACAAGCACCTCATCTTTGCCGGTTTGTGATGTTTGATATGGAGTGATACCTCAGAAAATTGAGGTCTAGAGTGTTGTAAATTAGGGTAGAATCAGGATTTCTTGAGGCAGAATCCTGGTGTGGGTGATGACGCATGCCTTAGAACCTTTACAGAATAGGTTTGCTTTGGCTACTACGCTTATTGAAGACATCTCAACTTTTCCTTCAACACCTTATCAATGTGTGTCATATTGGTTAATCTTCTACACCATGTTTTTCTATAAATCCATGTTTACGTGCTACATTATCCGATGTACGGAAGTAAGTGCGTGAATTTGTCTGGTTGAGCGTTTTCCGCGGCTGTGATCTTGCTACCTAAAGCTTTTGCGGCCCCAATTTTACAATGTGTATAGAACTTCCACGCCACTAGGCATTTTGCAACATGATCATTATTGTAGACATCAATTATATATGCGTGTAAACGCGGCGTAATGCCATGTTGTGTGCAGCGTGGTAGTAATGGTGTGTTCCGGCAGCAGAATTTTCCGTAGTTATACAATCCTATACCCCATTCAACTGTATCGTGTCTATTAACCTTACTGTTTGTTCGCTGTATCCCTTTGGCACGTGGTTCAGGGGTAGCTCGGCATCTTCTGCTGCTGCCCTAGGATTTATACTTGGAGGACACGCCACGTGCCCTAAACGATACACATGGCTAATTAGTCGCAATCTCGAGTCGTTTATACCATTTCTATCTCTATGAGGCTATATCTTGGCCTCGGTGCTTTGCGTAATGCCGGATTCGAGTATTATCGCAGCATTAAGGGGTATATTAGACTATCAACTTTATTGTGAGGATGTGGATTGTATGAGGGAGTATAATGCCACGATATAGTGTGAGCTGTACCATACACGAGGCTGTACTCCCTCAGCGACCTGGAGGCTCACCTTCCGACTTGTTGGTCCTGTTGAGGTGTTTTGGCTCTGAGCGTACCACTACCATTAAAAGCAACAAGACGAACATAGCCTGCTGGGATGAAAGCTACCATTGGACCAACATCGACATCTCTACATCCGCTTGGAATTTGGGCGTACTGGAGTTCGAGCTTCAGTCTGCCAATGCCTACTGGCGCAATGACAGCCTGGGTATGTGTGCGCTCCAGCTTCGGCTGGTCAGGGCAACTCAGGACCGCTGTTTCGTCGGTCGTCTTCCTCTCACCATGCCGAATTCTGTGCGTGTGATAGGACATTTGTCGGTAACGGTTAATGTTTACGACTCGCTGCGTCTCGACGGCAGCGCCAATATGTCGCTTTCATCGATGCCAGTAGAATCTGATCAATCTGAAAATGCGGTTCTTCAGATACCACCGCTGTTAAGTCCGCTGGTTTATAAAAATGCGGCTTTGGAGTCCTACAACGAAGAATACAAGTATTATCATCTGTACATTAACATTTACTCTCTTGAGCACCTCGAGCTCGGTTTTTTCGGCTTCTCTCCGTATGTCACAGTTGACTACGGCAGCTGCCGCTTGCAATCTTCGAAGCCCATCAGGTCACATGGGACGGGGGGATCGCGGTCCCGTGCAGCTAGGCTGACTGAGAAGATTACTGGATTGTTCTACGGTAAAGACAGCGGTAGTAAGGAACGTTACAACTTCTCTTTCAATCAATGCTTCTTGATACCTATTCGCACTGCAGTTGGCAAGCCTATTCTCGAGGACAACATCATAGTTCGAATTTGGATGGGTGTCGAGGTGGACCCAACTCTTTCGGGGGTTAATAGACCGCCGATATCTCCAAAGCTCATCGCCGAGGGCGTCTTTTCATTAGCCAAGCTACGTGCGCGACGCCAGGCACCGAGGTGGTTTAATTTCTACGAGGATGGGGATTCGGATAAGTGTGGCCTACGCCAGGTCGGATGCACCATTGACGGTGTGTTTAACTCTACCGGGATACGAGGTAGCAAATACATTGGGCGGATAATGATGAGCGCCAGTGTCAAACGTTTGTCTAAGCCGAGTGATGTGCTTAGTGCTCATGTGTTATCCTCCAACCAATTTGAACCTCCCATAGCCAACCCAACGCGCCTCTTCAGCGATGCATACTACATCGAATCTTCTGCTACGTTTGGTTTTGAAGGTGGTTTCGAGGTAATGCTTGAGGTATGCTGTGGGCCCTACGAGGTGGCGACGGCATGGTTGCCTGCCCAACGCCGTGCCAATGGCAGCGCTTCATTTTCGGATGATCTACGGATGCTGAATCTCTCAGCCGAAGGAGCGCCATCAGGGAGCTCATCTGTAAGCAATCAGGGCTGGATGTTAACCCTCGATTCCATCACCGGTAGGCTCCCACCCCTGGACTTGCTCGTGTCGTACTCTGCAGAGCAGCAATGGCTGATTTGTGTGCGTGTAAAGGCACGTGGTACTATAGGGGGTCGTCAACAACAACTTGTAATTGGATCCACAAGTTTTCCTCTCGAGCATATCCCTGAACACTCGTCCAAGTCGCAGTCCATGCCCTTTTGGGTACCTCTTGCATGCCCAGCGGTACCATCGTTGGGGCCACCTGATGATGGTATGAGCCTTCTTGACCCGTGGACGCTTATGGACAAGGTTTCTTCAATAGATTCAAGAGAGATGTTCGACCAGGCTATCGCAATGGATCCAACGGGGCTAATAGGAATGGCAGCTACTCAGGCTCTGAGCATGTACGAGCTCGCCAACGAGGGGCCCCAGTTGGGTCGTTCCGCAGAAATGGCGGCCCCATCTGGGTTCCCTGAGTTCTTGTCTAGAGAGCCATCCAGACAGGCATCGCTGGTCTATGATAATCGTGCATCTACAAAGTCATCCAACGACAAAAGTGGTTCGTTAACCAGGAGCAGTTCGAGTACCCAGGCAACCTCTGCATCAGATACATCTACCATTTGTCACGGGAACCCAAGAACAAGGGACGCATGCGACCCAGGTACCACTGTGAACGTGCTAATAACGCTGCATAAACATTGCTTCTACTCGGAGATGTCTACGGACACTACCGTGGGCTACGATCTTCGTACGGCGTCTCACCCGCGGCGTGTATCTATGGTGAAATCTGACTACGAGTTGCGGTGTTACATCTACTGTGCTAAACTAGGCTGCGCCCCTCAGCGTGGCGCCGCCGTGACAATTGGTTGCGACTCTAAGCGCTGCAGGACGCAGGTACAGCGCAACTTTACACGTTTCCCAGTATTCGCGGAATGCTGTGTTTTATCGGTAGCTGTGCCCACTATGTCATCGAGTGGTTTGGCATCTCCGATTCCAATTACGGTGTCTCTTATCATTTTCGGCCCCAAGCGTCGCGTTGTTCGCATCGAGTCAGCCGTTATGACGTACCATAGATTGATTAAGTCGGCGTCTGCTCATGAGTCGTCTACAGCACCATCTCCGTCTTGGTTGGAGCTGTCTGGCGGTAGTGAAGTTTTGATATTCAGCGAGCTTGTTGTACGAGGTGAAGCGCCTAAGGTTCCCAAGTATCAATTGTCGCCTCCTACAATTCAATGCAGCGCAAAGTTAGGTTTACTTGGCTTTAGGAACATTAGTTTACCCGAAGGCTACAGATTGGACGCTGTAAAAGTGAGGCTTTATATGCAGTCTTATGGTGTGAATGTGGAGGCCGATAAGTCCACCGAGAAAGTGTGTCCCGTTGGCAATTCCCAATGGGAGAGGGGCGGAAAGGTGAGTTTTGACTTGTTTGCTGTGCAGCAGTACATTTTTGAGATTCCCATAGATCCCCTATTCGATCCTCACATTGAGTTTCTCTGCTTTGGTATTTCCCAGGGTATGGTAGGCCCCCTCCTAGGCTACAAATCATTCCCGTGTTATCCTGACGCTAATGGGGAGAACTTAGGAAAGCTGTTAGACCTAAGGCACAGTTTAAACCCACGAAACATGGTAAAAGCCCTCACGGACATCGCTCTGAAGTCATCGCAGAACATTTGGATGTTACAGGAATGCTCGCCTCGTAACGCCGCTAATGGTATTCGTGACGGGCTTCCCGATGTTTTGAGTGGCTTTGAATCTTCGCGTGAATTTTCTCGTCTCCTCCGTTCTATGACCTCCGAGCATGTGGGTATCCAGGTGCCTCCGAGGTTTGTTCTTGCTTGCGACGGCCGGGAAGTGAAAAGCAAGACAGTGATAGGCTACATTACCGTTGCAAGTGACATTTTGGACAAGATTCTCTACGATATTCCATTCAGCGTCGGTAGTATTTGCCCAACAGTCACATGTAACCGCAAAGATGCTCCGAGCAGGTCATTACCCCGGGATCAACATTCTGGTTTGAGAGGCAATCTTAGGAGATCTGTTTCGAAGGATGGCCGTGATAGTGGTTCAGAAAAGTCCATAGCGTCTTCTAATAGGCGAGGCATTTCGATCGAAACATCCAACACCGCGCTGATGAAGTACTTCATGACCATACAAGCCGACGGCAACGGCGCTATCCACAGGTCATACCCGGAAGAGCTGTCCACCGTAGCTACGAGTGCTGAGAAGATGCAACGCGCTTTTCGCAGCGGTCTTCAGAATCGAATTTATAAGTTAAGGTTTTGCGTAGTTTCGGCCAACAACCTGGTGCCGGATTGCAATACCATCGGTGAGCTTTTTCTGGCTGTTGAGATCGGCAGGTCAGAGTCTCGTGAGTCCCTCGTTTGCGAGCGTGGCGCCATATACCGCACAATCCATCGTACATGGGAGCAGGATGTCTTTTTGCCTGAGGACAGCTTGATCCGTCTTTCCGTGTTGAATTCTGTAGAGTCCTTCGACGGCTCGCTTGAGGATGAGTTGATAGCGTCAGCACAAATTGATTTGGAGAATCGCTGGTACAGCAAATGCTGGCAGCGCATGTTGCGTAAAGATACCTTACCAATTGAGCGCATCATCCTCCGCGACCGCAACAACAACGTGCACGGTTCACTTGACGTGATTGTGCAAATTGGTCCTGTAGAGCTTTTTTCCACGCTTAAGCCGTTGACTTTCACCAAGAGCTCCTACGCTGCCACTGAGGTGCGGGTAATCATATGGTCTACTAAGGGTGTGCGTCTGCCATCGACTCCGTCAGATTCCAAGAAGAAGGACCAACTAGACCTTTATGTGGTTTCACGCCTCGACTGCCAGGGTTACCGAGGCGAACACCCGTCGGAGCAGGTCACAGATACTCACTACAACTGTGACTCTGGCATGGGCCAATTCAATTGGCGTGTGGTTTATCCCCAGATTCAACCTCCTATTGGCGCATGCCAGCTCCAACTGTCGGTTTATGACCTGTGGAAGGTAGGCCCTCCGGTCTTCGTGGGCGAAGTGAATCTGGAGCTTAAGCACTATATCAATGTGGTTTCCACAACGTCGAATCGCATTCAAATAACGGAGGATTTGCCTCTAGTGAACGCTTCAAGCACCTTGCCCGTTGGAACCCTCCATATTACTCTCCAGGTCTTTACTCAGGCAGAGTCTTCATGTACACCTGTAGGTTTGATCCTACTCCCCACTTCCCTCATACAGTTTTCAGGCTGGACTAGGCCGCAGCGAGCCCAACTGCAAGCCCTTTCTCCCGACTCCCCAGGTCGGCCGCCAATGGCACGACTGGTTCGCACATACGGGAGTCAACTTTGACTTTGGGGCGCTGTCGTTTTATGTAAGTGTTATATTACAAATGAGACATTATCGTCGCAGGTTAAAGGTGTATCATGTACGATGCTGGTGCTGTGGCTTTTTTTCATTAGCTTCGTCTACCCTGCATTGCTGATGTAGGTGAACATGTCCCTAGAACGGGTCGAATTGCCCAAACTCGTCATTAGCTTTGTTTTCCTTAGTACTATAGTCGAATGTCATAAAATCCAGTGTGGACAATTTTTCTTCTGATGTCTTTTTTGGGTTCATCTCCTCTCCAATCTGGAGGAGATCCCCACCCAGCACCGACATGCTCGGTTGTTGCTTCACTGTCTTAGGCATTAAGTCGATTGATGCGAACTCTATGACAGGGAGTGCGTAGACGGTCTCTGATGGAGCCAACACGTGTAGGGAGTCGTGTTCAAACAGTATTTCCAGCTCACATGCACGTTGCTGCAACTCTATGTTTGAGTGCTTCTTGAAGCGTCGAATCAATTTCATCAATCTCGGCCTTTCCTCTGGCAGTTTGTAGGCGAGCTTACCTGCGCACGTGAGCAAGTACTCACCATTGGTACATGCACTGGTGTTCGTGCCTGAGCACGCGATTATGTGCTTGGCGAGAGCCTCAATCATCATAAGGATCTGGACATGGCCACCTGTCGATCCTTGTGTATGGGAAGTGTGTTCCTCCAGTGGTGAAATGTCCAACATACTAATGAGGTCTTCGCTCTCCCGTTGTGCCGGTTTAGTCTCTATAGATTGGGCAGTCATTGAGTACGTTGGCGTTACGTCAACCTGTGACAGTTCCGGCACCATATGCGCATATTCGCCGAGACACCACAAGGTTACACGCATCAGTGCATCCTGTGACATGTTATTACCAATCACATAGTAGAGCTTGGCCGCAACGCGCACCTGTGTTCCCTGGGATGCGACTGATACTGATGCGATAAACGAGTGTATGATTGCCTCGGGAACACAGTTTCCTGCTGTGGCGAATATCTTAATCATCATTTCCAGCTTGTAGTACTCGCAGTCTGAATAGCTTTCCAATGTTGCTGCGATCTTTGGGATACTTTCACGTTTGAGATCGTTGCTGGCAGCCAACAAGAAGTCGTACATATGTTGCATGAGTGGTCTAAGGGTTTCCCGAGTAACCAGTTTAATAGCGACGTCCAATGCACGCCTTCTTATGGATATATCTGGCTGCCGTAGCGACTGGACAATGATGTTCCAATTGGAGTCACCAACCTCCATGGTGACATCCATCAGGTTATTAAGAATCCCTAGCGCAATGTACTTGATATTGTTATCATTAGTTTTCATGAACTTTTGCACGATGTCTTTTCCCAGCTGGTTGAACTTTGGATCATTAAATTCACTGTATATGGTCCTAACACATTCGTATAGCAGTGCATTGGTGGCGTTGTTTGACAGTGTCGAAGCTTTCACGATATTATTCACGAGATCATACAGCTGTTGATTCCCTGATACTTGTTGACGACACTTGGAATACACGTTTCGTAAAATTTGGAGTATCTTTGACTTCAGGAAGGGGTCGTTTACACCGTTCACCTCATAGTCCTTGCTACCCCCAAACATAATACCAATTGCATTTCCCCCCTCGTTACAGATGGAGTTCAGTGTTTTCACCAACAGTTCATATATAGAGGCGTAGTTTATACACATGGGAAAATAGTCGATCAATGCAGAGAGTACTGTGAGCGCAGCCGATACGACCCCGTGGTTGGGGTCCCCAAGTAGTGCTGGCACGGCATGCACATAGGTCCCTGCAAGATCGATTGCATCTGGTCCTGGGATCATACTCGCCTGTCCGATCTTTCTCAGCATGCGTGCCGCGCAGACAATTGCCTTCTTACGGACATTTACGGTGGATGACTTCATCAGACGTTCAATGTCGTAGTGAAGCTCACGGAACATGTCCGTGTTTCCGATATTTGAAAGTGCATTAAGCGCAAGTTCCGTGATGTAGGGGTTTGCGCTGCTGAGATCCATTTTGATTGAGTTAATTGCCAAAGTAAGCACCTCGGCATCCTCGTTAAGCAGGAGGTTTAAGGCAAGATACCCTATACGTTTGTCTGAGAATTTGTTGGAAGCGATCAGCTTGATACATTCAACTTGTCCGAAGTTCGTTGAATGTCCAAGCAGATGTATGAGGAGCAGCTTGGAGATATTCTTCTGGCGCGTTGACGAGGAATTTCCATTTATAGAGCTTCGTATCTCTGCACATTCTCGGGCTAGAACTGCGCGTTCTTCAGCCGGTGTTTTGCAGCTGCGGATGCTGCGGATCAGTTCCTTCACAGACCCCGTCATCCTGGCAGCGACAGACGCCTAAGTTCGAAATCGCTGACGCAGCGTAGGTTACCCAAATTTTATTGGGCCTAGCAAAGGCTTACAGGTGGTAGAACGAAGTTTCGCGCTTCCAATTGCCTGTAACGTGATGATTTGGCCTTGCGCTGTTGTACACACCTTGGTATATGGGGGACGCCTTCCAGCGTGGAAAGCCAGGCGCCTGCCCTGCTATAGCCACTTTAATCCAAAGTGATGATTTACCTTTTCACACACTCGTCTGGGCACGTCTGACCTCCACAGGTCAATATGTGTAGGTAACCTTCGTCGCTCTCCGAAATGGGTCTTTGTCTGCTTTCTGCACGTACTACGCTTAGAAAACAAGGATCATAGCATTACACATCATGTTAGTGGACAAGGCTAAGGAAGATGCGCGGCAAGGGGATCTTCCTGTCTCCTCGGATTCCTGCGACGACTCTGACGACGAGGACTACTGTGATGTTAAGCGTCCCCGTCGTCATTCGCGTCCTTCGCAGGAGCTCCGAGTGCGCGACTTAGCGAAGGAATCTCATGCTACTTCACGTCTATTTGAGATCGTCGTGATGCGCAAGCATGCCTCCCTGTCTACATGTCTGCAGCGCCTCTTCCTGACGATAACGTCACAGGAGCGGCATGTTGCTATTGCCGATATTCTGAG
This sequence comes from Babesia divergens, assembly GCA_001077455.2. Lineage (NCBI taxonomy): Eukaryota > Apicomplexa > Aconoidasida > Piroplasmida > Babesiidae > Babesia > Babesia divergens. The sequence continues at coordinate 522,939 of CCSG02000002.1, forward strand.
TTTCATATGCGAATGTGCAGGTTTTAGGCACTCTTCTATCGCATCTGACGTTGTTCAACCTTATGAGAAGGCAGGGCTTACTACAAATATACAGGATGTTGCTTCCGAGTGTGGGCAGCCGAATGCGCTGTTGTCTACCGGTGATACTGCCGCTGAAACCGGAGAAAATCCTGTTAATACAGATACAAATGGATCGATTACAACAGTTCACAGATCAAAGTATCGTCAACGTTTGAATTTGATCCCCAGTGGTGGGAATGAACCGCCCAGCAGTAGGCCTGTTGGCCAAGATTCCACCGACGATTCGTTAGCCGTATCTGGGAACGGAGGGCCAACCTGTGATACTGCGAGTTCTACTGCTACCGATGAATCTCCAATACCACATGAAACTCATAGCGTTGCCTCCGCACCGGTTATCACCTATGACAGCTTCGACTGGTGGTACTTTAGGAACATGTTTGCTCAGTTGCCGACGGAGGCTAAAGTTTCCGACATTTTGAACCATTGTAAAACCGCAAAGAGCTCCCAGCATTGCGATGCTGATGATTCCATTTTTTTCCCGGAGCTACGTGAGCTGCTTAGCAACCGGCGTTCAAGGTGTTTGTCGACTAAGTTTTTGCTGCTATGTATGGAACGTGTCAAGTGTCTGAATAGCTCATTGGAAGCGCAAGATGGCTGGACTATAGGTTTTGGGAAACAGAACAACGCTTTTCTTCGGTTCAAGGAGTTTTTCCAGCAGTTCGTTGCCCAGGCAGAGCCGAAATACATGGGGGATGTGCTGCATGTTCTACAGTGGATTTTCGCACTCAGTATAAGTGGGTTCCGCGCCATTCGTCAGTTTTCTCTCATCGCCTGTAACGAGATTGTGAGTAGTCTCATTGTTAAGTTGGATGTGCTGTCAAAGAACGAACGAGTCTTCTGCAAGCAACTCCAAGTTGAAATAGAGCTTGACCAACGCACCCACGAGCGTGTGCATGGCCGAGACTCCCGCGTTTCTCTCAATGTAAGCAAGTCGAGTCTTGAGTTGTATAAGAAATTGATTCTGGTACAGCGTGGCCAGATCGCCATCCTGCGATTCATCAAATGCGTCTATAACGTTAATTTTGCATCTAAGCTCAGGGATGTTTTAGTGGATATTCGTGTCGCGGCTGCGTTTGCGCTTGCAACGAATGTTTTGCTGAGGCCTACAATTTTTTCCGGCGAGCGCTACCTTGATCTCGTCTACAGGATTCTACCCGCCTCAGACGATATAACGCGTCTTCTCCTGCTGCGCTACATTTGTCTGGTGGACTCAAATCTTACTGATGAGCAATTCGGTATACTGCTGGCTGTTCACGAATCGTGCATGAGCTCTGGCCTCGCCAATTGCTGTGCCACCATTGAAGCCATAATGTTAAAGGATGTACACCACAGTTATGAGCGCAGCGTAGTTTTTAACCATCGCAACGAGAAAGCATTCATGCGTATGGTGGAATCTTTGTCCAAAGCGCCGAATAGCACCCTATGCATGCTTATTTCTTCGGTTTTTCTGCCTTCCGTTCCAATCCGCAACTTTTCGATTGTTTTCCAGATCGGGACAGATGGCTTGAATTCAAAGTACCGTAATCTTCTGATTCCTCATCCTGCTATCGCTGGTCGGGAAAGTAGCTTGGTCATTTCCGATAGTGGTTGTACGAACTCTGAAACTTTCCAGCAATGTTTTATGGAGCTTTCACGTCTTCTAAAGTCTATTAACGCAACTGCCGACTTTGTGACTAACTTGGTCGGCAGTCTTTGGGAGTACACAAACTGCTTCACTGATGTTGGGGATACGGTGCAGTTTTTGTGCCAAGGCGGAGCCGTTGCAAGTGTCGGCGCAAGACTAGACGAGCAACAGCAGAAGTTGCTGCTGCATATTTCCATTGCAAGTTTTGAGCATTTGATAGCCAATGCTAAGGACTCTGCAAGTGTCCCGGTTGAAGTGGTCGAGTCAGTAATGTCTTACGTACCCATCATTCTGCGGCTTTACAAAGCGAGCCATGTCAATACCAAGGTGGCACTACATCTCATCGAAATGGCAACATCACAGTTTTCAAAGACAGACCTGAAGATAAACCCCACGATAATAAATGCGATTTCCGAGACGGTAATCTGTTTACTTAGAAGTGGCAACAGTGAGGATGCGTCGATTTGCGCCATGCGATTAGCTATCCGTTGCCTGTACAACATCTACTCTTGTGGTGACGATACTAAAAGGCACGTCATATCCCTCTATCGTATGCTATCTTCCGAACTGTCGACTACGGGCGAGATTCGTGTCATCACATTACACTGCGTTTTGAATTTGCTGCACTACTTCCCGCTTGAGCTGGAGGTTGTGCCGGAGATGATTGAGCTTATTATGACGAACATGGATACGCCAGAAGGAAGCAATAAGATTATCTGGTCCGCTATAGGTTATGTCCTCTACGAGGCTCAGATCTACAAGTGTTTGAAGAAGTCCAAGCATCTGGACGAAACGTTCAGCAAGCTGGGTTGTTCCCTTTTGAGCTCGTTGGCTGCACAGGCTCACAATGCGCCGGGAGATTTCCACATGTTTGTCTGTTTCTGTTCAATGGTCTCCCTTTTGCAGATTTCGTCGTTGGCCGGTGGTTTTGACGACATGCCTGATAATGTGGAGACGGAGATGTATAACATTCTACATCACTTTTTGCTCCTTGTACGACCTTCGCACCTGAAGAATCATGCGTCGATGCCCAGCGGCTCAGCATTTTTGGAGACCAACAAGAAGGGTATAAGCGTCTCTGATATCTTCATAGTGGGATACGACGAATCTCATTTCGTCTTGAGTCCCCTGGAGTCTTTGCTGTGTCTGGTTTCTTTGTTCACAAAAGTGCTTTCTGCACGGCTGTACTGTTCGGGTGCATCAGTTCTTCTCCTGCTCCAGGTCTTGTCCTCTAGTGCCACCATTGCAAGCGCCGCGGGAGTTTACCTTCGTTTTCTCGCTAATTTCGACGATCAGGTTCTGAGTTCGCTATTTCTTTTTTCTCTAATTGGTTTGTACGAGTCCAATTCATCTAATCTCATGGGAGAGTTGAGCAAGAACTTCCTTGGCTGCATAATGGCGACGAACGGGAGTGTAGTGGTGGACAAGACTAAACTGAACTTTGACCGCATGGTGGTATCTGCTGTGCAGTACTCCATTCAGTGTCCCAGCAACTGGGGCTTTTTAACACATCTTATGGATTTCATTAAGCTATACAAGACACACGGTGGCACCGTTGACACGGCTATGCTTCATGCCCAAATTGGGTCGTTAGTTGGGCCTCTTGAGCCCGGTGTTGGGCTGCGGGAGAAGGTTTGGGACCTGCTTAATACGATTGGAATGCAATCTGATGATTTGCTGAAGAGCGCATCCAATCGCACTAAAGAAGTCGATGGGATCAATCGCTGTTTGAACATTATTCGTCGCATAGCGCATCATGTGAGTTTTCCGCAGATGATCAGCGTAACTCTCCGTAAGAGATCTCAGAAGTTGCCGTCCTCCACTTGCATAGGTAAGCGTCAGCGCAAGGTTTCGGAGGCAGTTCGTACGATTTCTGGGGAGATCTCGTCATCGGAGAGTTCTATGGAGGCTATTCTAGACGTGTCACCCATTGCGGTGCGTAAATCTACAAGATCGCAAATGCAGCCCTTTCTCCCTAGCGTTGGCCTGATGCGCGGTAACTCTCCTTTTGCTGTGACCGTGCCACACGACAGTTGTGATGTGACCCCCGATTTCTGTCATCTGACATACCAGGATACGCTCGAAACCTCGAGCCCTACGAGTAACCACAGCTCTGGTATGCAGTATTCTTCGAGTGTTGGGTTGATATCGCCCATAAGGTCAAGATTATCCCCGTTTTAAGGACACAAGTCAATTATTTTAAGCATGCTTGGTTATATGCAAAGTGAAATGTTTTGCTGCGTCTTCGGACGGCCTTGCCGTGCGGCCCTCCTCCTCCTGCGGCTCCTCCTTTTCGGTAGGCGTTCAGCATATTTATATCTACATGTGCGGCGTCGAACGGCCGCGCTCGGCCTGGGGAATGTGAGTTCATTTCATTATATTTCGTACCTAGTTGCTGGCGGAATTCGCTTTCTGCCCCATCCTTCTTCCACCAGAGGTCTAGTTTCATATCTGTTCCTGCATTTGGCATGTCCGATTCTTGCAGTTCCTGTTGCTTGAAGGGCTGTCTCTCAGGTAGCATTCCTGTTTCGGGATATGGTTAGATGCATCGCTTTCTTACCGTGCAGAGGTGGCAGGTAGAATGGTGAAAAGCGCCGTTGTTCCCGTTCTGCCTTCTCGTCTGACCGTTCCTTCGCCATGAGATGTTTGTATATAGCGAACATTGGATCGCTCCTGCTACGCTCAGCGTAGAATACTTTCCATGGCAGTTGCATTTCTCTGATATCTGGAAACTGCTTGTAGAAATAGGCCACCCGTCGCATGCGTTCGCCCAGTTGTGAGCGCAGGTGTTCAGGCGATGTGTTCAGGATGTATTTGTCGAATCCTCCCTCCTTGGTCATTGCATGTATTGCTGACCATCATGTGATTTTCGTTCGATTACCTACCGCTCGTTGTTACCCTGACATTTGGGACGGTTGTATTTAGCAGTTCTGACTCGAAGTCCTTTTTGAAGACGTTTGGCTTGAGTTTGATGCGCGTCCTCTTGAGTGAGAAGGCGACCTTTGAGTAGTAGTTATAGTCCTCATCGTGGTAGAGCCCTGCGTTTGATGCATTTGGGGCGGTTAGTATGCAGGCATACCGGTTTGCGATGATGCTGATGGCACCCTTCCGTATGCCTTTACGGGTATAGGGTGTATGACCTGGTTCTTCTTGAACCCCTTGCGTTGCACAGGGCCTGTACGAAAGTGTTTCACTGCGCACACTACAGACATTACCGTTAAGCCTCAGGTATTTGCCGAAAAGACAGGCGTGGCGCGGCATTGCTGGTCAGCTTTTGTCTTACATTGTCTGTATTCTCTTGTGTAATGCTGTGTCACGTAACCCCTGTGGAATCCACCAATGCGGGAACGATACGCGCTGCCTAACTATATTACAATTATCCGCGAAGTTGACCATAAAATTTAAATGATAATTGCGCGAGTCTGCGGCTGGATCACGTTGAATACGTTCGCCCTTGCCGGCCCATTTCGACATGACATTATCATGTCATCAAAGAAGTGTTTGAGTTCGAAGCCACCATCTGAAGATGTACGTTACTAGGGCCAGCCACGTTAAGGTATAATGCCTCGTTACAGACTTCGTCACCTTTGGCTACTGCCCAGGATGGTGCCCTCCTGCTAAAGGTCAGAGTGAAGCCCGGCGCAAAGTTTACGCAATTGGTTGGAGGTAAGGCTCTTAGAGGTTCCATCTCTGGTATAAGTCATTGTTATCTGGCGCCTACATTGTTTTCCTTGCTATTCCTCTCAAGTATGATCTCTTGGAGAGTTCTGTGGTTGCATTGATGAGCACTTAATTAGCCACGCTACATTTTCGAGGGGGCTGAAATATAGCGCTGTGAATACATTGATGTGCGGGATTGAGACATTTCATTGACATTTGATGGTTTGTTATCACTGTCATTTACAGAATTTGAAGACCCTCTCGGAGTGCAGGTTGCCGCTCCTCCACGTGAAGGTGCATGCAATGAAGCTCTTGTTGAGTTCATCGGGGACATTTGTTAGTTGGATTCATAATATATGTGTATATGTTTCGCAGTAAAGTTGAAACGCCGTGACGTTTCTCTTATATCGGGGCACAAATCGCGGGACAAGGTCCTCAGTGTTCGCAACATCATGCTATCCTCTGCGGAAGAATTGTTGCGCAAGCAGTTACAATTGGACGCTTGAAGTAAGACCGTTGCGCGCATTGATATAATATCACTGTATGAAGCCATCGCTTTAATACGACTAGTACTATAGTACATTACCACCGTAATCCCAATTAATTATCGCTGGAGTACAAAATGTGCATGTATAGTCGTTTCCCGCGCATACATTATACACATATCGCTTGGGCGAAAGCCTCCATCGTAGTATACGGCCACCCCGCTTTCATTTGCATGAGCATCGAACCACCGGACATGTAGGTGAAATATCTAATAATAGAGTGCTGCGCTTCGTCACTATGCAGGGGTAGCCACGCACGTATGCTATCCTAAATCTAACTAATAATGTGTCGTGTACGACTATTAGATAAGTTGGCCATTGTAGTGCCTACAGAGCACGACACCATTCATACGATGTTCGTCTGTTGTCTAGGAAGAACGCTTAGATGTGCTTCTCGATGGCGTTCCTGCGCATTATGACAGATATTGCTTTGGTGACTTACTTGAGGTTAACGCCGTTGGCACCTACAACATCCGCGACCACATTGCCATCCTTAAAGAGCTTGAAGGCGGGGATACTGGAGATAGAGTACTTGGTTTGAAGCTCGGGAACCTCGGTGATGTCTATCTTGATGAACGTGGCATTGGGGTACTCCTTGGACATGGCTTCGAACTTGGGGGCGAAGTTCATGCACGGTCCTGTGCGGCTTAATTACTCGACGAACTTTAATAAACCTACCACACCATGTGGCGAAGAAATCGGCCACAACGAGGTTTGGCGTGCCAATGACGGATTGGAACTCTGTATTACAAATGTCTGTGGTTGCGGTGTGCATCTTACCATCGACTGACGCTACTTGCTTCACCATTTTGATTACTTAGGATTCTCCTTAGATTCTTACGGATCCTTAAAATTTGAGAGTAGTACACGACTATTTTTCGGCTACTTGGAGTGGACACCGTGCCAACTGTGGTGTTCGGAGTGTTGGTACTGTGTCTCATTTGTGCGGCCTCCATTTTACGCTACATGTGGACATGCGGCTGTGTGCATGATGGTTCATGTTCCGTCTATTATTCCCCTCTATGTGCAGCGTAATGTGCGATCGTGTAATATTTCTTGCTGCCATTATGTGTCTCCTAACTCGTCAAGCCACTCCGATCCCAAGGGGAAAACTTTGAAATGGAATAGTAAAATTACAGCTATTGAAATCGTCATCACAGTCACAAGTATTGAGCATATTAGACACCTACACGGTAGGCATATTATGCCGCACAACGACATTGCTATATTTCTAGATTCTTGTGGTTTGTATGATGATCCTCACTTTACTGCATGTTAATGTATAGTGATGTGCCAAAATTTTGTCATTCTCATTGTGCGCCTCGGTACTGCATCACGCGCGCAGTACAGTATGGTGAGCAGCGTATGATCTGTTGGTTGTTTACAGCATTCTCCATATTTGTGGAATTCGGATGCGTAGCCAAGATGGAAGGGCATATGATAGCCCATTGCCTGTGTTTATCTGCTTATATTACTACATTTGTTATTTGATCAGTATAAATGTTGAAGGTAGTTCTTATAGTGATCACACAGTTCGTTCACCCCTGTCTTCATCATCGCAATACATTAAAAGGATCTTCATATATATTACAGTTTCACATGACGTCACACATTGTTACGCGGAACGCTTGTACCCTTGTTGCCAGGCCAATAGCATTTTGTGTCTACCTCATGCTAAGTGTCTCTACAGTACCATATTCACCTTTCGCGTGCTATAAGAGCTCGAATTCAACAGCCTAACTGTAAAGCGTCGTAATGTTTCGCCACTAAACTAACGCTAACACGTCTCGTTGGGCTAACAACTGCCATGATTAATTTGTATCTTTTGTAGGTGACGTTACTGCTGGAGGTTTGTATATCGTCAAAGAATGTACATGATAGGGGCTCTAGTATGAAATGCGAGGATTTACCGAGCAGAATATCACTAATCAGGATGTTTGTAACACTTTATCTAGTATATCCTTGAGATATAACTGTGCTGCAACGCGATTTTCTAGAGCAATTTACACAATACACATTCTGCCACCTAAAATTCCTACTACAGCGCCTATTCAGACATCGCCAAGTTTTAGACAAATGTGATAAATACCGTTAAGTTTATATTTACACCCAAATTTCTACTACAGTGATCTTCCGTTTGCGACTTGATTATTTTGACTCAGCAGGCCCCATGCTAGTGGAACAATGTATGGCACAGACCCCTAAATCAGGAGGTATTGAGGGATTCCTATTTGGATACAACGAACTATTGATTTAGGTGATCAAAGATGTTTGTTGCGTTGCTGGTTGGAATGCCATGTGCTAGCAGGTACTTGGCTGAGGTAAACACGTTTCGGATCCTGGTTGTAGAATCGAACTGACAACACCTTCATTATTTTAAAGCAAATCATTGTATTAAAATGGCAGGACCTAGTGAGGAGCTATATATACAGCTCATTAATGTTTTGGAATCTTCTGATCGTCCGGATACACAGACACAGAAGCAGGTAACTGATTTCATCAGCACCTTGGAAGCTACACAAAGTGACTGTGTTCTCTACTATCTCCAGGCAGCTCTTACGGCATCTGCGCTCCATGTGAGGCAGATGGCAGCCTTGTGTCTTAAGAAGGCTATCAACGTGCGATGGGCGAGCCTCAGCCCGGAAGTCAAGCGACGGTTGAAGGAAGGTTTGATTAGTGGGATCCAAATAGACGATTCCGACGTGAGAAAGACGTTCGGCGCCGCTTTTGTTGCGTTGTTTGCTGTGGAAGGTTACGATCATTGGCCTGAAGCTCCAGGCCTGCTTTTGAAACTGGTTACCGACTCTCCCAATGATGTGATCCGCGAAACAGCTGGTTCAACACTATTGATGCTTATAGAAGACATGACTTCACGTGAACACTATGGAGATGACCATTTACATGGGGGCCTGGTATCGGAGGCCCTTGCGAATTTCGTAGCGAAGGATTTACTCCCACGTGTGCTGGAGTTGGCATCCAATCATCCCGGTTCCCTTGTTTTCGCTTGCAGAATGTTGTCTGCCCTCATGGACAGCGGCATAGGCTCAGTAGCATTATTTGACGACTACTTTTTGTGTTTTTGGAATTTGCTGGGTACGGTGGCGAGCAACCGTGACCCTTCGGTGCGCAACTGCGTGCTTAGGGGCATGTCCAAAACATGGGACCGCCACCCTATGACACTATTGGACTCTAGCCGCGCTGTTTTCTCATTCGTTACTGAGTGTACGGGAGATAGCAGTGATCATACCGTTCAACTGGAGGCTCTTTACTTCTGGTCCCACATTTTGAAACACCGCATGGAGGAGCCCCTCCGTTTGAGGCTCGTTACTAACCTACGGGAGCACCTTGCTGCGTTAATTCCTGTTCTGATGGAACACACCAAGTATACATCCTGGGATTATATGTCAATGGATGAGACGCATTTTGAGGAGGATAATGCCAGCATCCCTGACCGTCCGGAAGATGTACCACCAAGGCCTGAGGGCGATATGGGTTCTGATGATGACGAATCTGCTACATGGGGAACGAATTGGACCGTGAGAAAGGGGTCAGCATTGGCTTTAGATTATATTAGTCAGGTCTTTGGTCAGGACCAGGAGATTCTGGTCTTCATGCTCGACCTGATTGAGAAGCGCTTGGGCAACAACGAGGACTGGGAAGTTCGAGAGTCCGCTGTCCTAGTTTTAGGCGCTATTGCGCGTGGTTGTTCCTTTGGCATGACACCATACCTCCCGAAGGTTATTGAGTACCTTATAGAGTTAACCCATCATCGCAAGCCGCTGTTGAGAAGTATTGCCTGTTGGTGCCTTTCCAGATTCGCTGGGTGGACATGCCACGAGAAAAACGAGAAGGAATGGATGGAACGGGTTCTAAAGGCAGTTCTCACCCGTGTCGTAGATAGCAATAAGCGTGTTCAGGAGGCAGCATGTTCTGCGCTGGCATCCTTCATAGAGGATTCTGGTAGTCAGCTTACGCAATTTCTGGAGATAATCATCGAGGTGTTAGTGAAGGCCTTCACTTGCTACCAGGCTCGTAATCTCATGATCCTCTACGATGCCGTTGGGACCCTAGCGCAGATGATGGGTGATGTGATACCGAATTCACCATATGGCATCTACCTCATGCAGCCTATCATACAAGCCTTAGGTAATACAGAGACACATAGTCCTCAGTACCTCGCCTTAATGGAATGTGTGAGTTCTATGGTTCAATGCTGGGATGTCATGTATGCGGACTATGCAGAGCTTACCCTGAAGCGTGCTATGACAGCAGTCTTCGAGATATTAAATGATGCTAAAACATATGAGGTCACTGATGGCGCCACGTGCCCGCCGCGTTGGGATGTTATCGGCTGTTCTCTGGATGTAATATCCGCGGTCGCGAGTGTGCTCCAGGACAAGGCAAATCTTTTCGTTTCTCAGATTTCCATCACTCTGGATGCCAATGCAGCGAAGGAACTGGGTATAGATCGCCAGCAGGTTGGCGTGGTTGACATGTTGACCCTTTGCTGTCGATGCCAGGTGCCTGGCGTCCTGCAGGGTGCATTTGCTCTTGTGGGTGACCTTGGGTGGCACTGCAGTACTTCTATCACCACGGACGCACTTCTAGCGTGTCTGTCTTACCATGTGCTTAACCCTGTAAGGTCAGTTTGCAACAACGTGTGCTGGGCTTTAGGTGTGTTGACCCAGTCACCTGTTGGTAAGCAGAAGTTGGAGCCCTACTTCTGTGACTTGATGGTGAAGCTTATTCAACTTTTGAGCCGCGAGGGAGACTTCATCCTACTGCAGAATGTATCGATAACGGTCGGACGTTTTGCGTTCGCATATCCCGAGGCGACGGCTCCGTTAGTTCCAGAGTTCATTCACCCGTGGTTGCAATGTATATCGAGAATTCGCAACGACAAGGAGAAGGAAGTGGCGCTGTGTGGCGTATCCAATGCGGTGTTACACAACGCTGGCGTATCCGGTGAAGCGTTACTTGAGCTGCTCCGCGCGCTGCTAGCCTTCCCACCGTGGTCAAGCCAACTGGAGGGTTACCTCCGTATCATAGCGCAGCGTCTCTCCCAGCACGTCGAATGTTGGCGCGCGTTGGGCGAGGACGCCCACAACAAGCTAAACGAGCGTTTATCTACTAGAAATTGAACTTGGTGTACAATATTAATGTCAGTCACAACTGCATGTTTTCGGTGTATGTCTTTAGCGCTTTGCGGCAGATCTCTATGAGGCCGTCTATGACGGACGCATCAGCTAGCGTCGTGACATCTCCCAGGTCATCGGCTTGGTTGCTGACGATTTTTCGAAGGATGCGCCGCATGATCTTACCACTGCGCGTCTTTGGCAAGTTAGGAGTAGTAGCGATAATATCGGGGGTTGCAAACGGTCCTACAAGGTGACGCACAGAGAGTCTGAGTTGTTGCACTAGCTCCTCTTGTTGGCTATGCTCTGCGTCCTTCTTTAGGGTAACGAAACAGAAGATGCCCTGGCCCTTGATGGGATGGGGGAATGCAACGACCGCAGCCTCAGCTACCGACTTGATCTGAACCAGCGCATGTTCGATTTCAGCCGACCCTATGCGATGACCTGAGACGTTGAGCGTATCGTCGATGCGTCCATTTATCCAAATGTATCCATCCTTGTCACGATATGCAGCATCACCGGTGAGGTACTTTCCTTTTACGGGTGTGAAGTATGTGTTCACGCCACGCTGGTGGTTCTTGTACAGTGTCCTAAACAGTCCTGGCCACGGTCGTTTGATAACAAGTAGACCGCTGGCACTGTTGGTGGTGATTTCTTTGCCGGTGTTGGGGTCAACAAGGCCGAGATCAATTCCAAAGAAGGGTACGGTTGCAGACCCTGGTTTTGTGCGGATGGCTCCTGGGATAGGGGCAACGACGATTCCGCCTGTCTCTGTCTGCCAGTATGTGTCAACAACGGTGGTGCGCCCCTTTCCGATGACATCATGGTACCACCGCCACGCCTCCGGGTTTATGGGTTCACCAACACTTCCGAGAATTCGGAGAGAGCTGGTGTCATACTTGGCAGGCACTTCGTCTCCACTACGCATAAGTGACCGAATAGACGTTGGTGCGGTGTAGAATTGTGTGAGACGGTGCTCTTCTACCATGCGCCAGTATCGTCCTGGGTCTGGATATGTTGGCAGTGAGGCGAACATGAACGTGGTGAGACCATTGAGCAGAGGCCCGTATATGATGTATGTGTGTCCAGTGATCCATCCGATGTCAGCCATGCAGCCGAAAATGTCATCCTCGCGGACGTCGAATATGTACTTGGTAGTGGCGAAGGCGTATAACAGGTAGCCCGCTGTTGTGTGAGCAACACCCTTAGGCTTTCCGGTTGATCCCGAAGTATAGAGGAGGAACATAATGTCCTCACTGTCCATGGGCTCAATTGGACAATACGGCCTCGCCTTCTGCAGAGCCTCGTTCAGCCACACATCGCGGCCTTCTACCATATTAACCTCCGCTCCAAGGTAGCTGAAGACAAGGCAGCACTTAACTTCCGGGCACATTTCTAGGGCTTCATCTACGATGTTCTTTATCATAATGCATTTGCCACCCCTGGTGGCTTTGTCGGCAGTGATGACTATGCGCGAGTCGGCATCCCTGATGCGCTCGGCGATACTTGAGGCCGAAAAGCCCCCAAAAACAACACTGTGAATAGCTCCGATCCTTGTGCAGGCTAGAATTGCGTATGCAAGCTCTGGAATATTTGGCATGTAGAGTGTGACCGTGTCGCCTTTGCGGACACCGTGTTCCTTCAGCACATTGGCAAATCTACAGACCTTGTTCTTTAGCATTTTGAAGGTAATCTTGGTGCTATGGTTTGGGTCATCTCCCTCGAATATAATGGCCGTTGCTTCGGGCTTGATCTCTGCCCATCTGTCAACGCAGTTGTCACATGCATTAAGTTTCCCATTGAGGAACCAGCAGTAGTCAGTGTCGTCGAAGCCTCCCTCGAGGACCTTAGAAAACGGCTGGATCCATCTCAGGTTATCACGCGCCATCTGACCCCAGAAGCCCTCGGGGTCGTCTATACTACGGCGATACACCTCCTGGTATTCTTGCTGCACGAATGTCATCTCATATATATTGCACAACCAACCAGACTGCTGATATGATACCGATACCCTTCGATGCCCACTGTTGCATAAGAGGCATCGATACACTTAGGGTCGTAGGAAAACCGCCCCTCATACTCTGGATAGAGGTCATCAACACTGCTTCCAGTGGGAGCGCCCCCGTTGCTCACTGTGCGATGAATCGGTTCTTGCGCCATGTTTGTGGAATATATCTTTCCTGTTGCTATAACATTACCTACCAATCTGAGAGGCTTCTCTACGTACTATCGGTTCCCATAAATGAGGTTTCAAGCTGAGAAGGCAGGGCAAGCAGATGACCGAGTGGCGTGGAGGCCTACGAATACACACTTTGAATCTAGGTCATAAAGATGAAGAGCGCATCATTCAGCGTCACATTGAACCATTACAAATTGCTAGGGCGGCAAAATTCTGTTATACTTGTAAGCTGCAAGCTGCACCGACCAAACAATACAGTTCAACCACTTACACGCGTCTATGGATGTTAGTTACCACACCATGTGTAGTATTAATAGTTATACGCGCAGATTCGTTGCCGTTCCACACAGCCTAGCTGTTAGTTCCAGGTTCCTCGCTTGCGCTATACGCCAACAATGGGGCCGATAAGAATTTATACTAAACCTCTCTATACTGCTATAGAGCGTGTAAAATTTTATCTCTTCGCTAATATCATTTTATAATCCATTCATATGGTGGTTGTTAGTGGCAATTTCCAGTAACATGAGGTCAGCCAGAATTGAGCGTACAGCGGCAGCAAATCAGTCGCTGACGCGTTTATCTTCATTTCAGGGCTAGAAGAAAAATCCTGGCATTATATGATATCATATTCGTGGACGTTTGAGGTTGTTTTCTATTCCTGCGCACATCACTTCTCTCACTCATATATAACCCTTAACGCCTGTTGATACTCCTTTATAATCACACTCACAGTAGTTGTAGCATAGTGAGTTATGTGAATACATTGATGGCTGTTGAATTGATGATGTGGTCTAGGTTTAGTAGGTCTTTTCCTGAATCGCACAGAAAAGCTAAAGGAATGATTAGACACACTAAGAATAAGTAGCGGTTGTTTTCATTTGATGTATGTTAAATTTTGCAGGTGATTTGTTGTTATATTTGACACTACTCCACGGACGCCTGCCTTGCCGCATCAGCGTGATCAGTGGGAATTAGTAGAACTTCATCGCATCTAATATATTTCACATGACTTCCATACTATCTCCCATTGCTTAATTTCATCAGGCGGCATCCAAACCGCCGGCATACACTGCCTGATTCCTAAGGATGTTTGATGGTACTTTATTGCAACGGTTGCCACTGGAATGGCAACAAAAGATACACTCGGAGTTTCAAAGTAAACTCAGTTTATGTATCGCCAGTCAGGATGAGTCCCGTATGGTGGCCAATTTCACGTGGCAAACTTTGATTGGAGGCGTGAGAAGTCGTGAGTGGCTGTGTGAGCAGTTTGAGCCACATTTAAAGGAATATGTTGGTTGAAATTAATGTTAGTGATGTTTCTCAGGCAGGAGATTTCGCAGATTGGGTTCTGGACTTCATGGGTCAGGCTGTGAAGCATTTCCAATCTCTCGATTCGCTCTTTGTTACTCCAGCATCTAACCCATCGACTGCTGAAGTATGTCAGAGGGAGAATGTTGTTGTTACATCGGACCATGGGAATAGAAGTGGTATGTTTAATGTGTAGTGTAGCAAGCTTTCTTTTGTAGTTACTGCAATCTCAATTGACCAAGGTACCGCTTCAACTGCAATGAACGAGGATTATTCAGCCACGGCTTCAGGACCCTTTTCGCAGCCGTTAGCTCGTAATGCAAATTTCGGTAACCCTAATGGCACCGGCTCCACAGGATCCCACCGTTCAACGAATACGGCCGTCTTTGGCAGTGGCATGAGCAGCGGTAGTTTTTGGCCTCAGCAAGGTGGACAATCTACGGGTGGTTTTGGCGGTAGTAGCTGTTACGACAACCCGATTCCTTTGAATTCCCAGCAACCTGTGTCTGTTGACCCTTTGGATGACACTTTGGATAACCTAATCCGCAAGCAGAAGATGTATAAGATGCAAGGTCGTTCAGACATACCTTTTGGTGTTCGTATGCGGAGCACTAAATTTGGCTCATCAGATGCCCCAGATAGTGCAGTGAGCCCTGTTACTCTGGAAACATCGGCACTGGCTTCGCAAAATCAGGTGGCCGCCGTGCAGATGAACAACGGCTCGCATTCACCGTTTGGTTCGGCACCACCTTCCAAATCATTTTCGACCAATGATGCCAAGATTCCGAAGATGTGTATAAAGTACCCAAATTGTGAATTCGGGGAGTCATGTCGATATATTCATCCATCGCCTGATATGTGCAAGCACTGGCCCAAGTGTGCCTTCGGCCCCAAGTGCGCATATGTTCATCCGCCGATACCGTGTAGGTTCAATAAGGCCTGCACTAATCCAGCTTGCAACTATGAACACAGGGATTAGGTTATTCACAACCATTTAGTCAATCTGTCTATGCTCCATGAAGACTCGGGCGCCTCTACATCCTTGCTTTTAGTTTCGCTTTCCGTGGCCTGACTTTTGCTGTCGTCCGTTAGCATGCCGCTAAGAAACCTTGTGGATGTCTTCATGATGTTATATGATGTGGTTCGTATGGGACCAAGGATGTCGAACGGGGCGTTATTGCCATCATTTTCATCATCCGAAGTGCTGGAGATGGAACCTAGGCAATCGTTGTTGCTATTAATGCTTATATCCACTAGAGTCTTGAAGGTTTGCAAGAAGTTTCCTGAATTGGTTTCGTCAAATTCCTCGACTACATATGTTGGTGATGTGCCATGCGAGTCATTGGATTCCGTATAGGTTTCTTCGGTGAACATGTAGCTTTTGCAGTTGAAAAGGTCTGCTGGGTCATTTTCCGTTGGAGTTGCATCTTTTCTAATGTCGTACTCCTCAAACATGACGGTGGGTTCGACGGATGCACAGTCCTTGACATCATCTTCAGCGGGTACGACTGTTATTGTGCGTTCAACCGGCTTCACCTTTTCGACCTTCGCTGCTCCTTTGGTAGTGGTGACAGGGTCGCTACGTCCTCTGGGTTTCACCATTTTAATAAACCGTGGATGACTGGAAATATGGTTAGAAGCCCAAGTTCGCAGGGCATCCCAATGTACATGGTTGATTCACACATCCCAATCTACGTTTAATATGCTGTTGAGACTTTTTGGATTATTTCCATGAATATATTTTACAGTTACGCTATAATTGAGTAATAGGGTTGAGCATACGCTGGCTTGGATGTCATGCATCCAATGGCAATTGATTTTGAAATGCCAACATCGGAGCATCGGGGTCACCTTCGCATACATGAGTTAGATGCACCTTTGATCTTATATAAACACTACTGCTACGTTGCCAGGTTGTATGTTTCTGCGGTTCTAACAGATATCACGGGGGCGCTCACTAGTTGGCCCTCCGTTACCGTATAATAGCGTGCCATCACGGTAGTGCACACCTTATAATCAAACAAGTTACATGCAGATAAAGCAAGTACACGAGGGTGCTACGAGTGAATCTGCGAAAGCCTGTCTCATAAAGGTGTGTATTGTCGAATTATAGAGAGCATTATAAAGTAAACTTTGGCATATTGTTTATTTTCATGTCATTTTGTTGTTGCTGAGGCCAACAACTGCTAGTGATGTCTAGATCGCCTGCGATTTGGACGCTTCAAAAGACATTTGCGTCGAATCATCGCACTTTCAGGCGTTATATTTTTCGGGGAAGGGGATACATACCATTCCCCGACAATATTCCATGTACGTCGGGCTGCCATATTGCTTACATGCGATGATCATCTTGTTCAGTACCTTAGGCACTAGAGTTTCGATGATGAGATTCAAATATGTGTTTGGCAGCATGACCTTTGGGTCTTCATAATATGTTACTAGCATTTCAGAGTAGCCCTCCTTGTCGGCACAGTTGCGGATCATTAGGACCGATTCGAAATCATCCACCTGGGTGCTCCATTTATATTTCTTCGGATAGTCGTACGGTATCACCTTGGAATAGATGAGTACCGTGTTATCCATCGACCCGTGGACTGAGCGTTTTATGATATAGGTGCGCTTGGCGAGGGGAAACGGGTACTTGGAAGCGCTGAAGATGAGGTCACCTCCGAATCCATCCGAAGAAATTTCTTCGTGCTCAATATATGTATCGTCCCAACGTTCTCGGTGGGACATGTGCATAATGAGTTCAATTACCTTTTCTTTGCAGACATTTACTTTCCCGTGGACTAGAAACTCCTTAAGGTCGGTACCATTCCGGTTTTTGCTGAAAAGTTTGAGCACATCCTGGCCGACATCATAATCGCGCACCGGGCTCCAGCTGTCAAAAGTTTCTCCCCTTTCGAATTTCCTAAGAGTTTCCAACACATCTGGTGGGATGATCTCCGGTCTGCAAGATCCACTGGCGCTAAGGGCCTCCGATTGGCGCTCAGTGACCATTTACCCAATATTTATTTGAAGCAATCGATGGTTTGGGGAGCAACCGTAGATTGCTCCGCTTACATCACCAGTATCCGGCTGCGCAATGTTAACCGCAGCGGCCCGGCTAGCGTCGAGACTTAAGTCCCCAAAAGGTAAACTTCCTATAGAGCTACAATGCCCGATGTGGTCATACCCTACGGATGGATTTACCCTGATGTATGTCCAATTATGCCGAGGTGCGCCTACCACACCCTACTACACACTCAGCCACGCTGCCGCTTATAAGTCGTTACTGCATGGGTCAAAAAAGGCACCACTAGATTCCATTTTTCACCTTTTATGATCATTAGTGATACGATTTTGCCACGAAATTCGATAATGATTCGAATCCTTCGCATGTTTTATTGACTTGATGCTTTTCGAAAACTTCCTATATTATTTTTTGCATGTACGTTATACGGTATATTCAGCGTGGTACTTGTATACATTTGGTCAATTGTCGTTGCTATGCTATCAATGTTTGTTGTCTTTCACCTAATGTTGATGTTTTGCAATAATGATCATATAAGCATTCCGCTAAATTGTCGACAAACTGATCCGTTTGATCATTCAATAAATGCTCTGTGATTTTTGTGTTATATTTAAAATGTCCCCTTACATGTAAATACGTATTACTCAAGACTTCGCAGTTTCAACTAGTTTATGATGATCTATAACTGAACGGCAGATTGTACCGTGTTTGAAGTGACAATGAAGCTTCAGCTTTTAAGCAGCTGGATCTCTCAGTATATGCGTCGTGGCAACATTTCTGTTGCTGAAGGCTTATCGTACACACCATAATCATTGCACTAGCGTAGACACCCCAATTATTAGAAATTTCGCCGATATGAAATATCTAGTAGGCGGATCAACTGGATTGTTGAAGCAGGTGGAGACTGCAGAGCGCTCTGTCGAGTGTTGTTCTCCGCTGGAGGAGCAGGACTTGGAGCGCCAAGTAACTTGTATGTGCTGGTCTGGTGGCGAAGGGTACGTTATACAGTTATGAAACCATTAACAAGTTTTTAGAGGTCAGGAAGAAAGCGAATTCGCTGTGGGCCGAGCCAATGGCGCTGTAGAGATATATGGCTATCCTTCCATGGATAGAAGGTACGAATTCAAGCTCGATTCCCCCTGTGTCAATATCTTTATCGCACCCTCTGAACTTAGTTTGTATGGCAAGCTGCTTTATGATAAAGGAACTGCATCAAATTCTGCTTTATATCCAAGTTACTCTGATATTGAGTTGACTCATGCACCAGCTAAATACATCTGCTGCGTCTTCCAAAATGGTTATTGCGTGATTCTGAACTATGACTTGATGACGAATTCACCTATTGATGGAAATTGTGTTTCTGTTGAGGTGAAGGTATTAAACGCTTCCTCAAAAGATGATTCTACATCACGCTTGTCCTTGCCGGGGCTAGTAGCAGCGTACAAATTAAGGGGTCCAATAACATCCGCCGCCAACCACACGGTGCTTCGTCATCGGGTGGTTATGGGTGGCCCAGATGTAGCTCCATTCCTCTTTGATCTGTTCGCTGGCACTGTCCTCTGGAGTGGCAAGTTACCACATGAAACCCTTTTATGTCTGAAAACTCACTTGGATGTGCGCAGCATCTGTTTCCTTGAGGATATTGGGGAGGATGTTATAGCCGTTTCGACATCTGATTCTTCCATATACATATACGATATGACCTGCCAACGCAAGCCGGTTTATGACATGAATCTATGTGATCGCCGTAGTAGGTGCCTCTCAGCGAAGCAGCTTGCGCTTCACGAAATACGAGCCTACAACACCGATCGTAAGAAGGAGATCAAGAGCACAGTCAATGAGTTTTACACGTCTGATTCACGTAACATCGTTAAGCTTGCCACAGTCCCACGTCATATCACAGAAGAACCGAAGTCGTACGAACGCAGGGACACATGCGACCTCTTTGCAAGTGACAATGTGGGCTCAATATATCATCTAAGGATCGTAACAGGTGACACTCTTGTTCGCTTTTTAACGTCGAGATTGCAGAAGTACCAACCTAGCGGGCAGGAGGTTACCCGGGAGAAAGCGTTGGATCACCTCATTCAGGCACGTAAGCGATTTGGTTCTGCAGGTGCCAATGATCGCCCCCTTCATTGTGCGCCCGTAAATCACGACCAATACATTTGCGAATTGAAGGGTTGCTATACCATCCACAACGGCGCTGTAGTCGACATTACCTGCGTCGGTTACTACCTGATATCTGTCGGTCTAGACCGTTTTACCAATGTGTATGATGTAAGGACGCGCAAGCGTCTCTTTAATCTATATTGCAACCAGAAGCAGACGTGCTTACTCCCGTTCCTCAGTCAGTATTTCCAGGAGTACGATGCTTCAGAGTTTAAGCAGCTGGAGCCAGTCGTTACCAACTCTAAAGGGGGGTTAAATGGCACGGAAGATGATAATACTACTGACAATCGCAATGACATGGAGATAGATAATTACGATCCTGATGAATCTATGGACACAGACGCAACATCAGCCACGGACCAATCTGATCGCACCGACTGTGATAGCAGCGATTCATCAGAAGACAGCGAAGACACAGACAGAAACTCCGAAGAGTCAAGTGACATGGAAGATGCATCATCCGAAAATTACGACGAGGAGTCTGATGATACCTAATTATATTAGATTTAAATCGGCCTGATCTGAAACGAAAATATCAGGGTATAGAAGTATACTCACTCTAAAGAACAGACTTATAAGAGAAAATACAAAACACTTTAAATCTTGGACTAGGTAGTAAAACACTCGTAGTCCGTTGGGATCCTTGCTATCTTGGATCTCCGCGAGTGATCCAATTTTGGAGGTAGAGAAGCTGTATCTCTTGCCATCAAGTCTCAGTTCCAACTCCTGACGACCGATACGATCGGGAATTGGCCACTCGCTGTGGTCTTCGCAAACGATTTCAGACTCCTTGATGATGCGTTTGACCTCGTTAACGACGGCATCGGTCACGAAGGCTGCAGTGCTTGAGAACGGCGTATTGAAAAACCTACTCTCCTTTTCAATCAGGGAATCCTTTTTGTAGTTTGAATTGTTTGCGTATCGCAGTTTTCCACGATCGTCGAGTTCAAATTCCAAGAACTCGTGGCCGAACTTCCCTTCATGGCCGACGCTACGCGCAATGAGGGATTCCGTGATGCAACCTACTAGTATCGAAGGTAAAACTCCTCCGCAGACATTGTTTTGCGATTTCTTATACATATGTTTTAGTTAAAATGTTTCCAACGGACACTATAACCTCGGTGTGATGAACCGGCACCTCATCGGGGAATGTGTTTCAAGACAAGAATGTGTACATGAGAAGAGATATATCTATTGATTTCCAACAACTACATTATAATACGTGATATCATATCACACAGTGTCTGTACAGCAGCACGAGGGCTATCTGCGGCTGGGAGTCTGTTTAGGAGCACTGGGCTGTAGATCTTCAATTCTACTGCTTCCAGTAGCTTCTCCATCCAAGGAGAGCGGCGCGTTTCATCAGATTGTAGGTCTTTTCCTTTGCATTTCTCCGAAGCTTGTGACGTATGTTTCATAGGCAGTGCTGAGTTTGCGATACACAATGCCGTGTTCCAGTGTTCATTGCCCGTAAGGACCTCACAAACTGGCTCAAAGCATCGTTTGAAGATAAGTGATTGGCCTTCTATCACTGACCATATGTTGTTAGTGTTGCTTCTAAGAATCCCATCCAAGGTTCGGTTAACGCACTGAGCTAGTATCAGCTCGATTAGATTTATACTGTCTTCATTGATATTTGTCTCCAAAATCGCTGAACCTTCAGCAATGTAGCCGATAATGCGATTGAGTGGCATCAAATGTTCATCAATACCTATTACCTTATCATTTATCCCTGGTATCATTTTAACAAGGTGGAATACCATCACATTCACGAGTTCCACTGCAGCTTTATACGAGCACAGAGTAGTATCAGCAAGTATCGCCTTAACGATTTCTCCTATCAGTTGTGCGATTTCCCTCGAGCACGTGCAGTTGAGCATAAGACGTGCAATCAAGCACAGCTCCTCTTCGTGTAGTTCCCTAATGCGCTCCAACCGAAGGTAGGACTCTATCAGTCGAGCCCCTATGATATGCTTTGGATGCTTAGAGATGTGTAACAGTGTTTTCAAAAGGGCCGATGACTGTACTTTTGACATTCTTCTGGAAACGAAGTTTTCCAGGATGCTGTCACAGTCTAGCTCCAGATTCAGCGTTGTCTCGAAGTTCATTGGTAGTTTTCCCAGAAATTTGAAGTGGTGCTGTTTACTATCACTGCTATAACACTCCTCCAACCATATGACGGGAGAAACCCCGTTGATTAAAGCGACAATAGGTAGAATTTCAAAGTCGTTCGATAGCGAGAGTGCCATGTTCCTACAGAGCTGAGGCATAATATCGCTGATTACTATATCCCCGGACTGCACCTCTGATGTGGCTGTGAGTTTGTCAAATGTACCAAAAGTATGGGAATTCATCTTTGTAACGGCCAAATGGGTTTGCATAATCTGCCGGATGTTGTAGAAGATGGGTTCTTCTGCGGATAGCATTTTGTATAGATTTTGCCGCCATTGGACCCTTAGAGATTGTACACTTTGCGGAGGAATACCAGTAATATCCAGAGAAGATGCAGCTAAGATGATTTCTGCAATCCTGTCAGCATGCGTTGCGTTGAACGTATTGCGTAGTGAGTGGAGATGTATGAGAGGCACCATGAGGGCCAAGTAATATTTCTTAAATATTCCCATACACCTGATAGCGATTTCAGCTTTAGTTAGGATGAATTCGGCAAAGAGAGTGTCAAATGTTTGTTTCCCCCTCTCCGTTAAACCTTCATACTGGAAAAAGTCAAAGTACATCAAGCATTGTATAAGTTTGACATCATCCGGCTTAACACCTTCGATGTTTAGCAGCAGCATTTTGAAACTCTTCACCACCATAGATGTGGTGCTCAGGCAACCGAGTTCTGTGGTCTCATTCTCCCCCTTTGCGATACTGGCCTCGATTACCGTGTAGAGGTATTCCACCAACTCTGAGCTCAATGCTACATCATGATCCTTATAGCCTTTGAACAACGCATAGAGGCAGTCTACATATACCGCAGTAGGTATACTTGGGTGGTTCCTAACCAGTTTAGAAAGCAGTTGATGGGTGTATTCCG
Source organism: Babesia divergens (assembly GCA_001077455.2). NCBI lineage: Eukaryota > Apicomplexa > Aconoidasida > Piroplasmida > Babesiidae > Babesia > Babesia divergens. Next base: position 545,693 of record CCSG02000002.1, read on the forward strand.
CAAGGATAGATGGTGTCTTACTGGATATCGCCACAATAGTTTGATATGCGTCTTCTCTCACATCATTGTGGGACGAGAGTATAGCCTGTGTCAAGTGTAACATGAGGCATTCTGCACATTTGTTTCCTTCGCCTTCGGTAGAATTCAGGTGATTCGTAATTAGCGACAACAGAAGGGCTTTCCCTTGCTTCCTCACCGCGGCAGCACTATTTGTCAAACTGGAAGCCGCCACTTGCACAATAAGATATAGGTTAATCCGGGTATCCTCCACGAATCGCCTAGTAAATTCTAGTATCCCAAGCAGTGCATGGTGTCTTACGCTATCAGACGCATGCCGGGATTTCCCAATTAACTCCGCCAGAGTGAGGCGCCTTGATGTAACGTTCAAGGAATCTTTGTTAACCGCAATGGACTGTGTTGCAACTTTGACTGACTTTTTCAAACGTCCTATGTTTGATAGGAGCTTAGCATCGCTGCTTTCATGCTTACGGAGGTGTTGCTTACCCACCCTAACCTTCTTAGTTGTGAAGTCCAGCGTTTTTTTCACCTTCATTTTGCTTAGAGGTACGGTAATCTATGAGAAAACCGCGATTGTTATACACATTTTGTGCAGAATCGCATTATTTCCCTACACATGTCAAGAGAAGATAGACCAATCCGGCGTCGATGCATTGAATAATAACAGTGGCATAGGTATGCAATACACGAAACGGTCTGTAAACGCTATTGTGTAGTCAAAATGAGATGTCTATACCACCGACTGTGGCATTCCTTAGCCATTACAGTATGTAGTGTCGGAGGAGCGTGCTCCAGGGGCGGATTCCAGTGATCAGTTGCGTTTCCACGCTCATCGCAATAATCGCAAAATGGCGAGATATGAGTTAAAATCGCAGCACGTCTCGGTATCGGTAGACTTCACGAGATGCTCGTTGACTGGCTCGACCAGCCTCTTCTTGACCCGGTACGGAGAAGAGTCTGAAACCGATCCACGCGATGGTAACATACACGTTTTACTGCCATTGAGCGTTCCTGTTGTGGCTTGTTCAAGCTATAGCAGGGTTGCTGTCAACGGTGTCGACGCTGTCTTCCATGTCGTGAAGGCGCTCGAGCCGGGGAACAATGCGGACATTGTCAACAACAAGTGTTGCAATGTAGATTTGATGACCCTTGATGGAATACATGTAGCTGCACAGGAGCTGTCTAGCTCTCTCCTATACATCGAGCATCATGGTATTCCTAGTGATGTTACAGTGGAGATACAGTTTGAGTACCTTCAGCTCGACAGCCTCCTGGACACGATTTACTTTGAGAAGCATTGGTTGCTGCCTAGGTGTTCCACCAGCTATCGTTCGTATTCTGTATTTGTTTCAAGTCGCGCCAGTGACCATTGGTTCCCTACCGTACTGATGACACCTGACTTGAGGGTGTCTGACGACTGTTGTTATTCTATCGATGTCACAGTCCCGCAAGGATACACGGCCATATGCGGATTACCGCTTAATGAGAATTTCGATAGGGATGAAAATTTAAATCACACTGAGGATACGACGGTTTTCCATTTCAAACATGCTGGTCGTCAGGGTTTAGGGCCGTTGCCTAGGCACTGCTTTGGGCTGTTTGTGGGTGAATTTGAGTTTTGGGACGGATCAATTTTGCAGAAGAAGGCTATTGATAGTGGCGAACAACGTGAATCCATTGAAGATGAGGATGCGTTGGAAAATTACTCGAGAAGTGTTCCGTGCAAGCTTAGCAAGAATGCTCACGTGATCTATGTCACTCTAAAGGGCTATGGGTTCCTCTTGGAGCCTACCAACATTGCCACATCACAGTGCCTAGATGTATACAAACGTGCGCTGGACGTGGATCTACCTACCAACCTCTATCTCCTCTTCTTACCGATGACGGTATTCCCGCAGCCCATAAACATGTCCACTTACATTCGCACACAAACCGACGTGGACATAAAGCGTTGCACTGCCTATACCGGTTCGGAGAACTATCTGCATAGCAGTTTTGTGCAGTCCCTCGCCACGTGTTACCAAGGAATGTACTACCAAAGCGGAAACAACATGATCGTTTATTCCATGGATGTTTTGCACAGCTACAGTGACATTGATCACGACGCTAAGTGTATCGACTGTCGACTGGTGATCGCTCATGGTCTCGCACTACCGTTCATGCTAAAGAAGTGGGTGAATCCATCTCGTGACATGCATTTGGACGTGATGCTACAGGCCTATTTGGTAGACCAGTTCGTGAAGCGCAATATGGGTATGAACGAATACAGACTACGTCTATGGGCGATTCGTGAGGTTTTTGCAAGTGTCACTGAAATATTCGGCGATGACTTTCCTCTTTGTCAGCAGAAGGGTATTTCAACATCGGCTCACATACTTGAGAACGATCGAGCATTTCTTTTAAAGTGCCATCTGTTACCCAACATCCTTGATGCTTTATTTACTGCGTCTAACTTTCTTCCGGATAATTTTTTCATCCAGTCTATTCGCCGTCGCATACTTGCCATATCAAAGGCAGGCTACAGCAGGTGCTATATGAATGTCAACTGCACACAAAAGGCGGATGCCAGCGATGCTTTCGCTGTATGGAGCGACGGAAATTCATTCTGGAAGTCACTAGGTGATGAGATGATAAGGCGTTATATTAATTCGTGGAACACAAGGCCGCCAAATCGGCTGGTGATAGAGAACCAACTGGATGTTAATTCCAAGCTGGAAGATATAGTACGACGTGGTGTCGAGCATGACCATTTGAGTTCTATTATGAAACAGTATAACAGCATGGTGCGGTCATTCATCTACGGTACCGGGTGCCCGCAGATTAACATGAGCTTTGCCCTACAACTGCAGAGGAAGGGTACTTCGATGGATCACCTCAATTTCAGGGTGGACATTAAGTCTCTGCAGCCACCGCTTGATGTGAACAAGGATGGGAGCACCGCCTACAGTGTGTGCCACGTCGCAGGCCTTTCCGTCCGTAACATGTTGGAAACGTATACTAGACTGGCACGAGTGCTGCAGTTGGACGAGCATTCTTACCACAACGCGAAGGATTTTCATGATAACATCTTCAAACGTGTGCTAGAGCTCTTTGGTGTCTTCCATAGTGATCGCTGCACAAGCCTTCCACACGTCCTGGATTTCCCCGACATATCGAATCCTGTATCAATATCTAGTTCATCGGATGCAGGCATGTTACGCCGAAATATGGGTCTATTTCAGATGTGGCACGACCCTGTTGATCTAGTTGGGCGGGATGGCAACTTTTTGTTGGGATATGGCTATGTAGGCACTTTCCCCTACAATTTCTGCCTGGGTAATGGTCCTATCTGGGACTGTCTCGATATTGTAAAGCAGTGTTGCAATGTTAGCAGCATGATTGAATCATTTGTGGATAACGGCAGCATGTACTGCGGTGGATACACGTTCCATAATGGATACGAGAAACTTTTTGGGAAAGGGAGTTTACCTGTTGCATCAAACGGCGGAACCCCGCTTTGGAAGCTGACTCATCAGCAGTCTGTGATGATGGACATGCCGAACTCCTCGACACCCTTGTCAGGCGGCTATTCCAAGCAATGGATCGCTCCATTTAAGGCGGATATAGTGGAGGATGATGGAATTCGGGAAAATGTAAGAATGCTAGGTGATCTGGTTCCCACTAGCTACAAGGTGAACCCCCGTGCTGAGCGTGGCCGTAAAAAGGTTGCCATCAAGGGTGTTCCTGAGAAGGATCTAGACGATGCTGTGGATGATGCCAACCGCAAGAACACATACGTTGGCCACCACAGCGAGAGTGATCGAATGGTCATAGAATGGATGAAGATGCTTTTCATTGGAATCCACCCCGAGCTTGCGCAGTTGGATAACCGATCAGTAGTTGCGAAGATATGCAGCAAAACCCGTTTGCCACTGCTGTGGATGCGAGTAGACAGCAATTTCCGTCTCATTGGTCGTATAAGGCGCTGTCAGAGCAGCAGTATGTGGGAGCAACAGCTGATGAGCGATAATAATATTTACAGTCAGATTGAAGCTGCTGCGGCACTGGGTTCCTTTGGCCGAAGTATCCATTTCAACACCACCGAGAACCCGATCGTACACATTGCAACATCAAAGCTGGAGCAGATGCTCCGTCGCCACCGCGTTCACCCGACTGTTCGTGCCCGGTGCCTATATAGCCTCGTATGTCTCTACAACCGTGACCCGCGCGAACATGACAACATTCAGGACATATTTGCGAACTACCTCAATTCGTTTTCGCTCAACAATACCGGTGCAAATTATTGGCATCCCAGTGAAGCCAGGTTCATGTTGGATTTCTTCAAGGCGGTTGCGCTACTGCGAAATGGCCACGGCTTTTCTCCTCAGATGGCAGTGGATATTTTCGCAAAGGTTTTAGAAGGAATGAATGGCGTAAATTATATGGTGCATGCAACAAATATTGTGGAGTGCTGTTCATATCTTGCTATACCACCGTGTGCACTCAAGCATTGCGAGGACGGAGCTGTGACATGCTTAGACGTAAGACGTTTGTGGCAACTTTTGTGGCACTTATTTAGGTTAGATGGTATCCCTGGTAGCGGTAGCAGCAACAGGCTGCTAACTGCTGCGTTCTTGAGATGTATTAGCAGGCAGCCATTGATGCTGGATATGTGTTGTGCCAAGTTTATGAATGAAAAGGACCTCGGATTCCGCTTTGACTTTCTTCATTTCATTCCTCTCCGACAAAATGTAGTCTGTCTGGGGCAGGCTGCTTTCGAGCTTGGCCAAACATATCACTCGACTTACGTCCATTTTTCAGCAATTCAGGCGCTTCTACGTGTGATCATGACTGGCGCATATTCTGTATCTGATGATGTGGAAACCGAAGGTGACTTTGAAGTTCAGCGCCTGGAAATGGTGAAGATGAGTACAGAAGAGCAGGTTGCGCGTATTCAGAGTTTCGCGGGTATCTATGAGGCTGTACAATGTTGTGTGAAGCTATACGAGAGATTTGTGGAGAGTTATCTTAAACTGGCTGTTTGGGATGCTTTTGGTTTGTTGGTGGAGGAGCTCGCACAGTCTCATCCCGTAATTTTCGTCGGGCTTGACTCTCCGCTGGCACGGAAATCACGTGACCTTCTCTACAACCAAATGCGTCCTCACGCCATTTCGTCGCATCCATTTAATGTTGAAATATTCATGAAATTGAGGACTGTGATATCACTTCTTTTTGGTCACGGTTACATATGGGAAGACGATGTTGTACCAGATGGTGTGCTTGTGTCTCAAAGGCTTGATCGGTTGACTAGCGGCCACAGTATGCCGCGTATTGCGGCCTTCCGTAGGGTACACGGTGAGGGTGTGCGTAATGGAAGCAAGGACTGGGTTGAGGTGGCCGTAGAGGCTGTGGGTGCGTTGAAGGAATTGCCCCAAGCACGCTGGTTCATTAATGACCCTGAGAAGTCGATCGTTGGCTACCGCTCTTTGGTTCGTTATCCGATGTGGCTTATGAAGATCGAGCAGAAGGCTGTGTCTGGCCAATATACAATCCCCATGCAATTTAAGGCGGACATGGCGCTTGTCTTCAAGAATGCTAAGGCCGTCAACAAGGCGGACAGCGTGCCGTTTGCCGATGCAGTTGTGTTAGAGGAGCAGTTCGAGACCCTTTGGCCTGCCATCGTTCGTACGTTCCAGCGCAATGCAAAGGCAGGTGTTACGCAGTGAATGGCCGTGTACCATAGCAGCGATGCGTAAAGCTTATAGATGAATATTAGGTAGTTGTTCTATTACAACCATGAACATGCAAGCATGCTGCTTTTGGCATTGCTTTCGTTAAAATATTTATTGTATTTTTGGGCAGAGCACAGACACTAGGTAGGCATTGGAGGAGCGTAGAATGCCGTTCCTGAACGCAGTTAGATACTCTATGGGCATATTTAATAGGAAGATGGACCTTATGGTAGACAAAATGGATCAGGCGCTACATTTACCCTTCAGACAGGTAACAGTGGTACCGCTGCAGGAAGATGAAGAAGCTGGAGGCATAGGGACGATAGACACTGGATTAAATGCCACCATTTAAAGTTAATGATAGCTTTACCGAGCTACTGAAATTCAAAAGATATGTTTTACACAATGCAACGCCATAGCATGAGCTCACACACTCCACCACACGGGCGTATGCCCAAACATATGGCTCTAACATATTAGACATATTGAGCTCATCAGCGCCCATGGGTGACAAGGACAGTCACATGGGCGTGGCTGGCCCTAGCTATGAGGAGGAATACGGTGTGGGACCACGGGAGAAGGAGCCAGGATACGTCCCGGGTTGCGAAGAGGAGGAAGATGAAGAAGAGCCGGTAGAAGGCAAGCACTCGTGTCTCTTTCTACGGGTTATCTTATCGCTATTCTTCCCAGACCGTCAGCCTCTACTCTGGCTTGCGATACACCTCGTAATCATATTGATATACGCCATATTCAACTTCAATGGATACACAATTTCACTTATACCCAAGGTAATCATCACTTATTAAGTATGTGTAAATGATGTTCTAGCTGGAGGAGGCTAATTATACTACCAACACCATTTGGTCTATGGCCCTCATTTTCGGGGGGAATTTTGCTCTTTACCTGTCTACTATGATCATTAGGTACTAGTATCGGTGTTACTCCCATCTGATGCTTTGCAGGTGTATTCTAGTTAAGGGTGTGTTTCACTATCTGTGTTCCCGCAATGCTTATCTGTTCGCCCTGATGAGCATGCTGGATCCGCACATTTTCTACGTCATGTGGGCGTCTATTCAATCCATTGTGTGGCAGATACTGATTACCCATCGTAAGTATGGTGTTACCTAATATAACGTCTTACAGCAACCCGCGATCCAAAGATCTACTGCATCAACATCCCCCTTTGGTCAGACACCACATCTCAGTATCTAACATTTGGGGACGAATCGCTTCTATGGATATCGTGTACAATATACATCCACATAATCTTGTCATTGAGATGCTTAGCGATTTCCATCATATCGTTCATCTTTGAGCTCAACCTCCTTGTCAACTCCAATGATGCACTCAAGAAATACCTGAAACTATATATAAACATAAGGAAATTCAACCTCGACTGGCTGACATCGGTAATGGCCAATGCAGAGCTCGTAGGCCGGTTGAAGCCCATTTTCGCTAATTCGCGCCTGAGGTGTAAGCTCTTTCCCACGTTCGAAGTCAAGTCTCATAAGAACGTGGAATTTAAGAGTAAGCATGGTCTACAAGTGCTGAATGAGTTTCACGACGCCAATTATATACAGTACTTCAGCGGTATTGATGGCATCAGTGCCCCCTCCGAGGTCACCGATTCTCTGCTGGAACAATCTTCAACATCATACTTCACGAACTGGTTGTTGATACATTACGTCATACGTGTGCCACCAGTTGTCTCCTTCATTCACCAAGAGTTACTTCTTAAGGAGGATAGCATCGTATCGGATGCAGCAGAACTGTTATTCGAGCATATGTATTTGACATTGACAAAGCTTATGAAGGCCGAGGGCAATGCTGCCTTGAACGGGAGAGAGAATCCGCAGGATAACAACATCGCACAGCCTGATAACTCTCAGCCAACGGATGTGCAACAGGCTGGTATAAAGCGGCGCAATGTCACACGTCCTACTTCATTTTCTCTTCCGGCCGCCGAGAACATCGAAAGACAGTCGCAGGATGTGGGAAGGGTAACCAGGCATGCCCACGCTATGAACCATGGTAGATCGAGGTTGCGTAACCATCGCCTTATATCGGTGCTAAATTTAAAGCATTTCAGAAAAACCGTCGCCGACTCAGAGAACACAGATCAGCCCGTTGATAGCTCTGCCAGTGTCCTTACGGCAGATTACCAATTCAACCACGACAAGGGGGACGACACGCGTTACCTTTCGGTTGAACAGTTGCAATGCTTCTTGCTCCCCGAAGAGAGCGACACCATCATGGGCCTGCTTGATCTGTCTGGGCATGGGAGGATAAACCTGTCGATACTACAACAAGCATTGTTCAACCTGTATTCCACACGTAAGAAGTTCAAGAATAATGTAAAGGGGCAGGATAGCATTTTCAAGGTTCTTTCTCGGCTGGTGTCAGCTGCGTCGTGGCTGGTGGCTATTGTGAGCATGTCCTTTCTCGCTGGCATCACAGCTGAGGCCGTCGTGGTTTCAGGTGCTGCATTGTTATCAGCCATTACAGTTGCGCTGAGCTACCTGTACACTAACTTTATGACGTCTGTCATTTTTGTGGCCTTTTCAAACCCCTACAGTGTCGGGGACAGAGTCCGTCTAAACGACGGCGAGCCACTGACGGTGAAGAAGATAAGGACGTATACAACTGAATTCGTAACTATCTTGGGTAAGGCGATGGTCTATCAGAATGCAATGCTTTCTACGATGAAGATCACTAACGAGAGTCGCGCTGCACGTGCTACAATAGAGATTAACTTCAAGGTGGACGCCACAACCTCGGAAGACTATATATACTTGATAGAGGAACACCTGAAGGCTTTCTGCAACTTGCGTCAAAATGACTTTGTGAAAGATAGCACGTGGCTGTTTTTGACAGAGTTCAACCCCGGTCACTGCTACCAAGTTAGCTGCTGGTTCACCTGCATCGAAAGTTGGTCAAACTGGCAGCGCATCTTCCAGCTAAGGGGCGAGCTTATGGAGTTTATCATGCGGGAGTGTAAGAAGCTTGGCGTCAGCTACAGTCTACCCGTGCAGCCTCTTCTATTTCCGCAGACACTTGCCATACGCAATATTCGGAAGAAAGCCCCCTCTACTCCAGATATGCCCCCTGAAACTAACAGAAAACAATTGTGAATTACAACATATACTCCACACATTATATGCCGATATTCCCCAGACGGCGCCTTCGGTCGCAGCTTGCACAGTCATTAGTATCTTGACCACAATGACGCTTAAAAAGGCGCCGAACAAGGAGGGCGCAACGCGCAACTTTATAACCCGTAGTCAGGCGCTAAAGAAGTTACAGGTGTCTCTGAGGGACTTCCAGCGGCTTTGCATCCTCAAGGGCGTATATCCTCGCGACGTCGCCAGGGGTGGCACACTAACGAGCAAAGGCATCAACCGCAAGAAGCTAAAGAAGGATAAGGTATATTATCACGTCAATGATGTGCGTTACCTCGGATCTGGCGATCTTCTTGCGAGGTTCCGTGACATCAGTGCCCACCTCAAGCGCTACCGCAAGCTCGTGAAGCGCGGCGAGCACTTTGATGCAAAACTCGCCGACAGGAAGAAGCCTAAGTACTCTCTAGCACCCATAGTTAAGGAACGCTGTCCTGCGCTTGTCAACGCAGTATCAGAACTCGATGACGCAGTTTCTACCATCGCAGCAGTGGCAGGTAAATTTTATTCCGTAATTCTTCGCAATCCAGAATGCTTTGCGACGAGATGATATTTAAATGATTAATGCTATTCTGTGACGCGGTTTCATTGTAATTCAGCTCTTCCGGCCGATAGCAAAAAGGGTATCGATTCTAAGGTCGTTGCAGCTTGCAATCAGCACCTTCAGCATTTTCTCAAGTACGTCAGCGAAACGAGATGTTTGAAGAAGACCTTTATATCAATAAAGGGGTATTACTTCCAAGCAGAAATTTTAGGAGAAACGGTGACTTGGATTTTGCCGCATTGCTTTTCACAGGTTGGTAGTGACATCTTGTCAAATCTCCGTGATAGTGAATATTGTATATCTGTAGTTCAGGTGAATACTTATACGTGTTATTGTTGTGTGGAATTCAATATGATGGTCTTTTACCTATAAACCGTTAGTGCTCGACATTACAGTTCTGTCCATTGTCATCTCTGAATCCCGTTACACGTTTGCTTTTTTGAATACCAATAACGCAATTCCAGGAGATCCCCGATGAGGTCGATTTCAATGTTATCATGACTTTTGTTGAGTACTACACCGAACTGCTAAAGCTTGTCAACTTCAAGCTGTACTCTATGTCTAATTTCTCCTACCCTCCAGTGGTAAGGCCGGAGTTTGTGAATATTGGAAACGAGTTTGTATACATGAATATAAGTGGTGGTACTACGGTGCCACAGGGCATTTTTTGTGGTATGCGTTTCTGCCTTTCACCGGAGGTACCGCTGGTTCCCACTAGTCTCGTGATCCTATCTTCCGGTGGAACTCTTTCCGACCTGCCTAATGCGACACATGTCATTGTGGATCGTGATGTAAAGGGTACGCCGAAAGGTCCTCTCTTGATATATGCGATACAGAAATGGATCCCAAGAAAGACTACATTCAGCCTCAATATGTCTTTGACTGTCTTAACTGCGGCATCCTTTTACCGGTACAGCAGTATGCCCCAGGAGTCAAGTTACCTCATCATCTTTCACCATTTGTGGTGAGTAAAAGTAATTCCTTTTCCTCATCGGATTATGCAGGATGATCTGGCCGTCCCTGACCGTCAGGTGGAGCTTGACAAACTCATCCAGGAAGCTTCACAGGGCTATTTGAACAGTGGTATGTACAATGGTATCATTATATGGTATATATTCATGCAATAGATGAACCTGAGGACCTGAAGTCACAGCGCATTATGTTCCAGGAGGATATCAAGCAAGAAACACAATTGGTAAGTACATCTCGCCCTAAAGGCACACAACAGTTTCAGACGGACGAAATGAAGGAAATGTCGAAGGCTCTCATGCCTAAGAAGCACAGAAGGCTGCTTTCAAAGATAGATGTGGGTTCACAGCACCATGCTCATGTCATTGCACGCAGTTCGCGGAACGCCGCAAGGCCGAGGCTGCTGATAAACTCAAAAAGAAGAAAGAAGCAATCAAAAACAAAACCAAATAAATATTATGTTGCCTTTTAACTCACTATAACCACATGAATGAGATTGACGGCGGCTTGGCGGAAGGCGATGTATTAAGCGTCCTACGCCAGCAGCTTCCTCCGGAGCTTCAATCCATAAATTCCATAGATGACTTGTTGGAATATGGAATCAAAGGCGCCAAGGCTGAACGGGATGCTGCCATATTGAATTTTTTGACGACGTAGGTTTTTGTCTATGGAGTGCTGATAATGCTCACAGAAAGAAATTGATAGGAAATATCAAGCTTCTAAAGAAGTTAAATGATAATACACGGGCTTATATTGACATAGGAAACAACGTACTACTACCAGCAAGACTGTAGGTGAGACTTTTTGTGCGTGAATGTTGCTGTAGGCAAGACAAGAGGCTCCTAGTAAATATAGGATATCAGTTCTATCTCGAGATGGAGCCAGAAGAAGCAGAAGTATTTTCTAGGGAGAAATTGCAACTGATTGAGAGGTACGTTGCATGTGGAAGTTTAAGATGTGCTTCAGCAATATTGACATCCTCAATCGCAAGATTGCCGATCAACGTGCTCAAGCATTCATCATAGCGGAAACTCTGTGCAACATGTCGTCACTATTGTAGATATGACGTTTTATTCCTGTGAAATTGAGCTTGAGTCTATGTACTAGCGACCTATGGTGTGGTCGCGCTGAGGGTTAGCCCTCCTATCACTGTTACTAGGATGAACACATTTAATAAAGTATATCAATAATGGGCTCCAAGGAAATTGCTATTCCACAGAATGACGCTTTGGTTGCCGCATCGGACTCCATGTCCGCAAACCCGCAGCGGCTTGAGTGTCTTCTTACTAAGGGACTTTTGCAGCGCGACCTCGACATTCTGAAGGAGGGTAGGTGGCAATAGATTTTACATTGACATTCTGTGTAGCTGGCTTTTCTACGTTAGAATGTGTTGCATACGCACCTTTGAAAAGCTTACTGGAGGTAAAAGGTCTCAGTGAGCAGAAGGTCGAAAAGATCAAGAATGCCTGCAAGGAACTTTGCCATCTGGGCTTTTGTTCCGCCACGGACTATCTGGAAGCCAGAGAGAATTTAATCAAGTTCACAACTGGTTCTACAGCGCTTGATGTGCTTCTACAGGGGGGTGTGGAAACAGGAAACATCACTGAGATTTTCGGAGAGTTCAAAACAGGGAAAACGCAGTTATGCCACACGCTTGCGGTACGTTATGCTGTGTAACACTTCTAATTAAGTGTGTACTGAATGCTTTTGGCTGTTTGCCTGCATGTTTCTACAGTTTTCAGTAGTCGGTACATTCATAGTTTACAGGTTACCTGCCAGCTACCTGTGGAGCAGAGCGGCGGCGAAGGGAAGTGTCTGTGGATAGATACTGAGGGCACTTTCAGGCCTGAAAGGGTGGTCGCTATTGCGAAACGCTTTGGGCTCTCTCCCGCTAGCTGCCTTGAGAACATCGCTTACGCAAAGGCCTACAATACTGACCACCAAATGGAGCTACTGGTAGAAGCTGCTAACATTATGGCGCAGGCCAGATTTGCTCTTCTAATTGTGGACAGTGCGACTGCTTTGTACAGATCCGACTACACTGGAAGGAGCGAATTGGCCAGCAGGCAGATGCATCTTTGCAGGTTCCTCAGGGCACTTCAGCGCATCGCAGACACGTTTGGTGTCGCTGTGGTTATCTCTAACCAGGTCATCTCAAAGGTGGACAACATGGCCTCTTTCTATGGTGGTAACGACAAGATGCCAATCGGGGGTAACATCATCGCCCACGCCAGCCAGACGCGTCTCTTTTTGAGAAAATCTAGGGGTGATAGCCGAATCTGCAAGATATATGACTCCCCCAGTCTTCCTGAAGGTGAGGCTGTTTTCGGTATAACAGAGGGTGGTATTGACGATTATAACGACAAGTCGCTGTAATATAGCAGTTCGGGTCATCGAGTGATTTCCATAATATGTGATTTATTTAATCATCTCTGCGTGAGCCACCTCCTGATTTCGGAGTTGCAATAGTTGTCAACTTTCACTTGGCTTATCCATTGAGCTTCTATACCAATACTATTATTAACACGGACAGTCCTAATGTGTTATATACTTTAATACCAGTATACTGTGATTCTTACACGTGAGAATATTTTACAATGTGCTTTGCCTCTTATGCATTGCAACGTAGTTACTCCCATCTACAATCATTTGGTTTCAACTGTAGATGAGGCAGTAATGCACCATTGTGATCATTTTATGATGCCGGACGGCGTTTAATCAGTCGAAGACTTATCAGTGTAATTCAGAGTATTGCAGAATGTCACATGCTCAATAGGCTTCTTGTAGGTGATTCCGAGCATATTGCACTGCCTAGCCAGCTCCAGTACTACCTGCTTTCTCAGCAGGAATATGGTGTTGGTGGTGGACCAGTTCTCAAGATAGGTGAGTACCACGTTGAGGATATAATAATGACCCACCTGTATATCAGATCTGTAGATGTAACACCCGTCCTTCACAAAGTTCCGTGGCTGACTGTTCACATAGCCCTTCAAGTTCTCCATGAGCTGCTTGAGCGCAGCAGGTGTTGTGTTTCCTCCCACGCGAATTGCCATGCTTTGCGCCGCATGCCTAGCGCGTGTCTCATTTGTTATTCTGAGAGTACTCAAAATAGAGTTTTGGTACGTAACCTCCTTGCCATGAATGCAGCGGAACTTGGTATTGTAAGTGGTGATTGATTTCACGTACATAGGTTCGCCTTCGTTAATCCTTACACGGTCACCCACATTGTATGGGTTGGAAAGCACCACAAATATGATGGCGGTGATAAAGCTGGTGTACATGTGGCTCAGCGCAACGATCATCGCGGAAAAGAAACCAATTGTGGATGGCAGGACGATATTCTTGTTCACACGGAACGTCATCAAGAATAGCACAAAAATGAGGAACCACAGCACAGTGCTCAGCAGCCGAGCCACTAGGCATAGAATGCTTCGTTGGTTCTTCAAAGTGCTCATAAGGCGCTTGCGTAGGGAACACATGTACAAAACGTTACGCACGAAGACGTCCGAACTTATGGAGCCACAGTTTCCAATGTCATACTCCGCAAAGAACTCGTCCACCACCGGAGAGTTCAGACAGGAGAACATCTTGGGAGTCAAACATCTTCTGTCTTCGTGCAGAGTTTGCGATGATCTTGCACGTGTGTCGGGCTGCTTTTCGTTGGCAACGTCGTCTTCAGAATCACTTGCATTAGTTAACATGCGGAGCAGGTGGACATTGCTCTTGCTGCGCGCTACAAGGGGCTCCGCCGAAAATCGCGCAGTTTTGCGGCTAATTAATACGTGAAGAGGTATCTCCACATTAGTTTTAGAACTCCTGAGTGGTTCAATTTCAGGTTCCGAGGTGCTAGCATTGGTTCGTGGAGAAGGTTGAGTCGGCTGTGTAGCGCTATGGTTAAGCGCGCTCATAGTCTCGTACATGTGGTCGAACAACAAGCGAGAATAATCTTGAACGGTGTTCTTCGATGTTAGAGGCACATAATAGTCCATGAAAAGAAGCTCTGGAGGGTTATGCACCACGTCGTGTAAAGCACTCCAATTCGTCAAAAAGTTACTCGAGCATTGCTTGATCCATGAATCCTTGTAAAATTGTGGAACTTCTTCAATTTTGCGGTTCATGTCGCAAGCCAACTGCTTTTGGTATAACCATCCGTGGATGGTGGGCCGGAAAATTTTAAAGTTGTCGGAGGCGTAATAGACGTGGTGGTCGTAGATGATCGGCGTCTCTGGCAACGGGATATTTTCAACAGCTAAGCGTGCCTCTTCAACACTGTGGAGTACCTCAGGATTATTCGACTCCCGTGCTTTCTTCAAGAAGTGTAACCTGCCAAAGATGAGGGAAGACGCAGCACGACGCTTACCATGCAACGTTGAACCTTCTCAACAGAGCCTGATCCTTCAGGAAACATTTCAGCTCCGCACTATAGTTCGGCAGGAAAGTGAGCTCAAACAAAAACAGCAATGAGCTTAGCACAAGTCTTCTCACCGCTATCAGAATCTGCAGGTGACAGACCGAGTTTGCCCATGCGTAGCAACGCTGGTCGATTATTAGCAGTTTCGACATGCGACGCCCGAAGAGTAAAAAGTAGTAAAACTGAGTGGCAGGGTCCACCATTACTGTATTGAAATGAATATGCAACGCAAAACAACCCACATGGCTTCGTATATCCGCGAAAAAGGGCGTAGTTGATGATTGCCCATATACAGTAGGAAGCGGCTGGGTCAACTGCATACGTTATCACGATTGCCAACCGTGAAATGCTGTAGAGCCGCTGGACAAACAGCTTGATAATGAGGTATCTCGTTAGCAGCACTGCGATGAGCGTTAGCGTATAGGTTACAATCGTTGCAAAGACAAAGCACATAGCATTGCGAATGGTGTGCAGGTGCAAAACACCCATACTTGTGACGTTGGAAAAGTTCCCTACGTCGCTGCCCAGCTCCTGCGCTATTGCTCTGTTCAGGGCTTCCCTCGAAGCAAGTTTCACAGGTGAAATCATTGGAGCGAAGAAGATACACAGGAAGAAACATAGCACATGGACAGCCAGAAACCAGAGTGCAGTCAAATCGTGCAGGAAATCATGCACGAACCAATCCCAGGGATTCCTCCAGTTGGAGTCCAGTAACTGATCATCTGTGTCATCGTATTCTGTAATACTGTGGAGACTATAGACAGGAGTAACTCACCCACAGCAGTCTCGACACATTTTTCTGCCTCTGCTGTACTGGCAGTGTTACTAGAAGCGTCAGTCTCGCTGCTGCTCGGCTCCTCGGAGTTGCTCTAAATACAATGTAATATCATGGCATCAAGAAACACACCTGCATATAGATGAGTGTGTCCACATCATTTCCTTTGGATTTTCTATTGACCATCATCCTCTGCGATATGTGTACAAAGAAAAGAATACGCTGCTGTAGTAGACATACGTCCCTAGGCACATAGCACGGTGAATTCCTTTGCAAATTGCCAGAATACCACAGTACACCTAGACAAAAATGGAAATACTAACAAACGTTGCAACTTTCGGCTTGACTGCAATTTTGGTGTTCTTACACCACGTAACCAGGCCACCATGTGTAGCCTCAAAGCGTGAGCTTCAAAACACCCTGTGTCTACGGCCCATACACTGGCAGTAGTATCATGTTACTTTCACTAGGGGCTCGATGTAGGAGTAAGCATCTAATTGGAAGATGCTCTATCGCATCGAAGTGTGTACTGTCTGCTACTGAGCATGAACCACCTCCCTTCGATTTTGAGGCTATCGATCAGTTGGTCAGGTCCAAACCAGCAACGCCAGCTAAGGCAATCGATATCAATCGAGAAGAGAAGTCGCTCTTCTATTGGCTGCTTAGGGAGGCAAACGCCACGGTATATGCAGCAACAGCACTGTCTAAATACACAAAGCAAATAGCGCCATCGGATACAGAAGTACAAGGGCCTAATAAGCCAGAAGGCGAGTGGCTCTGTGATCGTATTGCGGACAGGTTACAGTATTACAAACTTGATAATCGCATTATCATATTGCAAAGGGCACTCGCTGCATACCACCACTCGAGGCAGCATCAATGGCACCGCCTGGCAAAGACAGCTCTTCGCAGCTGCTTAATCAACGATGAGGTTCCCAATGCAAACCATCTCGTCAAGATTTGTGCATCTCTTAGCAAGTGGCGCCTTACAAGGATAACGGAGATACAAACGAAGCTCGATCTCTGCATTCTCGCCGAAAGTCAGTGGAATTTATACAGTGCATCACATATCCTATGGAGTTTAGCACATCTGAAACGTTTCGATATGCGATCATTCGATTACATGAACAACATTGTATCTATGACGTTAGCGGAGCCTGCTTTTGACGTTGCAGCTCTCTCGGATGACACGATGCACCGCATTGTGAATGCGAATCTCATCAGGCTATCACACACAGGATCACATCACCGCATTATGAAGGACGTTCTACTTACATTGTCATTGAATCCAAGTGCTATCAGCTATCTCACTCCCAAAACCCTATTGGCTGTGACGTCGTTGCTCCCACTTCATCCAGAGGCTACCGTGGCTTCGCATCTCATCCGGCGGATATCACAGTCTATACACAAGTTTACGCATACACAGATGGCGCATGTGCTGTACAACTTCGCAATAATAAGGCCCAACCTTGCTCCTGCCATGATAGATGACATCGTTGGTATGCTTTTTGAGTTCAAGGAAACTCTCTACAAGTCCAACGCAGTTTACCTCCCCAGCTTGTCATGTAAGCTCTTGTTCACATTTTGGGCATTCCTGGATGGATGTGATCACAAGTTTATCAGTAAGTGTCTGTCCGACCTGAACACAAACTTGCACCTGCTTGTTCCATATTCGTTGGTTGGAAGCTTGCAGTGCCTTGAAGTGTATAGAGATCGGAATGGTTCTTATTGTGACGAAAAACAAGCTTTAAGTATCGCTAACACGTGGAACAATCTGGTTAGAGTGAATGACCGAGGAGAATTCGTTAAGCCGTCCCAATGCGATCTAGAAGAGCCAGTTGAAAATCTCAAGTTATGGCATATTGCGGCATTACACAGGATTACTAATAGAGGATACAACGAAATGCTTTCGCAGCTTAACAGTTTCATGGACAGGGTTGACCAGGATATGATCATGCCAGCGCTCAAGGATATCATCATGTTCCTCTACAATGTGAGCACCAACCGGGCCCTATGTGGAGACCGTATGCTACTGAATTCACTGTTGATCGTAGTATCACAGCTTTGGAACGTGCTGGGGAATCCCAACAAATACGATGAATACTGGGATCACATTCAATATAACCTGGCTGCAATGGATCTGATGGAGGTGTTTGAGCGGGAGTGCAACAATACCCTGCCATGTGTCGGTTCAAGCAAATCGTCTTATCGTATTTCAAGTATAAAGCTCTGTATTGATGCAACAAAGGGAAAAGCTGTGGATGACGCGCTATTGGCGTGTCTGCATCATGCAGCCACTGCTGAATCCTGCGATTATGTTGAGCTGGACTCCCTTATAGCACGTTATATCATGTTTATATGCATCTTCCATGAGACTACGCTCGGTAAAATGCTAGAGGATGCTTCCTCATGCTCCCTGAGGAACGTTCTTACAGAATCTTTTTATGAAGGCTTTTACGAGCCGATGTTCAACACAGCAGTGAATAAAGGACTTGATGAAACGCTATTGGAGTATTTAAACAAGTCACTACGGGTGCAAATATCACCACCGAACCTTGGAATGGCTTATACAACAGCGTTCTTTCTACAGGATCACATGAAACCGCTGCTACAGACACTCCCCACCATTGCCATGGGTGAACTGTGTTCACAAAAACGATATGATATCAGTTTGTGGGATTTGGTCATGTGCTTCGACTCTAACGGGCCAATTAAGCTAGTGGACTATCTCGAAACTGTGAATGAAGCAAAGCCTGAAAAAAACAGACCGCTGCAGCAAATAGCCAGCCATCTATACAGGCCAGTATTGAACGTAAAAAGGGCCAGAACGAACTTCAACGTCGGGCCCTATATGTGCCATATTGGCCTCTTCGGTGACGATGAGTCTCAGGGTGTCTATGTGTTCATTACTGATGGCTATAGCAAAAATGCAAGAGATATGGCCGCACATGTCTTCGATCGTCAACGCAGACTAACCCTTAAAAACATGGGATTACAGTTCGTAGAACTGGGCATTGACATTTGAGAAAATAATGTAGTATAAGGGTCCAACCATAGCACTATAATGGTAGAGCTCCACTGGAAATAAAACCATAGTGACAAGAATCATCCGCGTGGTATTTCATTTTATCTAAATTATGGCGGAGGAAGCGGTCGATGCATCTGTCACGGACACTTCTGTGGATGTCGCTGCTGAACCGCCCCGCGAGGCATTGGCAGAAAACGCGCAAGATCGTGTGGGCGTGTCAAATACCGAAACAGGTTCATCGGCGGCCGAAGAATCGAATAAAACAAAACCACAAGCAAAACGGCTAAAGAAAAAGAAACAGAAAGGTGCCGAAACCACCGAAGATGATAATATAAAGGTTCCAAAGAAGAAGGCATCCCGGAAAAAGGACGCTGATCAGGATGGCGACTTTGTTCCATCATCAGAAACGTTCGACAAGAATCATCTAGATGCCGACGATTTCTACGATGCTGAATTTGAAGAGAGGAAGTCACCTGCAAAGAAATCCGCAAGTGCAGGTAAACTGTATTTTGACGAGGTGCTGAAACGTGTGAAGGAGCGCAAGAGGAAGAATGTACAGTTAACGGCGGAAGAGTGCCAGCTCTACTGCAGACAGTTAGTAGAACGTATGATCGCAGCAGCAAGTATGGACGTTGAGGCAGTTAAGCAGGGAAAGCCGGGTCTGGCCAAACTCAAGATGTTGAGCGAGATTTCGGAATTCAGTAAACCAGCATGGAGAAATTGGTGTATAACTGAGGGGGCTGCTGTGGCACTGGCTAGCTGGATTGCAACACTTCCCGACGGGTCACTTCCTAATCTGAGCGTCAGGACCAAGGTCCTGCAGATCGCGCTACAACTACCATTCCAATCTAACGATTTGAGAGACAATGATCTTGGGCGACTTATTGTTGCACTCTGGAAGCATCCCGATGAGTGTGATTCAAACAGGGTGCTCATCAGATCAATTGTACAGAAGTGGGTGCGGCCAATGTTAGGGCTTGCCTCAAACTATGCTGATATGCAGCAAGACTACGGCCTACCAGATAAGTCGAGTATGCTAGCATTGGAAGGCGAAGAAAAGGACCGCAAATCATCGCAGAAGTTTTCCCAGGATAGGTCTCAAATGGGCAGTATCATCGTCAGCCAGGACCGCATTAACTCCAAACTTACACAGATGTTCAGAGTTATTGAAGCGCGCCGAAAGGCGCCCAGTAAGGCTACAAGAGTAAACATGGATGGAGCACTTGTCTAATATTATATTTCTTATTAATATGTCGACCCTATATGGGTGACGGCGTCTCAGTGTGACTGCCGTCAGTTAGTTTATACATGGCATTTTTTGGCGCAAACACATCAACACATACGCTTTCGGGCAATTTTGGAGCCGCACCAACTGCGACTTCTGCCTCCGGGGGTATGTTTTCAACAACCCCTGGCTTTGGTAGCAGTTCGGCCAGTGGCCTATCGCAGGGAACATTCGGTTGGTAGCTTCTATCTTTACAATTAACATCCGTGCAGGTGGATTTGGTCAGACTAGTGGTAATATTGGTGGAAATGCTGGGTTCTCGGGCTCCTCAGGCTTTGGGAATCCAAACACACTGACGAGCGGCTTCGGGCAACCTTCTACGGGATTGTCAAGCTCCGGGTTCGGTTCTACTACTACTGGCGGTTTTGTAAATGGAGGAGCTCCCTTGGGTTCTGCGAATACTGGAGGTTTTGGGTCTTCTGGCTTTGGGCAGCAGAGCAGCACCTCTGGTTTCACAACATCTGGATTCGGTACCTCTCATGGAAATGCGACAGGCCCCTTTACACCCAACGGTTTCGGGATATCAAGCAGCACCGGTTTCGGTATTCCGGGAGGTTCAACTTCTGCGTTAAACCAAAGTCCATTCACCTCTAATCATGTTGCACAGCAGAGTCCTAGTAGCAGCTTCACTTCTGTTGGATTTGGGCAGCAACATCCCACGCAGATAACGGGTTTCAATTCCACCAAGTCAGAGTTCGGAAGCACAGTAGGATCAGGAGCGAGCATGTTTACCTCCAGTGGTTTCGGTCAGACACAAAATCCACCCTCAGCTGCGACGGGGTTTGGTGTGCCACAGAGTACTACACCAAGCGGTTTCGGGGGGTTTGGACAGCAGGGGCCAGGTGTAAGTGGTTTCGGACAGTCAGCCCATGGGTTTACCACGGGGTCATTTACCTCAAATGGATTTGGTCAGTCACAGACCACCGGAGGGTTTACGCCAGGAGGGTTCGGAAGCGCTCAAAAGACGAGTACAGGTACTTTCACTTCAACTGGATTCGGCCAGCCACAATCTTCAATGACTGGGACATTTACGTCCAACGGATTCGGCCAATCCTCCACCAACTCTGGCTTTGGATCCAGTGGCTTCGGCACAGGCGGATTTGGGCAATGTCAAGGATCGGTTCCTAGTAGTATAGGAACAACTGGTTTCGGTCAACCGAGCATGCAGCATAATACTGTGGTAGAAAAGGCTACGCTGTTCGGTAGCTCATCTCCATCAACCACGAGTGGTGGAAGCGAGGCACCGAAAATTGAGGCACTCTCCAGAAGCTGTAAGGCAGAAATGGAACCGTGGATGGAGAAGGCCTATGCCTCCAAGGCATTCGAGGTAACGTTATATTCAGTGATTTACGATGTGTTTAGGTAGGGAAAATACCAGAGGTACCTCCAAGGCTTTAATTACTTCTTTAGCTTCTGAACAGAGTTAATTCATGAATATCTATTTTACCTTAGTGGCGTACTTTTTTTCCATCTCATCTATTAGGCTTGAAAAACCTTCTTGACGTTTCTTGCGATTTGCCTGAAGTTGATGTTGTGGTGGTACTGCAGCGTACCATAATTTGGGCTGCCAGGTCTTCGTAACTCCCGCTACAAAAAATGAAAAACTATAACCGTTTACATACCTAGATTTCGAACGTTTAGATTCATTGCGCATTTTCTTCGCGTACTTCCGTTTTATCATCTTAATATGAGATTTCTCTGAAGTTTTCTTGAACATTTTCGTCGACTTGAGCTCCTGAAGCATTTACAAATTTCCGACGCTGGACGAACCTCCATTTCAATTTTTGCGTTGAAGAAGCTTATGAAACGCTCAATGTCATTCGTTTCGCTGAGTGGGACGTAGAGTAGTACATCGGTGAGGTCTCCGTTGTGCCTGTAGAGAATGAGAACAGCTGGCCAAGAAGCTAGACACCTTTTATAGAACTCAACGAGGTCCTCCTCCTCAGCTTTACTGCCTTTGTATGTTTTACTAAAGTCATCTATGTCTTCTGTCGTGATGGGATCCTTGTAGTACTCGTACGCGGCAGCGAATTCTGCAGTATCTTCGCCTTCCCAACCTGGACAGCGTTGGTAAACTGACAAGCAAACACACCAAAATCGTCATATTTCTTCCTCCTTTCATCGTCCTTCAATATCTCGTATGCATGTTGCAACTGTATGAAGTTATTCTTCGCATCTTCCTGAAAGCAGTCATACACACTAACGTTTGAGTCACCTTCTCTTCATCCGATAGACGTGCAAGTTTGTCCGGATGTGTCTTTAATGCAGCGATTCTGTAAGCCTTGACAATGTCACGTGTTGAGGCGTCTCGCTTAACACCTAGTATCTCGTATAATCTCCCCTTTTGTTTCGTCATTTTTACGTATGAAGCAGCGTGGCTTCGTGGGCAGGCAAGGCACCCCTATATATAATATAAAATAACGCATGACCTCATTATAAAATAATCAAAATGGATACCTCCGTAAAGATTCCGTTTGTAGGAACACACCGAAAGGTCGTCGTACATCCGATGGTCTTGCTATCGGTTGTTGATCATTACAACCGATCCGCACAGGGAACTTCGCGGCGCGTTGTAGGCACTATTTTAGGCGAGATTATCGATGGCGATATTCATGTCACCAATTCTTATGCCGTTCCCTTCGAGGAAGATGCAAAAAACCCATTGGTATGGTTCTTCGACCACAACTACCACGAGAACATATTCATTATGTTCAAGAAGGTATGCAGCAGCTACAGCCGTTTCTCATATAGTGATATGCAGATTAATACTAAGGAAAAGGTACTTGGATGGTACAGCACCGGGCCAAAGTGCAAACCAGCCGACCTCGAAATCCATGAACTCTATCGCAAATACTGTCCAAACCCTATCTATATTATCGTAGACATCAACCAGGTGTGTTTACAACTGATTATGATTCCTAGAGTGTCATAAAATGGTGTAGAAAGATGAACTCCCCGTGGAGGCCTATATCTCCGTCGAGGAACCTACAAGCGACAGCAGGTTTAGGAGGACCTTCGCACACGTTCCATCAGAGATGGGTAAGCTAAGTGGTCCTATACCTTTATAAAATGTCAAAGGGGCATTCGAAGCTGAGGAGGTGGGAATGGAACACCTTCTGAGGGACCTCACCAATGTCACCACCTCGACGCTTTCTAAAAAGGTCAGTAGGAACAGCACATCAGTCATATGCTGTAGGTGGAAAGTAAAATAGCTGCCCTAAAGTCTTTAATAACAAAGTTGGCTGAAATTGTCGAATATCTGAAGGGGGTCACTAACGGGGTGTATAATCTAAACCCTGGAATTATCTACCTGCTCCAGGTAAGGCGCCAGCTTATGTTCCACACAATTTACAGGATATACTGAACCTATTTCCAACCACTGATAGTGACGAACTCACGGAAGCCTTCACTATTAACATGAACGACACAACGCTCGCACTGTACATCGGAAGCATCATACGTGCAATGCTTGCTCTACACAATCTAATAGACAATATGGCCGATAACAAGCGTTTAGCGGACAAGAAGAGCGACGTGGCCACATAATGAACATATGTCGTTAATTAGCGATGTTACTTTTTGTGCTTTTTCAAAGAGTTAAGCTTCTTATGTGCTTGGGCGTGGGCTTTGCCGCGCTTGTAGCCACCCTCTCTACCAGTGCTCATTACAGTACTGTGTAGCTGATCGGTGTCCATGGGTATCTCGTCATCATTCGATATGATGTTCTTCTGCAGCTCCGATAGGAAGCGACTAGACTTCACCTCTTCCTGGTCGAATTTGCGGCGGTTATACGCACCAGCCAGACCTAAACGGAATCAGGATACCATAGAAATACACACCTGAGAGAGGAACCGCCTCTGATCGGAGGTCAATTGCCGGCTTCACGATTCGCTGTGGAATCACAGCTTCAGGATTATCTGGCAGAACAATTAAAATGGCAACAGGGAACCTACCTGGTTCCAAAAATTTATTTGGCTTAATTTTGGGTGTGATATCTATTCCGCGCTGCAAAAGCCGCACCTTCCTGTTTGCTTCCTTTAATCGAGGCAATTCAATATTATCTGGATTGGAGTTAGGGGCACATCCCAAACACCTACCTTTAACGATTTCACGCTTTGCGGTGCGATATCTTCGCAGAGTTTTAGCCCGCAAGCCTTTTGCCATGATTATTCAAACTGAGGCACCAAGACACAACGGGCGTAACCTGGAACATAATTCCGACCACAAGGTCCTTATCTACTGTAACACTCAAACCACGATAAATAATTAAGCAATTATTAAGTTTAAAAATCTGTTCATGCCTTGCGTTTGCGCTGGAGCTCAACAACGTGGCACATCTCTTCGTTCTTGGCCTTAGCACGACGAAGAGTTCCCAAACGCTTCTTAGCGAACTTCAGAGCACGCTTCTGTGCAGACGATGACCCAGTCTTGATGAGCTCTATCATGTGCCTCTCGTAGGGAGCAAATCCGCAAACCTCACGGATCACCTCCGATACAAGCGCATTACGACTGGTCTTGAGCCCCTTCCGACGACTTGGCCTCACAGACTTCACCAATGGAATAGGCGTCGTGATGTGACCCTTGTTCAAGCCGACTGAAACGAGATGAGCTTGACGCGGCGTAACATAACCTACCCGTGATACCGGACTTGGGGGCTTCAATTTTCATCTCCTTCTTTACTTCCATTTTCCTATAACGGGTGATAAATTGCGGTTAGTAAAACTTGGCAAATGGAATACCATAACACAAGACATTGACATCACCGGACTATGCCACATAGCGTGGTGGGTCGAAAGGGAATACTTTCGTCGATGACAAGTGCGCTAAACCAACGTCACTTACCTATCTGGATTTCCTATGTGTATATAATAAATCAGTTTGTTTATGTTCCCGTCGTTTTACGTGGACACCGCCGTGATGACCTTATGGGGACCACCTTCAAGGGCCCACCGGGGCTACAGGGACTACTCAATATAGAGAATTGTCAATATGCGTGAGTTCAAAGATGCTTTATACAGCAATAAACAAAAGCCATGTGTTTTTAAAGGTCTGGGTGATGAATGTTCCACTGTGTAGAGGGTGATAGTATCTTTAACTAACGAAACCACAAGCGGCACCGGCAGATCATAGCCCATTTAACATCATAAAAAAACAGTATGTATCTTTTCTTAGAAGTATTAGCTTGTTTTACATGTGGATCAGACACCATGAATCCTCACTAGAGTCGGAGAGATTCCCATTTTGTGTCATCATTCTCCACCTTAAAATTACATATCAATTTCGGTAGTGGTACACGACAGCAAGTGCATGATAACTGGGGTTATGTGCGCATGTGTATGCACACGTAAGAGGCGCTGAACGGTAGCGTAATCCGCTTCGCTGAAGTTATCTGCGTAGCTGTGACAACGGACACATAAAATGTGATGAAGAGACCTTCAGACAGGGATAACCATTCGGTCCGCAAAGACATAGTCTCGGATATTACCACGTTTTTTGTCATCATCAGGTCTGAAATACAAAAAAAACTTACGCTTGTAATTCGTAACCAAAGTCAGCAGAGATTGGTGCCAGATCACAGGGAGATGATCCTCGAAGTTTTGGAACTTGCTAAAATAATTCACACATTCCTCTACAACCTGCATTAGTATGAGAATGCATATATTTAGTCACTCTAGACGTCATTGATAGAATGTGTTCCATGACTGAATGATTACACTCCGGGCAACCAATTAATAAGTGATGGAAACATCGCTATCGCAAAGTGAAAATTGAGACGCACCTTGCGTGTGCCTCAGAGTGGCTTTGCTTGTGAATTCAGAATCTCTAACCATTCTCATCATGTTCTCAGAAGCAGAACTGACATTAGGTTGTTGTTTCATCATTCAAATCACACAGCAATAGAGGACTTACCTTCTTAGGCAAATTGAACTTCTTCTGAAGGAGAATGGACAGAATAAAGCTACTACTCCCGAACCACTTCTGGCACTGGCAAATCCGCAAAATAAATGCAGATGCGTGGAGCACCGGGATGGATATACGGCGCAGCACATTGCCTATTATAGCAGCCTCCCTATAGATGCATCCCTGTTTCGTAATCAGTTATAAGAATACATAATATTGAGACGCTTGTGTCAGACTGGGGCGATACGTTAGTCTTCATTAATCAGACAATAAGTATCATTCATCATTTAAGCGGATATGAACTACATGTAACCTACCTCCTCCACAAGTGGCACCAATATCCCTTTAAACCAGGCTACGGGCTTGAATATGGCCTTCTTCAGAGCCATATAAAGGTGGTAATTCAACTTTCTGTTGCCCTGGATGTCTTTTCGCACCGTCGGCAAGAGCACCTTATTATAAAATTTCTCTACCATAGAATCAGTCATGTTAGAAGCAAACAGGTGGGTTGCCTCATACATGGCATTAGGTGTCCAATTCTGTGGGCAAGTGAGGTCAACCACTTCCTCCCAATTCTTTAACCTGGGTAATACCTTAAAGGCCTTGGGGAGACCGCCGCTTTTGTATTTTGACAAATAATGACCGATTTCCGCGTAAACTTCCTTCATCTGACGCAGCGTCGCAGTCTCAGGATCCTCTCCTTTAAATATCCTTTGGTTCAGCTTCCCAACCTCAGCAGTAGCCTTGGGGAGGGAATCCTCCGGCATGAAACCCGATGTGTCATTGAGCGTATCAGCCATAAGAGGGTCAGCCTCCAAGAACTCTGCGTCATTTGCCAATGTTGCTCTGAGGAAAAATTATCTATCATATGGGAAGCTTAAAAGCTGGGCTCAGAAGTCGAAGTATCCTCAATTAATAATCGGATATATGCTTGTCATTTTTGATCATCATAGCCCGCACTGATTGCAACTTACTTGTGGCTATCGCGATCGTTCTCGTTTGCCAACTTGTGGATTGACTTTGCAATCTCCTCTGGGATGTCCTCCAGATATTCAGCCTCCACATCAGACAAATCGACATCATCGTCGTGCGATTTAGATTTAATGTCCCGGCCCTTCTTGCTGCGATGGTGTTTATTTATAGAGGCCTGGGCCTTGCCACGGCCCCCTTTCTTCAATGCCTTCCGTTTCATCTTTCAGCGACGTACGCAGATGAGGGGTTCTGGCACCAACTACCACACATCCTCATTGCAGAAAGGGTCAGGATATAATGTATATAATACAAAATCACAGTGTGTGCTACTTAAACCTAACAGCGACGTGAATAATGGGGAGGGCCATTTGACGCTTCCATATGTGGGTGCCACCTTACAGAGGAAAATTGCGAAGAAAACATGACATAAAATATTGGGAAGGTAACACCGTAAAAGCTTGGTATCCCGATGAATGTGTTGATCATATTGACTACCTTGCTCTCTCCGCCTTTTTATGAATACTCATCTAGAAAACAGAATTGGTGAAGTAGAATATACCACCTAATACGTAGATAGAACAACATACATGCTGCTTAGTGGCATATAATGATGGCAGTGTTAGAATTTTCACTGCAGGGAGGAAATAATCGTCCCACGCTGCCTAGCCGCTGACAAGGCTTCACATACGCACTTTAAACATGGCGACAACGCTACACCGGACTGACCCGAAACTTTCGGCAGTGCTCCTGCGGAACTACAGCTATATACCCTCAGATGGGATACAGGAATGCCTTTCCGGTACTCCGCTGAGGGTGGAAGGGCAGGTGTATGATATTTCCTCTCAGGCGGTTTTAACTCGAGAGAATTTTAAACCACTCCTTTGCTGTGTGCTCAACGCATGTTGCCAGCACAAGTTCATGCTTGCAGATCGTATACTAACAGCTATGAATGCGTGTTTCTGCGTATCAGAACACCTTTATACATCCCTGGTGGACGATGAATATGTTAACAACATGGAGGTATGCAGTACAAAGCACCCCTAAATTGATGCATGTAGCTCATATTCGAAAATATTAGCAAGATTAAGGACTGGGACCGTAGTGTACCATGCGTCAGGCTGCTCACAATATGCTCGGACACAATGATGCGGCATAAAAGACGTGGTGACCTCGACAAAGTCTACCGGCGTATAATACGCAAGATCTGCAATTCCATCACCAAGTTACATATTACGAGTGAGACCGCATACAGAATATCGTTATTGTATTGCAGTTGACGAAAAGGGGGCCAACACTACCTTCGAGCTTCGTACACTGTACGAATCGGTAGCTTTTTTGAGAACATTCCTTTTACTGCTTCTGAGTGGTAGGACAACATTGGTGCCTCTATATTAACGTATGAATAGCCGGTATCAACTTTTACATTGATATCGAACCCTTTAAGAGGTCTGTAAGGGACACCAAGACCCTAGTCATCATCGCAGCAGCACAACAGTACGCACGTCATGCTTCACCCTTGAAGAGGCAGATGTGCGACGAGAATATGCCCTCAAAACAACGACGAATCTGGCGAGAAGCAGACATGTCTGTAACATTTACTGACCCCAAGGTACGGTTACATGGTTACGCTCAAATTGCCCCCTAGATGATGGACCGTGAGGTGACAATGCTGGAGTCAATCGACGGATTTGTCTCATATGATCATATTTCTGCTGTGTTTATACCTAAAGGGGTTGGTTTGTATATCTAAATGTAACAATTCTTCCGTTTCATTTACTAATTTGTGTTATAGCTGTATTCGATAAACATGGGTCGTTCAGGCATTTAAAACCATCATTGAATTGCCGCTGATTAGCTGCATTGATGTTAACGAAAACGAGGAACGATTGGAATTCTACTTTGACGTGAACCTTGCATACATCAAGTGTTGGTTGGTAGTGAAGTCGTAATATAACGCTAGGCAATCTTCCCAAGCTCTTTGCTTATGGGTTCCATCTCGAAGTCGCGCAGCAATATCGCTTCTGTTTCTCGTGTCTGAAGAAATCGTATTTGTACCATGAGGTGTATGATGCAGCGTTACAAAAGTTCTACGTTAGGAAGTTGCAATGTGTTTTTACGTTTCCTCAGGCAGTAATCGTCCATGAGTCATATGCCTTAGGTGGGAAGCTTTCGTTGAATTGTGCCAAAAAGATGCGAAAAGCCAGTTATGCCGTAGTGAAGGTACGAACAACGCTAGCAAAGATGCACAATCATTATCAGCTTCCGTTACAACACATTACCCCAAGCCTTAATGGCCGATGCTCCATTGGCAGTGAGATCGGCACACCTTTCAAAAGTCTGGCTTATAGGCAGCAATTGGCCTCCGTACAGACTCCTAAAACGCCCATAGGGAAACCTGTAGATATTACCTATATGCCGCCATCGATAAACAAAGTTGGTCGTCTCATGTTTGTTCATTCACAGACAGGTTACTACAACGTGCTCTACGGGTGGTTCAATCGCCGACAACAGTGCCAACAGCAAAGTGAAATCCTTGAATATTGATGACAAGAGTGTTCAAGTCGCAATCAGTGGCAAAGGAGTCGAAAAAGCACCCGTTTCTAAGAGAAAAGTTAGCATGGCTATAATGGCCCTACCACCAGTAGAAGATGATCCAGTGGGAGGCATGGAGGATGCATATAATAATGCCCAAGAAGGCATAGATTGTGCTAGCGATTACTCTCTGGCCGTAATTAATGCGACAGATGAGGTAGCCGTAACAGGCATGGCAGAGAGTGCTCCTCCCCCAGATTCTACACCACAGGAAACAACTGTCGTAGAAGAGGTAAAGAGCCCAAACCAAGTTAATCTGCGCCACACAAAACGACATACTAGACGTCGCAATGTGATATCTAAGGCGAGACGTTTAACGCGCAAATGGAGGATGAGGGCACTGTCGAGTAGCACTACCTTCACTGCAAAGGGGCGCGTACCACGCCCGAAAACAATCGTACAACACCTTAGGCGAGCGACGAAGTTACTAATTAAGAGGAAGAGTCATGCCTGTGAATACGCCCGCCGTGAGTTTAATGTGCTCAGGAACATCATAGAAACACGATTCCACCAAGTGCTCTGCCGTTGCCAAGCACGCTGGGATCGTTTTAATG
Organism: Babesia divergens; assembly: GCA_001077455.2. Taxonomy (NCBI): domain Eukaryota; phylum Apicomplexa; class Aconoidasida; order Piroplasmida; family Babesiidae; genus Babesia; species Babesia divergens. The sequence goes on from CCSG02000002.1 coordinate 575,629, forward strand.
CCATCTATATACAGGTAAGTTACGTATGATAAACATGATACGATTAAATGCAGCGTTTGGGCGAAATAATGGAAGGCATCGTTGAAGAAATAGAGCTGCCATCCTTGGAAGAGCTGGCCAAACAAGTGCCCGAGCCCATACGCCTGCAACCCGTCCCAAACGATGATCCGCGTATGTCATCGTTGGGTATACTTGGGTGTGAGAACAAATACTTCAATGACACCCCATTAGCCAACCTAAATGCTCATCACCAGCCGCAATAACAGGCAACATAGCATAAAATATCACACGCTCTTAAAAAATTATGATGTAGGGGGTAAATTGCTCGTCTCGTTCTCGATAAAGCTGGCCACCTCAAAGAAACCAGGCTCTTTGATATATTCATCCTTCATGTTGTTCAACAGTTCCCTTAACATTCTGGGGACTACCGGGTAATCCTCCACCATCATGGAGTATCCGTGCTCGACAGGCTCGTCATTAATGAACCCCTGGAGCCAACTAATAAGCATTCTGTGCGATGACCTGCTAACTGCCAGTTCCACCAACCATTTGGCAACTACGCTTCTGTCACGATCAGCCGTGAGTTTCGCACAAGCTTCCAATGCACTGTTGAAAAGAAGTTCATACAGTTCCTTGTCGCGATGATGAGGAAGGTTCAATTCCGTAATACACAACGTCGCTTCGTTGACGTCATGAGACAGGACTAATTCACTCACAATACCTCTCGCTCGTCTCTTGAGGTCCTCTGATGTGATCTCGGGAGTTGTTGGGGCAGCTAGAACGTTGGGTGCAGATGTGGTCGGAGTGGAGCTGGTTGGCTTCTGATCAAACATTCGTCCGCGCCGCTTGTTTCTCCATACATTCTCCTCTTGCTGCTTTTCCTGTTCCATCACCTTTGACCGCAATTCCTGTAGCCTGCATGGTCCCTCTAGTTTATAGGGTGTAGACTTGGCCCAGTTTTCATGCCTGCTGTCCAGCACGTTTTGTATGAGGCACCTGATTCTGAAGCATATATTCGCATTCTTGCCGAGATCGGTGAGTTTTTGGATGCGTTTTTCCAATTCATCAGCATACTTCCACTTATCGGTATCAAATGACTTGCCAACCGTCTGAAGCAGCGTACACACTCCCTCAAGGTGGTTGTCGCCCGTATCAATGGAACCCGTCGATGCGATACACTCCTCACGTTTCGCAAAGACTTGGTCCAAGCATGTGATCAGCAGTTTCGCTGCCAACAATTTTTGCTTAAATAGTTCACCGACGAAGACCATGTTACCCCTCATTCTATGCTTGTACTTTAGTTCATATTCGAATTTATCATCTCCTTCAAGGTCTGGTGGGAACTCCAGCGGTTTGAGATTGCTTTCGAAAAAATCTTGGCAACAGTTCAGAAGGATGCACATGAAATCACTCTTCTTTGCTGACTTTGACTCGGGCTTCTTCTCAGAAGCGGCGGCCTCTCCCTGTTGCTGGTCTCCGGAAGGTGCTTGGCTGTCGGAGAAGTTGTAAAGATCATAGGACAATTTTGCACACAGTTCCACGTACATAGGAATAAAATGGTGCTGGGTGATCGCCTTTTCGAAAATGATCTTCACAAGCATGGAAGCCTGCTGTACGGTCTCTATACCGCTCAGAAGAATGTGCTTGTAGATGGTGTCGAATTTTTCTACCGTTAGCCTATTGAGCAATCCCATAATCCTACGCATCAGTTGATGTTCCTTGTCCTGTTTGAGTTTTGCCTGCTTTATAATCCACGATGACTCGGAAGCCCTAGGAAGGGATACAGCTTCCAGTTGATCTCTCGAAAACTCCATTTTAGATGATCTGAATCCATTAGAGAATGACTTTCCCTCTGCTTTGCTTTGTCTTCGTTGCAATGTCCAGTGGTCGCCCCTCTGTTTTGAGTTATTCCTGTCATCGTAGTGGGCGGCATTGTTTCCACGGTTCATCCCGCCTTTTGCGCCTTTGACACTTGCGAGCGAAAATACAAGCTTGGGATCCTCGATTAAATCATGTAGCCTCATAAGGATACCACAAGCCGTAATTTGGTCAATGTTATATATCATATCGTTATCAACAGCTTCCTCCTTTACAGTGCTTTGTTGCGACTCAGTAGACATTTCCTCGACGTCAGCTGTGTCTTTAACTGATTCAGATTGCCCCTCCGTTTCTTCTGCAGCATCTTTTTCATGTGCGTCATCAGCTGTTTCAACAATGTTGGTATTATCAGCAGCCTCAACGACTTCCTGCTGCTTAGCAGTCTCCTCAACCGTGGCTGATACATTATCAGGCACAAGTTCAGTTTCTTGAGGCCGTATCTTTTCATTAGTAGGTACGACAGGCTTTTCTTCCGTTTTTACTGGTGTCCTACATTTCTCATTTAGAGGGGCTTCGGCCTCTAATTTATTGCTTTCAGCCATGTTTTCTTCGCTTTTTGCGGACTTGCGCATCATGTCTGCAAAGCTTGGTCGACCATTCCACATGGATATGGGTGGTTTGAATTCCTCTGTCTTCGTTTGATTATTCTCCGGCTCCGAACGCGACATACGGAACCTGTCGGCCCAAGTTAGTTGTTGAAGCTTCACATCCGCCTGAGTAAACGCCCCGTCAGCCTTCACTGTTGTCTGTGGGTTGGGAAGAACACTAGTCGGAATGTTGTCCGGACTCGTTCCGTCACGAATGTCTCTTGGATGAATCTCAGGATGAGTCATCGGAACATGAGCGGATAAAGGCGGTGTTCTAGCCGCGTACGCTGCATCGGCCTCTCTTTTTTGACCCTCTGGGTTAGGAACATTTCGTTTGGGACCTCGGGGTGGTCTCTGACGCACGTCAGGTCCATCGAGGTTACGTGATCCTCCGTATCCATACGGAGCATAGTCAAACATTGCGTTCTTCCCGTAGACATTGGGCTGATAGGGTATCCACATTGGCACGTACTGCTGCGGCACCCAATGAGGTACATATTGCCCCTCCGGGGGATACATCGGCGATACCGGCCTTGGGTATCCTTTTCCATGTTTAACATCAGGGACTGAAACGTAGCCGATACCTCCGTCGAAACTTCCAAGCTGCCCAGGGATGAACTCAGGAGCGTCCGCATTTAGTTTGCCCGACGTCCGTGTATAAGAGGGACTGAACTCTGGTGCATCTGGATTCAAAACGGACTTGGCCTTTGGGGCAGGCATCGCCTTTTCACCCCCGCCTTTCGAAGTCATTGTGTGAGTATGTAGTCGATGTGTGATGACAATATCAACATATGTCGACTTCTCAAAGGACGATATCCAAACAAGCTATAGCAGTTTATGGCAGATGCTTGTTATGCGATTTTGACGCACAGCCGGCCCTTACGGCCTACAAAGCGAGTGCCTGCTTTAGCCGTTATAGGAAAACGTGAAGCACAACTCGCAGCTAACGCGGAGTTACAATAACCTCTATCTGGTAAATCAACGTTTACATCTTAGGATTCACATAGATAAAATATAATGTATGCCATGCAATGTCCGCGCTCGAGCGTCGTCTCAGCTTATCATGGAGTGGGGTTCAGTACATACACTAGCGGGGGAAGAAGGGTACTATCGGTAGTACTTATATTTCGGTCACGTCATGTTATTTTTTCACGTACCTATAAGAATGGTAAATATTTTTAGATCCAGTGTGCGCTGTCCTTCCAATATAGATTATGAGTTGCCGGAGGTCATTAAGAACATTAAAAAACCATACAACCGGATCTGCTAGTATTACATTTCTTGCATTGGTAATTTATTTATATATACCTATGTATATAAAATACCAATTCGTTTCTGCGCGTTATCAGGAGTGATGCAATATTGTGTTCAGCGTACTGTTATCATTCTTGACAAAAGACATTGTCGTGTCACTGGTTTTTTATTGAACCTCGATTCATAATACTACAATACATGTGCCGTGATTGTCTAGCACACTCCAGTCATTCTTTTAAGGATGTACACACCAGTGATAGCAGTGCCACGAGGCTTTTGCTTTTAACTAATTTATTAGCGCAGACATCACAGGGGATTTGTAAAAGGAAAATACAAAAATCTACACAATATATTTAAGTATGCTTCCATTGGTTAACCATATGTGTTGCCGCCTTGATGTCACTTTTACGAAGAATCCCCAGTTAGCATTGAAATTTGTTGGAATTTTGCCTAATTATACCGTTTGTCGATATGGACAATGATTATATCTGAGTATACATTATTCGACTTAACGGAAGGCCGACCAAGGAACGGTTTTACGGACAAAGCTCCGTGATGTTCATGTTCTCGCTTTTCATCGCTTTCCATTTGTGTATCTCCATGGTCTCTGCACAAGTATGCTCCCGTATGTATCGCAATTTCTGTCATGTGCCTCTGGTTTGGCGACATACTCCAAATGACGTTAGTCATTGTTTCGTCCAAAGGTGGGTATTGTGCATGTTTTCCGTGTAAGTGTTACTTCAGGACTCCTTATGCGAGTAGGTCTCATCTGAGATATGCAAAGACTGCTTCCAATAGCGACTTTAATCTTGATCTGTGTGAATATGACGCCAATGATTGTAAGGTGACCATAACGGCAGGTACGTGGATGTGTTTGCTGTCCAATTTTCTCAGGTGTCGGTGGAACTGAGGCTTTTGACTGGTGCAAAATGCTAGGAAGGATGTACAAAAGGTTCATTCAGCAATATCAACACCCGGATAGCGGGGATTACGAGAAGTATGGGCAGTTGCCTCGGTCCCTCACATACGTTGAGCGTACACTGGTACCCGGGGACAAGGCAGGATATCGCATTATTGATTTTGATGTCAAAGGCACATATGCGTATAAACTCTTCAAGGGTGAGAAGGGTACGCATCGCTTGGTACGGAATTCCCCGTACAACGCCATGAGGAAGAGGCAGACCACCTTCAGCAGCGTACAAGTGGTTCCCATACTTAATGATAACGATAGGGATGTTCAAAGGTACTACAACGATCGTTTGGTCACTGAACGTGATGTTATTATCGAAACAATGCGTAGTGGTGGAAAGGGGGGGCAGAATGTGAACAAGGTGGAAACTGCAGGTATTTTAAGATCCCATCACGTCTAAACATGACGTTTCAGTGAGAGTCACTCATAAAAAGACCGGCCTGTCTGTCCGTGTGCAGACTGAGCGTTCACAGTCTCAGAATAAAGAGATTGCGATGCGTCGCATATGCGAAATGGTGGATTCACATTACAAGGTAATAGTTGTGTTGCAGCCTCCATAGTTCGTAGGGCAAGTTACGGGAGAAGTGTGAAGAACTGCGGGGAGAGGAAGTTGATCCTGACTGGGGGCGCCACATGCGGAGCTACATCCTGAACCCAGAGCAGCGCTTCAAAGACCATCGCACAAATTGGGAGACAGCTAATATACATGCAATACTCGACGGCGATATACTGCCTGTGATGCTATCATACTTGGATTACTCTAGCAATTCAGAGTAGTTCAACCTCGGTGAGCCTGAATCCATCCTGCAGGACATGCAATGCCGCCGCCCCAATCTGCTTAGCATTTTTGCAGTTGTAAATGTCATCGTCTATGAGGATAATCTCGTTCAACTCTACATTAAAATCAGAGCATATCTGTTCGCAATGGTTAACTTTATATATACTGGTCTACCTTCTTCAGGTGGTATTCCTTGCACTTTGGCATTGGTGCGGTAAGCCCAAGTAGCTTGTAGCGCGATGGCGTTTCCCAGTACCTGACGCATGTTTACTCTGGGAGACTCATGTGCATACCTTGGGTAGTAATCGTAGACCTTTTGGATAGTAGCGTCGCACTTGCTGAACTCCAGGGCCTTCCTCACCATACGCTCTCCGCTTATATAGACCGGGTGATTCTTAACGTGTGAATCATCAGAGAATGTAACCACAACTAAGTTAATTGGGCTACGCTTCAGCCTATCGCCCATCGCTTTGAAGTACTCAGTCACGGATGAAAGGACATCGACATCCGCCTCGGGATCACAATAGCCCCCTATGCAAGGATAGAATATGGTAAAAGAATGCATCGGAAATCATATATATATATATATATATATATATATATAGTGCTCAACCTATGACATACCAGAGTGCTTTGAAATCATGGTAGCGTCGAAATCGGATGCGATATACTTGAATCCGTTCTGCTCCAGCAGGGTAACGAACTTGTCTACTGCCTCTTCTACGGACAGGTTGTGAAACGCCCTTTTCTCGATGTAATCACACATCGCTTTGTGGAAAGCATCCATCGTGTCGAAGGCTTTATTCGTCAGCATCTACTGGGCGCCTGGTTCCTACTTCGCAATCCAACAGCTGCTCGTTGGGCAACAGATAATCCTTCCGTATGTTATACACCGAAGTCTTCTCGGATATTATAGTGGATTGTTTGCATCTGTACTTCTATGTGTGAGCGAATTTAGACTCACCCAGGACACAATGGGGGCTTCTGTCCGTTGAGAGAGAAGTATCGATAGCCACATTCCGGAGTTAAACACATATGAAACTCCTTCTTGCATTTCTTAAAAGAGCAATTGTGTCCTTCCTGTTTGCATACCGGGTTTGGTTTCTCCGTCCAAGCATTGCAGTTATGACAGTACGACGCCAGTATATCGATGTGCTTAACAGTCTTCTTGAATTCCTCTGTCTTATCCATACGCTCTAGGTCCAACAGCTTCTGTCTAGTCATATCGACGTTTTCCTGCGCAATGTGCAGCGCTAGCATTTATTGTATGGCCTACCTTTTCAACAAAGGAGTCAACGCTTGACGCAGCTGCCAAAATTATGTCCAGGTCTTCAGTAGCCTTGGAAAAATTTGCAATGTGCTTTTGCATGAACTTACAGCTTGCTTCTTCGCGTGTTGTGGAGCTTCTCGTCTTGTGGCGTTAACTAGATACGTTGGTGTTGAGTTTTCTTTGATTGGCACATGCAGGAACTTTTTGATAGCCCGTCTCAGTTTAAGGCTTTCTATTGCGATTCCATCTACTGGATGGTCTAGCAGCTGCCCGCATATTTTAAGAATGTCAGTTCTGGCGACCACGTCCTTGTCTATGTAATTCACATACTTCGCTATGAGCTGTAGCGATCCGAGGATATTCTTGTATTCCTTGTGGTTCTGATGTAACATGCACACACTTCACTGGAACTTACAGTATTAATTAGAGATTTGAGGGTTTTTACAGCGGCTTCGAACTCCTTGTTTCGACTTACTGATTCATCCCTCCTGCGATATTTGCACGGTTGTGTAAGCCCTGCGTTTTGTGTTGCAGTCACATTTGTGGCAGTTGGACCACCGATACCGCCGCTTCTGTCTTGCATGACCTTGCTCATTAGACCGCCCAGGTTCCCTAGCTGCGATAGTACCTTCGCGGGGTTGGCAGGTTGTGACGGTTTAAATACAAAATTGTTGATGACATCCTTATCCTCGCATTTTGCGAAATTCTCACTGATTTCCTTAAGCATATCGCCCCCTTGTTTTGCTTGCTGCCTTTTTGCAGCACCATTTGATGTTTTGGCTCCTGTGAATGCAGCCTTGAGGTGGAACTTGCAAAAGTCTCCCTGATGGTGGGTATAAACCATGTTCCTGCAGCTGGTGCCTCTCGTGGTCACTCCTTTGCATAATTTAATGCCGTCTGTTTCCCCTATGAGGAGAACATTGTCACAGTTTTTTATTGATATGCTTCTGTACTGGTAATCCTTCGATATATCGTTCATATCAGGGTTGAGAACAGCCAAAACTGTGCCCTGGCTAACGTTTGCCAGCTCTGCAGGCATAGATCCATATATTGTCAGCTTCAATGACGTTTCCTGAAGGTCTGAGCATATCCACACCGTTACTGCCGACCCGTTCCCCGCGTGTGAATTTACGGCTGTGACAGTGCATATGATGGCCATGTCAACATGCGGCTGCAATTTGAGATGCTTACGACACTGATCAGTATTCCTGGCGTCTGCAAGCACATTAACATGCGCAAATACTGTGGTAGAGTCGTTAAACACGGCTCCAATCTCATTGCGCTCCTTCACCCATTTTCTGCAGGTTGCTACATAGTGAAGCACGTGAAAATACCTAATGACGACCTGGATGCCGTTAGCTACGATTCCATCTCTGTATAGGGACGCTCCTATAGCCAATGCAATAAGAGTCAACGCTAGTATACGTACCAATCTTCAATGCCATCGCGAGAATAGCAGTGAGTGATCATATACACACCACTGAATAGAGGTGTTGTGAATATGGCATCATATGCAGGAATACATATGATAGTCTTTATAGTGACATACTGGCGTGTCTACTTAGAAATTGTGATACCACAAGGGAATAACAGCCTCATTATGCTAGGTAGCTATGACAGCCGAGCATTGACAACATCACAGCAATCATCCACGTCAGTGAATTGCTATTACAATTATATACCCTCAGACCGACCCAAACGATTAGCGTCTGTTAAATGGTGAATATTTCCCTTGTAGAATGGTTGTCTGGAGATTCAACACACCTTAAGAAGAAACGGATTCCAGATACACATTATAGTAATTAGGCTCTCCCAAGAGTGAAATGTGTAGACGTTCTATACATTTGTTGTCTATAAGCTTTGCAACCTGTAGCAAGCATATCTGTGAGGCGCTCGAAAAGGGTGGAGGCTTGCAGTGCGTTGAAATAGCATACACATCGATTTTTCCTGTGGGAAAATCATTTTATTCTCGATTCAGTAATGCTTTTCTATGATACTGTGTAATCATGCGTTGTCTGTATATTTAATTTTGTGCTCTATTGCTACAAGGTCTTCGTACGCCATAGAGCTTTCTGCAGCATCTATTATTCGAGCACAAACATGTAATTCATGCGAATACATGAAATATAACAAGCTACCGGTCATAGGATTCGGATGTGTAGGCTTCTTGTATTTCCGCTATAAAGGTTCTTGTGCTGTGTCTAGGAGGCGCTGTGCGTTCGCCAACAAAGTCAACAGTGTGATTACGTGAGAATTCCCGGATACTATAGTGTGTGAAAAGTCCACTTAAATCATGTGCACCCTTATTTAAGTCACTCGGTGGATTGTATCCACGCTGACTAGACAGGGCACTGATTTCCTTCGCGGTTGTTTGATTTTCGACTTTTAAGGTTTAAAGGCTTCATTAATATGTGATTCTAATACATCTACATCCTTCATTGTACCTGTTTCATTCTATGGCTACTCTGTTTCTTTGCATTTTGTTTTACTTCAGCCAAATCGAGTATAGAAGTTATTGATCTGGTATAAAAACAAGAGCTAACAAATCTTCTGCCTTTCATGATTTATATATAGCCTTAAAAAGGAGATATTTACGAGGTGTGGCGTTTTATTAGCACGCTCTTATGATACAACATTAGTTGTGAATTATTTTTTGTACTATATTTTCAGCACGAAAAAATGTCCATGACAGGTCGCTCCGCTGTCTCGAGAGGCAGCGTGCCCTCCGTACATTCGTGGCTCTTTGCATTTCATGTCAAGGAGATTGCTGTGCATCCTTCGCTTAAAGCGGACATTGGCTCATCTAGTCTGAAGTTGTTATGGGAGCTTTCTGACAATATTTCCGACTTGTATGGAGGAAAATCAAACGAAAAGAAGGAAAATACGCTATGCTCTACACATACATCACCTTCATTCGAGGTGGATAATGATAGGGTGGTAAATGTGGACACTGCATTTGCCTTGCTTCAGTGCCGACGGACGAGGATGAACAAAATGGGAATTAGCAGCGGTGGGTTGAACATTAGGGTTGTTTTGGATAACGATAAGGATATGTTGATTGCCTCTGCTGCCTTTGATCTCCGTTTGCTGGAGGTGGCTGCGACCCTGAATATACATGCATTTAGGTTGAAGGACCGTAACGATGCAATCGTGGGCAGCATCGATATTTGCTACGTTTCACAGCAACGATGGATTAAAGTCAACAAAAGAAAGCTCTCCTTTCTAAATGACCAGCGTACTTCGGGGATCAAATCTATGGTCGAAACGTCTGCAAAGTATGTCACGTCGGCGCTCGATGGAAAGGAACCCACTCCATCCACTAAGGAGGCGGTTGTGCTAAATGCCTTGACACCAAGGGAGGATGACTTCGTTTTGCTTTTCTGGAACTCCACAAATACATGCTTTCTAAAGCAGCACCCAGATGACTACCAGCTGCAGTTAATGCTGAATTTCGTGAGAACGCCTTTCGTTAGGGACGGTTTGATGGAGTCATCCAGGACGGACGAACGTGAGTCTCATTCGGATCAAACTCCGAGTTTAGATTTACCAGCTTCGTTTCCTCAGTTCAGTGATTTTGAAACGTCAAGCTCGAGGCCGGTGCCCAATTCCGCTGTTTTACAACTTCCGAATATCCAATGCGCAAACACTAATAACTCCGCATTCACTCCAACATCTGATATGGTTTCTGATTTCACTGATGACGATGCCACCATGCGGTCAGGACTTTCACCATCCACAAAGTCTAGCTCTGTGCGATTGTACGACTACCTTTCCGAGCAGAACATGATTATCCAGTCTCACCTCACCAGACAGTTGAGCGTAGATGCGATGTCAACGTCTTCATGGACATCCTGCAGCCGTATGCCGGCGACCAAGGATATATCTCTTCCAACTATGCCTAATACCACGGAGCCTATACCAGCAATCGCCTTCAGCATTGTCGATTCATGCACCGGTAACACTGGTCGTACATATATGGATGTCGAATCGGACGTCAGCAGTGTCGCCAACAGTTTCCGTGACATTGACATGTACTCCCATATGGATGATATATCTTTCACAAACCGTTCGAGCGACATATTGTTTCCTCGCAGCAAGGCCATTACGGAGTTCGAAACCTCAGGCCCTTTCGACAAGCATGCAAATAACATTGCGCATTCTGCGTCTGATCCCCCGCGGAGGATGGATGCTTTCGTATTGGGGCATACTTCTGATGCAAATTACCGTGATCCAATGCATCAACCCAGTCGTCCTGTTAAACGTGTGAACAATAATGTCTCATCGGATGGCTTTGAAGTTCCGACATTTATTCCCAGATTTTCGAAGACACAGAAGACTGCACTGGCTGCCAATGCTTCGGTTTCCACGTTTGACTCAAGTTCGACTTGTGATCCAATCAATCCATCCAGATCATTTAACTCCTTCGAGTTAGACGTACCGGTTAACTCTTCGCATGGTATCATTTTGTCCAAGGACTCCGTGAACAAACCTCTGGACGTTTGTTCTAATGCTGAGTCTCTTTTAGACACGATGTCGAACCTGGACATCGTGGAGGATATGTTCTGCTCCGTTGTTATTGAGGATGCTGGATATGCTCCTGTTCCCGCTACTTCCATAGATGTTAATCGGTTTTACTCGGAGAAAGATGATTTTGCTGGTGACTTCATGGGCTCTACATGCAATGGCAGCTCCACCATAAATAACATATACATGGACGACGCAGAGATGGATAACGGAATTTCTGATTTGATTCGCACGGTCACTCTTTCCCCAAATAGCAAGAACACCAACAATCTGAATACTTCAATCCATAATGCAATAATGGCAGATATCAGTTCGCTATCCCTCTCCGATTTGGGTGTGGAGTATGCGGAATGCAGTTTAGACGTCATGAGCGAGGCGCTCAATGATGCAAAAGCGATGCAGATTCAACAAGACCGACTGTCGAACGAGCTGCTCTTGAATTTCTTCCTACAACTTTTGAATTGTTACAGCCAAAAGGGTGTACCGCAAGCGCTATTCATGCATAACATTGTGCAGAAGCATTTGTCAGCTGCGGAATTGATGAAGTTTCTGCCGGAGAACTACAATGCTACGGTTATTCGTGTAGCATTGGATATATTAATACGTCAACTCAGCATGGAACTCCCTGCTGGGAAATCTGATCATGTTCAATTGGGCACCGATTATATAATGCCGCAAAATACGACGAACAGTAATAGCAGGACTGTGGTGCGCAGCGAAACAATTCACAATGAAATGATAGAGCGCAACTCAATTGACTTCTTCCGCCCACTTTCAGAGTGCGAGACTTACTCGGAGGCTAGTGACGCTGACGAGTGCTTCCTACCGACCAAAGAGGTTCGGCAGAGCCAGATGCGCATGCAGCGGTTCCAAAACATCTTACATAATATGTACCAGCACGTGGATGAAATGGACCCACGTAAGCTGGTGTACATTTCGCGTCTACACTCCAAGCCCCTGAAGAAACGTGGGTGTAACCTTTCACTGCTGGACATGAAGATTGCGCTTTATCGCGTATTCTGCGGGCGTCGCAAACTAGCTACCTCCAAGCCATGCAGTTTGCGCATATAGTAACGAAGGAACAACTTATAATGCTATTATTCAATTAAATACACTGCATTTAGTTGGAGTGTCCTTAGCCAAGATACTTTCGATTGGCACTGATCTCTGCAGCGTCAACGTGATCAATTGCAAAGTTTTCATCTGTAAATATACGTGCGAAACGCTCGTCCTGCAGAGCTGCCTTGGCCATGAGTGCCTGCTCACGTTGCTTTTTGCTGAGGCCCTGAAGAAGGTTTGCGATGTCTGTATTGTACTTTACCTTCTCGTCAGCAGTTGCAGCTGTCGCCTTAAGTTTCTCTGCCAAATCTTCATTAACATTGGTTCCCTTCTTCTGACGAAGTGGCAAACGCATCTGACGTTTGGATTCGATCTTTTCTTGGATTCTCTTCCTGCGATATTCCTCGTAATCGAAGTCCGAGGCGACGCTTTTCAGTTTACGATACACCTCACTGTCTATGAAATAGCCGTGCATGTAGTCCTTCACCATATCGGTACCAATGAGGTTTGTAGCCTTGAGATCCTCGAGCTGCTGCTTAGTCACGAAAACGAAATCCTCGTACGCCTGCTTCGTCACGCCCGATCCTATGCCTGTGTTCGTGGCCGCTGGAATTTCCATTTCCTCAGTGATGTTCTCCAGGAACGAACACCACCTGCGAAATGTTGGAGGATAATGAATGCATGGGCTTACCTTGGAGCAGCGCCTATGGTAGGGATGAAGTATGAGCCGACACGCGAGTGGTCCCCTCCGACAAAACAAACACCGCTGTCAGGGTAGAAGCGAAAGGAATTGATCTTGCATAGATTTTTAGGATTATCGGTAACTAGGCCTTCTATAGACGCCACAAATTCGCCATCACGGCTCTTCTGCACTCTTACAGTCTTGTGGTCCGACCACGCAATGAGAGTATCATCGCCTACACCTAAGGAGAATTAAAAGGATAATACATGGCGTTCCTACCTGTAGAGGTGTGATTCAACGAGTTCACCCATTCTATTGTATTCACTGGTGCCTCGTTTACGTGGCGTTTTTCCCACAGAGGCTTGGTGTTACGTATATCGTACACCTTTAGCGCCCCATTGCTGGTGCCTACAGCAACCTTCAACCCGTTGGTTGAGTAGACACAAGACGTCACACTATCATCATATGCCCCATTATCGGAATTACAATGTAATCTTGAGACCGATTCGTTGCAACGGAGGTCCCAAGTTTCTAGCACGGCGTCCTCCCTGATTTTCCTTATAATCATAGAATTCGAACGTACCCTCCAGCTGATATTAGGGGAAACAGAGGATTTTCTGCGAGGCAGTTTAGGTATTGACAGACAGATTTGAATGGTTCCTCGAATGCGCCCCTCTCCAGGTTAAGTCTGTAAACCTCGTTGCATGACGCCACGGTGTATATGGATGCGTTATCCGATAGGTATTTCATGTCACGACCTTCCTTAGGAATGCGAATTGAATGATACGTCCCTCCTCGATCGTGAAACTCTATAACTCTGCCAACGCATAAGAACGCAAGTTTCGTGTAGTCGCCTTCAAGAAAACAGGTTTTGAGCACTTCATTGTCGATTCCACGCCTGTGCTTCAAAGCAAGATCAATTGTATCATATATCCCGATCTGCGAACGATCATGCAACATCAAAGTAACGCTGGTCTATTACCTGCGGTGGATATATACCGGTAGCCACAATATACTGTCTGTCTGGTGAGATATCCACAGTGTTGCATGCCTGCGGAAATTCAAGGTCGTGAATCAGCTCAATACGATGCTCGTACTCCGCATCATCTCTGTAACAAATTGAATCAATTTCAGTGGAACCATACTTGAGCTTCTTCTTGGTTTTCTTCGTGAGATGAAACTGTGGAGCAGATTTCCCAGCAGAGAAGGCATAAACCTGTATTATGTATGTCGCTAATGAAATCCATCTAATTCACAATAAAAGTAAGATAATAATGTTGATTGAACCGTTAATGATTTATATTAAGTCATGTTACTATAATTTACAGGGCAATTCGCGAGTCACCGTTAGCAATCATCAACACAATGCATAAGACTCAGAACGTACCTTATAACCGTTGGAATTAAATGACCTTAACATATTTATCTTTTCATTATGCCTATTGTTATCAAAGTAACATAATTAAATGACGGCAGTCAACCAAAATAGACACGTATATTCTGGATAAGCATCTATCAGTCGGGACCGTGAGAATAGAAGAACTATACGTTTCTTTAATGGCTAAATAAAAAAGCTAATACAGGGGAATCGATTATTGGAGATGACGACGCTACTTATATTTTCATTTCAGTGCCTGTGCGGCACAAGTGTTTGATAGAGTGGGATGAACTGTGTCTAAACTGATCCGTCTACCTCACTTATAAACCAAATTTAAACATTCATTATTTGCCCTTGCTAGACATTGAGTGTAACTACATAACAGGATCAACACTGCTCATCTTATGCTCCGTTAGGGCTGTTGCCACGGTTTCTGCACATATGGTATTTAAGAAGCCTTAAAACCGGGGAGATTACGGGTAATTGAGTTATAGGTCTCGATTACTATAGTCTGCCTGTACGATGAGTGAATTTTACGATGTGACCTACGACGAAGATGTCTATTGCGGTGTGAGTTTGGAGGACATTGAATCTGTTTTTCCTGTCTCTGATTCATCAGAAAATGCCAAAGATACAGGAGAGGATGAGGAGGAGTCTTTGTTGCTGTCTTCGTCTCGTTTGCGAGGCACGATGAAGATTATGCATTGCATGGCCTCAACGCTGGTGTCGTCGAATGCAGGCCTTCGTAATATGCGCCGTTTCATCTGGGGATACTTCCTCGGGGCATATAAGGCAGTTTACATCGATGAACTTATTAAAGAGGTGAAGGTTAAGCGAAATCTTTTTTGGGAGCTTGTTGAAAAGCACCGCATTGACAAGATAAGGTCAATGCGCACCCTCAATCCTCAGCTCTTCCATCCCCTAGCGCCAGTCGAACGCAATCCTTGGGAGATGAGCCAGCGTTCATCCGAGTTGTTGGACGAAATATGGCAGGACGTTGAGCGGACCTATCAGGAGCGCAGCCTCTTTACCAAAGACAGTGTGCGTAAGACCTTGCAGAGGGTTTTATACGTGTGGAGCAAGGAACACGCTTATATCTCGTATAAACAGGGTATGAACGAGCTACTGGCTGTCATCTATATTATTTGCTATCGTGACCAATTACGCGATGTTGACTCGTCTGCCTATCCGCAATTTTCGACACTGTGTTCTGATGATGAGAAGGATATTGAAGCCGATGCTTATACGTTGTTTGACGCTTTGATGTCACTTGAAATGCAGATGATGTACGACAGCTCCGCCTGCAAAGCGCCCCTTGTTAAAAACTGTAGAAGATACTCCATAAACCTGGAGCATGTTGCTTCGCAGTTAAACCGATCGAGAAGCGACCCTCGCAACCCCTTTATCGCACGAACGAAGTTTATTTATAATGTCCTATTGAAGGTGAGTATTACGCTGTATAACTTCCGTTTTTCGTAGTTTGAGGTTATCCACAATAGTTGATGAATTCATCTTATGGCTGACCATGTGGCAGACTTTTCATCACACGACATGTTGTAGCTAGGTAATATTCCTGATCTGACTGAGTTTTATATTGCAAACATATCATCGTTCATTATTCGTAGGACTATGATGGGCCCTTGTTTAATCATTTACAAAAAATTGGGATTGAGCCGCACGTCTTTTTAATGCGTTGGATCAGACTGGTTTTCAGTCGAGAGTTTAACGTTAACGAAACCCTTCAATTGTGGGACACGATCTTTGCCTATCACTTCATCGCGACTATAGATGGCAAAGACCTCCCACAGTTCGAATTCGAGATGATCGACTTCTTTGCGGTAGCTATGCTCTCGTTCGTCCGACTTAATCGTGGGTTTTAATGTGTGTAAAACTAACGAAGTACAGTGATGGAAAACGATATAAACTACTGTTTGCAACGACTTTTTAAGTTCCCTCCCATAGAAGACATTTCCCATCTTATCTCGAAGGCACAAAAAATCCGAGCATCATACAGAAAACGCGCAGAGTCCACTAATAGACATGCTTCTGAAAAGAGTTTTGTTGGCAACGCTGCGTCATCCGTTGCGGATAACAATCGCCCTGACAATGGCAAAGCTTCAGTGGTACAAAAGCATTCCATAGAGAAGCTGGCACAGCATGTTGACCAAGAGAACGCAGTGCCACAAATCAACAATGGAACAAGTTCCACTGCACCCATGTCAGTGAAACGGTGCGATAGTGCATCGTCATACGTGTCTCCTCAGGGCTCCGATGTATCAGCGTCACAGCTAATAAATGTTCGGCATGAGCTAGATGAGGTGGCCTCCCGTGTCTACAAAATGTACGAGAAGGCCCTTCTCATAAACGAGTAGGTGCTTTATACGTCAATTCATCTGTCACAGCGACGATCTTATGCACGATATTCAGGTGGTCCACAGTAAACTTATGCATATCATATCCTCACTGGATTCGTAGTTCCGCGGCACTGTGTCACAAATGTGCATATTGAAGCCGAACAGTCAGCTAAATTTACGATCATTTTTAGCATTTAAGCGTAAAATCTAATGATTTCGACGCACTACATGAGGCCTCCTTAGTCGATCCCCATGATGAACATTGATTAAGCGAAATGCGCGCGGATTTACGCGTTCTTTGCGCTGGTGCATGTATTTTACAACCAACGTGCTCGGTTGTATTATTTACATCTGTAGACTAACTGGTGCCACCGGAACAACTATGCTCTTTATGAAAATCTGGCTTCTTATTGTGGCAGCAATAAGTCTAATTAATCGTAAAGTATGTGCCTACGAACCAGAATTCGAGCTTGACGAGAGTGAGACTTCAAGCGGCTTTTCTGTGCGTATTCTGAAGTTTGGCATTGCCGGCAGCCGTGGTATCACAAAGGGCGACCAGGTGAAGATATTGCTTCGATCGTTCTCTCCTTCAGTGGAGAGTCATATCGTAGGAACCGCACAACAGGATTTTGTGGTAAGTTGATGTGTACACATGTGTTTGATATGTTTTCGGAATCTCGAGTGGATGAAATGAGAGCTGATGTATATACATATTCGACCATAAATCGTTGTCTTTCATTGTAACACAGGCAGGAAAGCATCCAGTAACACCCTTGAACCAAGCAATTCTCAATATGCGTGTAGATGAAATAAGGTGTGTTAATTCCCAGGAGGTGTAACATTGCCTTCAGGCGAATTGGTATCCCGTTTGGCAATTATGGCAAGATATACTACGAAGTTCATGTGTTATCAATAGAATAGTGTGTCTTGATATTCGAACAAAATGGATATGGACCTACAACGCCTTCAATTGAAGGCAGTTTCTGAGCTGCTTCAGCTTTCCAATGACGAGGATATGGAATACCATAAGCCAAGGACATGGAAGGTACTTATTTATGACGAAGAAGCTAAGAAACTCTTGTCGCCCATATTGAAGGTTGGAGAGCTGCGTAATCTCGGTGTCACTCTGAACATGTCCATCGAGGACAAGCGTCGTGAATCCATCCCCGGTGTGGATGCCGTATACATCGTCACGCCCAATGAGGAAAATATCGCAGCCATTCTTGCGGATGCGCAGAGCAGGAAGTACAAGCAAGTTCACATTAACTTTACAAGCTACACTTCTGATGCTTTTTTAAGTGATTTAGCTAGGAAGTTTGTCGAGGCCAATGCTTCATCCTGTATAGCATCGGTCACAGACTGTTACATACATTTCGCATCGTTCGCTTTGTCGACCTTCTCTTTGAATATGCCTCGATGCTTCAAGGAACTCTATGGATCCCAAGTCGAAAGTGTCGCTGACGTGGTGTTGGACACCCTAGTTGACCGCCTTCTCTCTGTTGTTGTGACCATGGGGACATTGCCGATCATACGCGCGCCCCGTTTCATGTCACCGGCTTCGGTTGTCGCGGAAAAGCTGAACAAAAAGCTTCATGACCTTGTTAGCGCCAGGCATCAACTCGGTATCTCCTTGAGCAGCTCCTTCAACAGGCCCATGCTAATTATTATGGATCGTACAGTTGACCTGAGTGCAATGCTACAACACAGCTGGAACTATCAACCGCTGTTACACGACACCTTTGGCATCACCTTTGACAAAGTCGTTCTGAACACGGGTACCGACAGCTCAAAGAAGGCGACATATGAGTTGGAGTCGAGTGATAAGATCTACCAGGCAATTAATCGTTTACCACTTTCTGATGTTGCAGCCCACATTGCATCAGCATTAGATACGTACAACAGCCAGATTTCTCAGATCAACAAGGGAGACGGGGAGGCTGCGGGAAGCCTCGTGAACGCCATGAATGCAATACCACACCTCACAGAGCAGAAGAGACTATTGGACATGCATACAAACATTGCCACCGCGTTAGTTGACGCTGTTAAGGATCGAGATCTCGACCGTTTCTATGAGTTCGAATACGACCTCGACCTTTTGAGCGAAAAGGCCTGCTTTCAGCAGTTTGAGGAGCTGTTAGCCAACGAAAAGTCTAATGTAATGGATCTATACAGATCACTACTGCTAATTGCTCTCTCTCGGCCAAACTTACCAGATTCACGGCTGGACGAGCTCGAAAATCGTATAAAGCTTCGAGGCGAACTGCAATGTGAGGGACTCAAGGGGTTACGCACCGTAATGAAAATGAAGGCATTTAGTGAAAGCCTAATGAAGCAAATACAGAATATCAAGACGGTTGATCTATCAGGGGGGAAGACAACTGAATCGACAACACCGCAAGAGGCGCCTAAGCGCGAGGTATCTCAGAGTCACAAGAGACTAGCTGAATACAGTAGTAAACTCATTGACACTGGTGTTAACATATTCAAGGGAGTGAAGAGGCTGCTCCCACGTAAGAAGAATATGTACGTTGTGAACATATTAGAAAATTTGTTGAACAACTCAGAGGCCGTCTCTCAGGAGTTCACATACTACGACCCCAAGACCTCAGACCAGGTATTGGGCCCTACTGTCAAAAGATCGCCCTCTCGCAAGTGTGTAGTCTTCATAGTAGGAGGCGGATCTTACAACGAAGCGACTATGTTGCAGGAAATGGCTGCTCGAACAAAGCACTCTATTCTTTACGGATCCACTGATTTCGACAGACCAGAAGATTTTGTAGTACAGCTAGGTGACTCTACTTTCGTGGTTTGATTAAAACATTAAGTTAATGTTATAAAAACATGCACCGTTTGGCGGTTTGTACGTTAATAGGTCGTCGGCAATGGAGAACTGCATCATCTGTGTGAGCTGTAGTTGTACTTTGTTTTTCTTTTCAAAATCTCGTAAGGCACTAGATACTGAGGGCTTGCCACCGTCGAACGGCCATTTCTGTACATAAATATTCAAACATGGGGAAATACTCACCTGTTCCATGAGGACAAAGTCACCAAACTGCTTCCGCAGGCGACCCTCTACAATGAGGTCCACCTTGTCTTTTGGCTTTCCCGATTCTATTGCCTCATGTTCAAGAATTTTGCGTGCCTCTGCAACCTTCTCTTTATCATAATCCTCCAGCGTCATTGCCACCGGCCGGGCTCCAACGATATGCTGGACCACCTGTTTTACAAATGTTTTAACCTTTCGCTTCAATCCAGTATCTTCTTCAGACACAACGGTTGGAGTGGCGTGGCTATCATTAGAGTATATGCATTCGGATCCCTCTAGACAGCAGTTATTAGTAGGTGTAAACTCGTTTCGCTGGATGGGATGTAGGAGTTCCTCTCGACTGGGAATAGCTTCACCAGTAGTTTCAGAAAGTTTGAACTTCAGCGCAGATGCTGCACAACCAACCAGATTTAGCGGATACGTCCCGGCTGTTGACCCGTGCAGGTAACTTGTGAGATACTCCTCAGGGCCAGTCTTAACGAAGCCAAGCCTTGTCACAATAAATCGTTCACGCAAAGCCATTTTTGCAAGAGCTGTAGTATCCTTAGCGGTTTTAGAGCACCTTAAGCACCGCATATCCATAAGCGTATTTCCGAGATATTCATCGCCACAGCTCTGTATATCGACCTGCTCATCCTTGGCGATGTCTAGCATTGCGTTTGCAAGTGACTTCGTGAGGCTGATAAATATGTTGTTTCGAGACACAAAGTCAGTCTCACATCGAACTTCCAGTAGCACCGCTATTTGCGGTGTCATAACCGTCGCCACCCTACCGTGCAACAGGTCTATGATTTGGGTTTTAGAACCCCCCTCTACGTGCAATGAATATATAGAGATATCGCACATACCTGCTGAAGATACATATTCGTCAATACCCTTATTGATTATGGCCAATGCAACACTAACGTCACCATTTGCCTTGGCTAATGCCTCGTAACACTCCTGGCTTCCCTTTCCTGTAGACGTGCGGAGAAACGTTATCTTCCTCTTCTTTTCCTCAAGACCACCCACATTCTCTCTATCTTCAGGCTCAGCCCCGAGGCTCGTGTCGTGAGATGACGATCGGTTGTAGCCACTGATGTTGACTGATGGCGAGCACTTGCGTGCCGATCTGTTAAAACAAGATGCCTTAAGATTGATATTGGATCTGCAACGATAGGCCCTCGATATCAGGCTGTCATGCATCAATACAAACAGGAAGACCAATACTTTATAGCGAAACCATCTCATTTCGCTTCAGTGACAGGCATGGGTTCCGATAGTCATAGAAACGGAAGAGATTGGATAACCAGTTATGCACGCCACAGCACTAGGTCATATAGTATGAGCTATTATGCTATAACACATTACTGAGTGAGTCAACGAAATGGAATCCATCATACAGACATAAAATAATAAAAGCTTCAGTTTAATCACATGCAGTTTACAAATATATAATGAACTGTGACATTAATAAATATCCCATTGTATTTAATCAGGGATATATATCGGCAAGCTATATTAAATTGGTTTAAATTCCATTTCTACTCGGACAGGTGACTCGGGCGCTGTCATGTGTGACCGTTGTTGATCACTTCATATCCGTATATCTGCATTACAGTATGTACTATAGCTGATGAAATATACATAAAATGCGTGAAGTGTCACCATGAGAGTTCTCCTGTTTTTGCTGAGCATATTGATTCATAACGGTAGGTTATTTATACAAGATTCTCCGTTAATGGCTCCGCTATTGTAGTAGTTTTGGGCTCATATACAAATCTCATCATATCATTTTAGGATTGAAGGAAACCCAAGGAGCAACTGGAATAGGACGAGAAGACAATTTTAGACAAAACAATACGCATGGGCACAACCTGAATGGACCGCTGCTACGCCAAAGCATACCTGAATTATCATGGCACAATACTGATCTCTTACTAAAGAAGGTGCCATTAGTTGATCACATTATTCTTTTTTACATCCCGCTGAACACAGCCTGCAGGTAAGTGATTTTCCATGGAACTGGAGTACTTCCTATCTTTTATTTGATTTCTACACTGTAATCAACTAGTGTAGCCATAAGCCATGCAATGTATGTTGCACAGAGCCACTATAACCTTGTTATCGTTACAGTTAGTTGAGAACTCTGTCATTCCATGCATTAGTGATGGTATAATGTCCACCTTCTATATAAAAGCAGGCAATTCATGAATATTTTCCTGGCGTTATCGCAACAGTTTGAACAAGAAAAGAAGCACGTAAAGTTTGTAAAAGTCAACTGTAACGGTGCTAATTATGGTGACAACGTGTGCCGGAGCTACAACGTAACCACGGTACCCACCGTGGTGTACCTTTCAAGCCTGCCTCTGCAAGATAAAAACCTTCTGTCCGACGGAATATTTCAGCGTGGACTTCGTTGCTTCATATCCAAGGCCATAGACGACATCAACGCCCCTAATGCCACATGGTAGGAACAACCCTAGAAAAGTTCAATGACGTGCAGCTACAAGGGTGACTTATTCCTCTACGATGAACTCAAGGATTGGGCGACAATTATGTATCGATTGTCGCAGCTAAACCGTAGCTTCGATAGTATTAGACAATGTAGCCTTATGGAACAATTGAGAAACCTCTTATTTCCATAACATATAGAGTACACCAATGTTGCCGATGGACAAAAGAGCTAGTACGGCCGCAATTCCATGCACCAATTTAAATAGTTGCGAAGCTCTGCACATCCACGCGTAAATTGCCATTGCCTCAAATGTGGCCCCGGAGCCAGCAGGAATGTACTCCTTGATGTTACAGAAAAACTCGGAACCTTCCATAGGATACCGTACCATGATCATATTGCAAAGGTGCACCACCACCGCAAATGCGTCGACCAGAACGTTGATGTAGAGGAGGAGCTTGTGTCTCCTCAACACGAGTAGAAAGCTGAATGACCCAAAAGAGAGGGACGACAGGCCGACGAAACTGACCACATAAAGAAAGACCTTCAGCACATGTAAGGCATGGCCAAAGCTGTTTTGCACAAAAGAGTACACGTTGATACTTTTTGCACGTATCAAAGGCCGCATCTTATCCTCAGTGTCCTCCATGCGGGCAAAAAATTCAGGCACCTCTAGTCCAGCTCCCTGAATTCTCGTGAAGTGCTTCGTAGTTCTGTTAACCCTGCTGGTAATGTATTTTGGAAGATCCAAAACCGGTAGATGAGTGTAATCGGCCTCGATATACGCCGAATTACTAATATTGTTGTCCAGAGTCCATTGGGTGGTCGGGTAGATGTCGTTAACGTTGATGAGCTGGTTATGCTTCCAGATGTTGAGTGTTGTCTTGTCACCCATAAGCTTAGGGTCCACTCCTGCGCCGACATAGTACCTCACGATACATCCCATGATGAAAGCAGCCACAACAGTCATTCCACATGCTATCTTCATTGAGTTTACAATGATGTACAGCCTTAGAGGTTGAAGGGTCTTGACTAGTAGCAGATAAGTGTCAGGCACTAGGGAGCCTAGATTGAATATCACAGATGCCACCAATCCACGCTTCAAGGAACCTGCTCCTATCTTAAGAAGCATTTTGTGTGAATTCTGCCCGCTGTTGTAAGCGAAAAGAAAAGGATAGAGCACTTCCATATGAGATATTCCTCCGCTTTCGAACAGCAGGATTACTGCCTGTAGTATGATCAACGCGATGGATGCTGTGAATAAAACTAAATGAAGCCAATAGCCGGTCTCTTGAAGCTTTGCCTTAGAATAACGTGTCTGATATATCTCGAACAGATCGTATAAACTAAGTATTACCATGAAAGCCAAAGTTATTGATGCGGGATATATGAGTAAAGAGGTTATATTACCATGTAGGAAATGGATGACCCTGATGATGAAATAATTGAATAATTGGTTTTTCCCATAGTTCTTGACAATCGAATCACCAGATGGCATAACCGGCACCCATTCATAGAGTGTTTTCGTGTCTGCGATGGAGGAAAGCGGTGTATCAAAGGAGTTCTCATTCAACACACTCAGATCAGCAAAAGATAAATAAGTGTCGTAGGCCACTGAAAACTGTGTAACTGCCAGTACAACGCGACAAATACACAGTACAAGCGGATACATCCGCTCCGAACGTGAATTTTCCACACTCGCTCTAGGCACGGCCGATGATGCCGCCATCCTGCGAACAATTTCCGAAGTTAATTATTTGAACAAAAGAATTAGCACCAAGGATTTATATATATAGTGGCGAATGCATTGCTATTTCAAAACCAAATTCGAAATTATCAACCTTGAGATTTTGGGCTCAAAAGATGGTACCAAATTGTGTACGAAATAGCACATCTATCCTCCTTAACATATGATGTGTATCCGTTTGGCATTTTAACCACAATAAGTATGACATGATTTGCTCAATTCTTGTGAATGGAGGACACACAGCTTGTTCTTTGAGGTAAACCTTTTCAATCCAGCAAACTGTATGGTAGACAAGTAGACAATGCTCTGATAGGCGAAAGGATATCCACCCTCAGAACACTAAATTCCCAGACATACGGTCTGAATTCTAGCGCTCAGAACTGACATCAAGGCAATTATCAATAAGCGCTTACAATACAAACCCAAGGGAAAGAGCCTGCAACACACAATCAAACTAACATGCGTCAAGTGGAAAGCATGACAGGGAAATTAGCATAACGATAAATTAAAGCCATAAAACATAAGATTAGCGTTACTTCATAGGGTGTATATCAATGGTTTGCATGGCGTGCACTCCCCAGAGATGGCGTAACACTAGTTGATATTTACTGTGCTAGACATATGAAGCATGGTATATCATCACCAAAGATAGGCTTATCAATGTTGTGCACACCATTGGGGATGTCTGGGAATGCAATGTGTTCATGATTATGTCGTCAAGTAAGGTTACAGAGATGCTCTGCAAGCGGATCCAGGACAATTCCACGAAAGTGATGTGTAATATATGATTATTCGCTCTAAAGTTAGAAGCGTTGAATTTCAATATGTTACTTGTGAATGTTTCCAAATTCATGCTCCTAAAATCACAATTCTGAAAGTACAAATTCTGACATCCATTCTCTTCATGGAAAGGGTACACCCTGAAAATATTATGCATTTACATCACTCTTGAATATTTGTAAGATATATTGAGTGGTTATTCATGTTTACGTGCAACTCTACATCAGTGTCTAATGCTTGCTTTTAACGGCTTAGAGCGGAGCCAATCATTCATATGTAAAATTGAAGTATTTAGTAGGAATAATAATGATGTGGCAATATTATAACCTAAATTACGAGATAGTAGTCCATTATCTTTATGGATTCTGTATACACAGTAAATCTACGGTACACTAGCAGAGCACTATATTCATCCGCATCTAAGAAAGGATGCGAAATAACATTGCGCCTTCCAATATTCTCAACATTATATAATGGTGGCGATTACAGAAGATATAATTCGTGATATAGACAACTCACTTTGTGCTTCGTGTTTCGACGTACTTGAGCATACTTTGAATGTTTGTTGGCACTTCACGTAGATGCAGCGGATATTCAGGGTGAACGTCTGCCGAAGAGGACGTTATTAAAGCACCTTATCTCCAAGGATGTCTCATGTCCCTTCTTTGTCACGTGGATGACCACTATGCCAAATGGGTTAGTAAATCTACGATGCTCCATAATAGGAATATAGGGAGGAATTAAGGGGATGCATCGGCACTCTTTCTCCAGAACCCATATCTCGTCTTGGTAGGCTGCTCCCGCTTATCTGATTCACGCTGCAAAGGCCACTACGTCAAAATGAGCGCATTCAACGATCCTAGGTTTGAACCGATAGTAGCTGGTGAACTTCCTCGCCTGTCATGTGGTCTGTCACTGCTGCACTCATATGAGGTATTAACACATCCAGTTGTTTTGGCCCAGCGTTTTGTAGAAGGCAAAGCATCGTGACGATTGGGAAATAGGAACGCATGGAATCATTGTAGAATTTGATTACAATGGAAGAAGGTTTGTTATTAGCATCATTTTGTATGGTGAAATTCGTGCAGCTATTCAGCTACCTATCTGCCTGAGGTTGCCAAGGAACATAATATGACGAAGGATGTTGCAATTAAGCAATTGGTAAGAAAGGCGATCAAGGGATGCATCAATGATGCATCCTAAAGCGAAATCACATGCATACTTAGATCAGGAAGGCCGGCTTTCGTGGTGAAATTAATGAGAAATTGCTGTCATCTGTAGAGGTATGATTTAAATAGCACATGTTAGGCTGATTCATGAAAATGCATCTGAATTACTTTGACAACACCGCTTCAGTTCACCTTCATTTTACAGTTATTAGGAAAATCGTACATGCGTTGTCAAAACGAATTCAACGTTTCGCAGGTAACCAGATACCAGAGCACAAAGCTCAGGATGACATACTCGGAATATAAATTATTAGATATATAAATTACATATCAGGAACGCTTGTGTCTGCTTTTGGTAACCTCAGAGTTTATTATGGCAGACTTGTAAGCGGGGGTTGAGGTGAGCGTATCAAGCAGGCGTGAAGCGCCACGGCGGGGTGCGTTCACAAGAATGGAACCCGACAGAGAAAGCTCAAAGTCATCCAATTGATCAATACCAATCACAATTAGATTAGTATTATCGCTGCTTTCGTAACGCTTGGCAGCGGTATCCCACATTGGTACCCTGCTGGCCTCGGACGTGTTAGAGTCGCTCGCGTCATCTTCACGCTTGATCCTTTTAAAACTTCCTGACCGTGTAAAAGCATCTTCGCTACGGTCCATGTAAGGCTCCCCAATGGCATAATCAATGCCCCAGAAATCGTAGTCGGATTCAATATCAGTGTTCCTTGTTGAGACCATGCGGCGCTGTTTCTCATGGATTTTCTCCCGGATAACATGCTTCAATGACCATCTACCAGAATCAACAGGCATGCGCCTATCATGACTAACTTCACTCTCTTCATGTATTGGAGGGCAGTCTTTTATTGTGATTGCTTGCAACGAATAAACCGAATTAGTATTTGCACTAGTGTCAATGTTACAAATATCGATCTCCCGTTTCACATCAGAATTCACATGGTATTCCTCATTCCGTACATGGTGGATATCGCTAGACGCCTTTTCATGTGTTTGTATACCACTGCGAAAATCAGTATTGGCACCGAGCACCTGATTCGATTCAAAGTGTTGAGCAGGCGACCCGTAGTTGGGGTAAGATTCTGTTTTCACATAGGAATGCTGCTCCTGTAAAATATCTCCCCTCTTGATGGCTGACTCATCTATCGGCTCCACTTTTATGCAGGCAGTGTCAGACGACAGGTATTCTTCGCAATAAGTCTTATACCGATACTTGCTCCGAATGAAGTAATTTGAGTGATAGAGAGGAAATGTATCGAAGGGATACCAAGAATCAAGCGAATTCAGTAATGATACCTGTTGACTGATTTGATCCGCTTCCAACATTCCCTGCATGGCGCGTACAAGGCACATATGTAACTTGCTGAGACTTGGAATAACAGCCGTAGCCTTGATAGCATCTTCCACGATATTTCGCTGGAGGCGACATAGAGGCTGGAGGTGGCAAGCAATATAGGCACAGACAGAATTCTCACACTCCTGCAGATAACTGACACATCTTGGTGAGGCACCAAGAATAGCAGCGTGGTAACCTACAATATGCAACAAATCCTGCAACAGTGAATAGAATCTGCTGAGGCGGTTTCCAGATTGCATAGTGGGAGATTCCCCGTATCGATTCCGAGAACGTGGTGTAATATCCGACGCAACACTGGAGGTGGCAGAATCGGGTGCATGAGTAAGAAGAAAATCAATTTTCCCCAGCATCGAGAATAAGTAGTAAACAATGCTACAAACCAGAGGTCCTTTGATGTATGACGCACGACATACCATAGAGGCAATGTAGCTCGCTGCCGATTTACGACGCATGGAATGAGCCTCTTCGTCGTAAAGGATCAATAGCATCCTTTGTAGAAAGAGCTGAATCCACGACTTTTTGAAGGAGATGATATGCATGTAGAGAAATTGAACATATTTACATTTCAATGTAGGCAGAATAATATCCTCAAATATGTCAAACAGCATCGATATTATCAAATCCGAAACAGTAACAACCTCTGCATCCTTGGGAATCTCCGACTTTACTCTGCGTAAACCATATGCCACGCTTCCTCTGTTACATGGTACGGATATGGCACGCCGCAATGTTTGAGCATCATGAACTTCACCCTCTTGCTTTATGCCATACGCATGGTTCACATCATTGTATGAGCCATCACAGCTGCTATCCTCATCAGAATGGGTATCTGAATCAGATGAGGCGTGTTCATGTTCATCATGGTCCGTTGATGATTGAGCCCACTTACATGCCACACTCCTCGATGGCGTATTAATATTACAGGTAATGACACTTTCCAACTCTTCAAACATGATAGCCATTAGATTGTCCAACTTTTGTGTCATGATATCCATATCTTCTTCAGTGTTGCAGTTATCATACATCTGTTTGATCCAATCAGGGTTCCCAATCAAATCTTTGGCCTCCGAGATATCAATTTCACCCCTATGCAATTTAGAAGCAATTTCCTTCAGATTCTCGGAGCGCAAAGCATCCATCTTCTCAGCATCTATAGTTAGAGGGTCTGCACACCTGATTTCAGCATCTATGATGGTCATTTTCTTAAAGAGGAGCCGATACACCACGGGGCGCAGTGCAGATACATGGCGAGCGAGATATAACAGCGACTTTGTCACAGATGTATGCTGCTCAATAGCGATATTGTAGTGCGGATAAATGGATTCTATGGAATCAGCAACAATACCCACTACACATGGGAACATGCGGCAGAGTTCCACAATTACATTACGTATCGACTCAATATACCGAGCGCTGCGCCTTCTGACGTAGTCAGCACACCTAGTGTAACTGAAATCCACGCAGCTTCCATCTCTCTTACGATAAAAGAAACATCGAAGGTTGCGATATCTTGGGTCCATATGAATGGATGGAAAGAGACCATCTATATCAGTGATCGAATCCTTGTGCCACGGATGACTCTTCAACACCCCCAGGACTAGTTCGTAAGACTCTCCCACAAGGTTTACATCAGGAGTGCTCTCAAGTAAAATCTGCCGCAGCTTTTTCTTCAGCTCCTGGACGTTTGCGAAGACATGACCACAAAGGTCAATTTTTGATCCATTTGGGTTCACATCACGGAACTGTGGGAGCAGATGATTTATCACAGAAGTCAAAATGCTACTGTCCGATATTACTAGATCAATCACTGTGCTTTCGCATTGACGGATCTCTTGTTCTGTAGCATCTAACCAATTGAAGTCATCAGTGAACAATTTGAAATATGCTTTTAATATTTGATCATCAACATCCCTCTGCAATATTAAATCAGCTATTTTCCTGCGAACTATAATGATGCATTAATACAAACCAACCTTAGAACAGTCCCATTGTCCGTGCGCTGTGCAGCTTCAGAAGCGACACCGAAAGCAGATGAGCTCGGTTGAAGCTTGAGCTTTCGTAATTGTGATAAGTAGGAACTCATAATTTTTGTTGTTCCCGCAACATTTCATGTGATAAAGTAGGTTTTGTCTCTTTTATGGTATTATTGTACAAACACCCGGACTCGTCGACAAAGCGTCTAAAGAATGCCATTTTCCCCCTAGACACAATGACATGCGTTAAGCTAGCGATAGTAAAATAATACGCGTTATTTGTGCAAATATTGGCGCATGTTACAGTGGATGGATGTCGTGCAAAACTGCGGGGGGCTGAGGTGAAAATTCCTTCCTATAGGATGCAGATTAAGTACTTATTTCGATGTATTCCATTCTCACATCAGGTACATACGAATATACATCGAAATGAATGTGAATTCTGCGTCTCACGGCCTTCTAATTATGCGATGTCAGTGGAGAGCCTCAGCTCGACCACATTAATCACATATCCATTTGGCTCAGCATTTGTCTAACACAACAAAACTGATATTCACGTATGATAATAAAGTAATATCATAATGTAGAGTTGATGCTAAATAGTAATAACCACCCAACCTTACTTTATGGCTATTTCCTGTACACATTAAGGTTATAATGAATGATAATGCACACCTCTTAACCTTAAGACCCACTACACTGCATGCAGTTTCAACATGGAAGATTGTGTTCTATAAACATCAGGATTCTGTCTTATGAGCCCCTGATAGGCTTCGATTGGAAAAATGCTTTTCAATTCGGCTGTTACACATCTGCATGACTCACAATTTTCCGGAAAAGGAGCTCATGTAAAACAAATATGAGTGGACTGTGGCCAAGGGGCTCCATATCATAATGAGGAATTACCAAGAACAAGGTTCAGCTTGCCCTTCTCACCTTCATCCGGGTGACGCGACATCTGCTGCAATCTCCTTCATCGGACGTTATAGCAAAGAGGGATTAGCAAATATAGCGCGGAAACGATATATCTCAACACCTAGCAAAGCGTACTGATACTTGCATGCTAATGTTCATGAGAGAGCAGGCTTAATCAAATGTTGGATGGCGGTATATATACCCAAGAGGTTACAGAAATTAAAGGAGAGAATCATATGCATAACGGAGAGGTATAGTTGCTACTAGTCTGATAACCTGTCTTCAGTTCGTTATTCACCTTTTGGTGCACCAGCTCTACCACGAAAGTAATTCCGAAGCTGTAGTCATAACATCGAGTTGGTTTTAACTAGTTCTGTATAATACGTAATTTGGCAGATGGAACACAAAACGAAGATGTCATATATCGCATCGCTCATCGCTACATTGAGACAAGACGTAATGTACGTAAATTTGTCGGGATACATAACCATGCAGAACAATAATCCACAGGATTACATCGATGTAGACGAAGTGGCATTCGACATTTTAAGACGAATATATATTGTGTATTGCGTTGAACTAAGCGACCTCGCTGCCATTCTGGAAGAAATATCCAACAACAGGTATAAGAAGATGCAGATGCCCCCAAGGAATTCATCTCTCGGGAACTCACAAGATTATCCTGCAAAATCTCAATATGGGGAAGGCAGGGGCTCGAGTTGGACATTGTCACAGCATGATCCTAACATCAAAAATCACTCATCTGCTTTCGATAAAAGGCCAAACGTCGAAATACGGACTCTAATCATTCATCATATGGCATCTATTATGGAAGACTCTCACAACAGAGCCTCATGGGGTAGATTTATAAATATTCCGTGACTCATAAGAACGCAGATAACGTCCCAACCGTATGCTCGAAACTCAGAAGCATAGCCGTGAGGATGAACGTGGCGGTAATAGTATCTAATTGTTATAAGGATATCGCATCCACAACGTCTGCTTCAGAGGTAGGCATACACCGGCGTTTCTATAATATATCTAGGATAAGGACGAAGTTGAAACCAAGATAGGCCGCATTTTAAAGTGGCTAGCGTCGTCTACCAGATGGAACACCACTGTAGATAAGAGGGTAACACAGAAATCTCAACAGAAGAGCTCATGACACGCAGATCGACTTTATGTGCACTCAATATCTCAAGAATGAGGGGCATATGCTGTTCACCGCACAGCTCACGAAAAGCAAACATTCCCCCGTGCCAAGGATGTGCCACCTCGCTATCTGTGAGAGGGGTATGTATATGTATATAATTATCATGTTATTAAAGGTATAATTGAAGAACATCTGTATGAGTGATGACTAGATGCTCACAAATGTTAATGCTATGTTGGCGTCCATGTTCCTGAACACGGTGAATAATACTGTCACTTTCACTTACGGACTCTCGTTGTGAATAGCCCATTCCTCAAACATAGGGAGGAAAAAGGTGTGCTTATGCTTAAGAGCATATGATATCCCCAATCCACGAATGACCACGTTCTCACCGCTGTACAAATACCCGCACTGCACAAATATCTAATACATAGAAATGAAACTAACGATAAAATTGGCCTTTACGTTGCCCATATCTACGTGACGGCCAATCGGAATAATGACGTTGGAGCTCCTACAGCGTGAATTCATGATCATGGGCTGGAAAATGGAGCCGTTGTACAGCTGGCTCTCGACCTCTCCAACACGGAAAAAAGAGCGATAAGAAATTTGTTTGTTGTCCTGCATGGTAACAGAATCAGGATGCAGTGTGTCAAAGATGCCTCGTCGTGCAGGGTGAAATGACATCTCTTGATAAAAGTCTGTGTGCCTTCTAGCATGAGGGCTACCGTCTACAGCAGGGTTGTCGGTCGGTTCTTCAGCACCCAGGGAATCGATGCTATCTAACTTGATGATCTCCAATGCTTCTTGCACGGACATTTCCTTGCGCTTCCTCGAAACAGCCTTTTTCTTCTGCTTGGTGCCGGACGCTTTCCCCTTGGATGCCGATGGGCGCCCCTCGATTGCCAGAGGTTTAGATGGACCCTTATCGCTCTTATCAACAACAGCAGATCGTTTCTTCACCATAGTCAATGATACAGATGACCTTCGAGCAGTATTACGGGGTTTGTTTGCAATGGCGAGAGGCTGATCAGAAGAGGTCTCAATCACCTGCATCTCCATTACCCCATGTGAGTCCGTTAAAACAAGCGATGACTCCGGCATCTCTTCCACATGAATCCTCACGACAGAAGATGATTCGTCACCTGTGTTCGAATCTTCATTCAAAATTAGCACATCCCCAGAGGCGTGCTGAGCACGTACACCCATCTTCTTGTCATCCGACGTCACACCGATGAGGAACCATACAGATGACCCATCCGGTGTCATGTTTGAATTCCAATGC
The DNA here is from genome assembly GCA_001077455.2 of Babesia divergens. NCBI lineage: Eukaryota > Apicomplexa > Aconoidasida > Piroplasmida > Babesiidae > Babesia > Babesia divergens. Next base: position 608,240 of record CCSG02000002.1, read on the forward strand.
TGAATTGGAGGTAGGCGTGATCGCGTAGGGTAACGTCTGTTGCGACCAACATAGGGCTCCACATGCTCATAGCTCCTCTTGTGACTCTTTCGCTCATCACCATAGGAAATATACCAACTGTTCAACAGCATAGCACTATTTACTACGTTCTTGGCACGTTTATGATGCGGTGGAGATGGCTTTCTGCCAACTCCAAGGCCCAATTGGCCATTACGCACACGGGTAGAAAAACTGCCATATTCATCCATATCGAATTCATCACCACCAGCTCCTAACGATGGACGATTATGCTCTATGACATGAGTTTGTACCCCCTGATCACTTCTAGTGCTGTGATCATCAATAGATCCAGAGTCGGCGATTTTGGGAGTTCTGCCACGTTTGGTGACTAGGGTACCCATGCCACTGGCAGGAGATGGTTCCTTGTCCGCAACCGTTTTAACTGACCGTTTACCATCTTTGGATTTGCGCCCTTTTCTATGTGGAGGTTCGATAGTCCTCAGCTCGGATACCTCCATGGGACCCTCCAGGATAGCAACGCCTCCAAAGGCTTTGGGAGAGCCGTCTGTATAGGGGCGCAATTGAAGGGAGCCATGCTTACCCGATAGTTCAACATCAGACACATGGCCTATTCGCATTTCAATCATATCTGTATCTGGTGTCGGTGTATGTAGCCTCTGTGAAAGCAGATCAGTAGATCTAACCGTCAACGGTCCCCCAGATTGTTCCTTAACTCGGTTAGTTTTGGCACGCTTTGCGATGCTACCTAATGCTTCACTGACGGCAAGTGTGGATTTTTTAGGCCTCCTTACTCGCCCTTTCTTCAAACTTTCAATTGTAGCAAGTGTATTGGCTGTGGCGGCTGAGATGTCCTGAGTAGTCTCATGGTCAAGACCACTGCTATAAACAGCGCCGAATGACGCAAATGGGGAATAGCCAGTAGGTGATAAGCGCTCAACTGTACTAGCACCCGATAACGTCCGCTTGGGTCGTGGTTTTGGGGACGTGGATAACACAGCTTTGGCGAATGAAACGTTGCGTGATCCTGGAGACCTTGAAAGTACAACCTCTGGCGACATCCCATGATAATCTGACGTATCAAGACCGCTAGTATAGTCATATGCAGGCCCTTCATCCTGTGGCTGCAGATCTACACCAACCGCTTGGTTTACTGCTTGCACTGGAGATGGTGACTGATTCTGACTGGTGCCTAAACGTTTAGCCGAAATCTCAGATGCAAATGATTGTGGGGAAACGGAACGATTAATCGATCGGTGACTTGTTTGGCTTCCATTTGAGGCTTGGCTTACGACGAGTGGCGAGGCACCACGGACTGAATACGGACTCCTGTCATCCTCCGACGACGAGATCCCCCGGTCAAAGATATCATCACCCGCCAACGAAGATGCTTCCTCTATGTTTAACCAATCATTGGCATGGGTAAACATGTCGTACGGCATATATGACTGTAAATTCGCAACGCTGTTGCGGCGAGCAACAACGTAGAGCCGGAGGTTACCCGATCCATCCTGCAAAAGGGATGTATATAACGTAACTCCATGCGCATACCTGTATAACCGATTCTGGAGAGCGCTGTACCTGGCAAAAATCCACGTTGTATCTGCGTACAGAACTGTCTTGTAAACCGGGATCCCTGAATCCAACTCGATTTATGCTATGCATCTCGCGTGAAGCAAGCATATGGTTGAGCAAGGAGCGCTCTTCGAGTAATTTATATCTCAGTAGTATCGCTTATCAGCAGTATTATACACTCGATTGGTAAAAAAGTCCATAGACAATGCCAATGAATATAGTCCGTACACACTGCTCAGCAACATGTGTTATAAGATATAATGAACACATTACTCTACAGTGACATCCATCGTTCGTGCAACTAAAAATACATGCGATAATAGAGGTTTATACGGACTCCTCTGCCACCCTCTCATAAATGGTAGTGCTAGTAGGACGGATGTCGGAGTAAAACTGATGTAGACAAGCATTATTGCTATTGGCATCAGAGTACCAAAATAGAGACAGTTCTCTAATGTTCTCCTGAAATTGTTTGTGCTTATCTGTCTAAAACTACATTTAGCTGCTCTCCAGCCCATCCTTGGTTGCCACCTGGATATAAAACGCGGTGTTTGGCAGAACTGTTGGTGTGCTATTTTAGGGCATTGCAATCCTGTGTAAAGAATATGCTGTTACACAGTTAATTAGAAAGGTAGATAAGCATTTATGCCTTTAGCAAAAGGTCTCTTTGTGTTATGTTACTGGCCTGTACAATCTCCAAGCTGTTATATTGCATCTATGGTTTACAACGAAGATATCTTCCGGTTAAATCGAGGTAGGATACCGTTAAGGGGTCATGGATGTTCACGCAGTTGATAAGCTTGGCAACATGTTGCCCACACTTGTCGCTGCACCAAGATTTATATATTGCAATACGCAACCCACTGATGGCCGTTAATGGCATCTAAAATGTGGACAATCTCATTGTCTTCCATTGCAGCAAGTATTGAGAGCTCCGCAGTAAAGACCTGGAATAGATGAAACTGCTCAAACTATTATAGATACCATTGCTGTAACTGTAGCGTCGAACCCAGCTTCGTGGTATCGTTTAGTGTCGAGTTTAGATGGCTTCTGAACGGATTTAGCGTTACCAACTCAAATCTCACCCCTTTTTTGATGTACTTCAAATTACAAGCTGTCTCGCAGAGACGTATGGTCTTATGGAAGTTGAACTCCGAATTCAGTGCAGAATAGAGCATTCCCAATGAACGATTACTGTACAGAAGTGTATATCCCATTTTGTGTTCATTATACCCCACCTTAGACTAGAGTAGTTGCAGTCATTATGCAGGTAATTTGCAATGTTCTTAGTGTCAAAGACACCCGTGCCGAAAAGCCTATATAACTCCTCTATGATAGCGTTTGCATCATCCGGAAAGCTCCCTATGAACTTGTCGTAGATCTGTAATATGTCCAAGAGTCCGTTGTGAACCACGATTGGTTTGCGGTGCCTAATGATTGCGTCGATGATCAGGTGAACACCAGGCGTTTCACTCATGCTCGTACTGTTAGACGGCTCTGACAGCTCCTCACCTGCCAGTCTACGATAAGATACCCTGTATATGATTCACATATGTCGCATATTCTGCTTACCCGTCATTAATCCAACGGTTGAAATTAAAACCATTGGACAACAACCATTTTACAGTAGTACTGTTGAAGTACAAGTTCTCATCCTAAACATTAATATATAGCCTCTGTTAAATAACATGGCTGTCTAAATTGCATGCAATGTAACGTCGACTCACTTCGGAAGGGAACGTATACAGGTTATAAGGATAAAGAGACCATGGGCATTCCAGATCCTGATCATCGTAGAAAGCAAGACAAAACCCAATTTGCACTGCATAAAGATGAAATATGTGCAGTTGTTAGGCATAGAGACGCCGACTTCAGCATTAAAATTGAGCGCTGCCTTTGCAGATGAGATGAACACATACACATGGCAAATTTAGATGACTCAACCATTAACGCCTTGAGATAACTTCCTATATCCGTCGAAGACTTGGAACGGTCACCAATACCGCTAAATTCTGTGCATTTTGATCTTGCAAATAGCAATTCCTACCACAATCTACTGTAACGAAACGTGAGCCCGGCAGAAGCCGTATGAACTCATCAGTCACTTTGCATATATATTTCATATTGCTAGATACTAATTAGCTTCAGGGCATCAATATGTCGGCGATATTGGCAGGGAACTATAACCTTCCTATCACGCCAATCTCTACGACTAAACATTGATATGACACGAATCCTAAAATAATACTAGAAACCCATTTGAATGCGATCTCAAACGCGCTGTAATAGATGTATCCCCTTGGAGGTTTACAGGGATAAGCTACATCTGTGTTATATTAAACAAGCTCATTGAGTAAGTGTCATCAGTTGTGTACTACAATACATTCGTAGGAATATCAGGTGTAATATCCGAGTTACCACGTCCATTTTGGATACCTAGGAGAAGTTTGGAGACGCTTTTCTAACACGGAAAGTACTATTACAGTAATATCTTCAACCGACATCACAGCGGTTACCGCATAATTACAGCAGCTCCTAGCAATTTATATTTGTAAAAATATACACCTGTTAGGGCCGTCTATAAAATTATACCCCAATTCTAAGCGACGTAATCGCATACCTAGTGCCTCAACGTATCGGAGGAAGAGAGTGAATTCATAATAACAGAAAAAATAGATTAGCTATTTCATGTGAACACGACCTGCAATATTTAAATAGATACTACGTAGAAACATGATGCATGAAACACTCGCAGCAGCACTAAACGGCCGCCTTACAGAGGAAACTAGCCGCTGCATTTCACATGTCTCCCGACACGCATCCATATTATAGTTCGCCACATTAATAAAATCATGTCATAGTTTCCTTGCTGCAGTATTTTTCATACGTGTAGGGAAATAACAAAATCCCCAGTAATATCAGTTTATTTGTGTCAGAGTGACCTGTTGCATATTAAACCTCTCTACGGTATCTTTAAGCTTAGTTGACGTGCGTCTCAGTTACTCGTTGAGTACAAATCCACTGAAACAGCCAGTCGAACAGGAAAAAAACACCGGTTGGTGCTGCTCCCCCACATCGCAGGCGGAAGGCAGCGCTGTCTATATGTCCCCAGCTATCGCACGCTTCATCAGGAACCGACTACCTCTGGTGGTTGAACCAACGTGAATTCCCCGATCTTCCACATTCTAAGCGACATTAGGCGAATTTTGTGCTTGGTGTTTCGCAAGGAAACTTCAATCAGAGGTACGGGTTCTGTTCTATCGAGGAACGTCACCAGCTCCTTTGAAGGCGTCATAGCAAAGATAGAGAATTCATGTCAAGAACAATGTACACCGTAGAAACATTCTCCTATACGTCAAAGTCTATTTTTTAAGTGGAATATCGAGCATTTTTATGATTGAACAAGCATGCCTTGATGCAACTCAGCTACTCAGGCGTAAAGACTTGCGACTATCATACATGACCATGGGACACAACATGCTCAACGGCAACAACGAGGGTGTACAAGAGGTGCCTCCTCTTGCTACAGTGGGAGAAGATATCACCCTTGGCGATAGCTGCTTCTTCGACATGGCGAGCGAGTATTCGGGAAACGACTTCGTCATGACGGGATACAGCCCAACGTCGTACAACGGTAGCAATATCTTGGACACTGATTCAACCATTAGGCATTCTGACTATATGAGCGCCTTCGAATCATTCGATGCTCTGTCGCACTACCGCGACTTTGACAAGAGGATGTTCCCCATGTCAGGGATGTACATGTTTTCCCCTTTCGACCACTCTGATGGATTCTCAAACAAGTATTGTGAATCTGCATATGATGTGGATAACAAAAATAACAATGCACTGACGCTGAAGCTCAATTCGCTCACGGAATCTGTACTGAAGCAGCTGGAGACTCCTGTAATGGAACCAGCTGCCGACCCTCTCCTAGATAGCGAATTTGGAAGTATTGGAGATATAGACCCCAGGGTAATCGAACGCCTGTTTAATGCGGGGGTTGATGTTGACGACATTGTCTCACCAAACATGTCAAAGAACATGGTGCCCGCTGCTGCAAAATCAAGTTGCACGGCTGACAATGATGTGATCTGTTCGTCTTACGGGCGTAACAAAGACACTATGATCTGCAACAATGAAGTTATCTCAAAAGATGGTACACTGGTACACAAAAATGATGATAATGATGATGCTTTAATTGACGACAAAAAGAACATTGGAATGACGAACAAATTGGCTAGGACAACAAAAAGAAAACCGCGTAAAAATGAAGAAATCAAAACAACCTCCTATCAAAGAGGAATGCCGGATTCTTTCATTTCCAATGTGCCCAATAAGAATGGGAATCCAAAGGTCAAGACCACGGCAAAAGGCTACTATACTAATCTCACCCCAAGCTGGGTTAAGAATGCAGTACTTGGAAACAAGTGTTCCGCTAATATATGTACTATTGCCAAAGATCAGGCTGGTTGTAGGATGTTGCAAAAGCTTTTGGAATCAAATGACGAACCCTTTATCGACGCCGTCTTAGAGGGAGTAATTGTAAACCTTGTGGAATTAATGACGGACCCATTTGGCAATTATTTGTGCCAGAAATTGATGTCAGTGTGTTGTGAGAGCAAATTGAGTAAGATTATTGACTCCATCGGAACTGAATTAATTGATGTAGCGCTCAACATGCACGGCACCAGAGCACTTCAGAAACTCATCGAAGTGATACGCACACCAGAACATGTAATGAAGATAACTGATGTGTTAAACAGTGGTGCCGTTGAGCTGGTGACAGATCTAAATGGTAACCATGTTATACAAACATGTCTCAGCTCTCTGACATCCGATGAATGTGAATTCATCTACCAAACCATGTACAAGCATTGTGTCAAACTGGCGACGCATAGGCACGGTTGTTGTGTGATGCAGAGATGCATCGACGCTGCAAACGATCGCCAACGTAGGATGTTGATTGAAATTATCACGCAGAACGTACTTGAACTTGTGGAAGATGCCTACGGTAATTACGTCATCCAGTACACATTACGACTCAAGAATCATGACATTAACGTTGCTATTGTGAAAGCCCTGGCTCCCAGGGTTACTGAATTTGCGAAGCAGAAATACAGCTCCAACGTCATTGAACGTTGTCTCATGATATGCCCGCCAGAGACGCGAAGCATCCTTATCTCACGATTTATCGATGCGCCATTCGAGGTTATAAAAGACCTCATTCTGCACCCATTTGGTAACTACGTAATACAACGCGTCCTAAACGTGGCTAAACCCGATGAAATGGAGGCTATTCTGGATCGCATTCAACCACATATTGACGAATTAAAGAATGCGTCTGCCGGTAAACGCATTGCAGCGAAAATCAGCAAGAAACACTATTACAATGATAAGAATGCGAATCAGGATAAAACCAACCGCAGTGATAGTCTGAAAAGCCAGGAGAATCGTTTCAACATTATTATGAAAGTTGCCAATTCCCAGGCCCACCGCAATCAGAAAGATGGCGGAGAGACAAGGAACACGGGTAACCGAAAGAACGCTGATACAGCCCTATCACCGAATCTTAATGGAGACAAAATGGCTCAACAGAAAGAACCACAGTCATCCGGCGGTTCAAACGAGCTTTATGGTGGAAACTCGGAACATCCAACTGGTCAATGCGATAGCAATATAAGTGTATCTGGTTCCGAGAATTTGGACAACGAAATGCGATCAACGGACGTAAGCTCAGGACAAGGAACTCAGCCAACGAAGGGTAACGGATCGCTTGGATTGCTGAATATGTTGTTCACACGCAAAATTGCTGTAGGTCCCGGTGCATCCTCGTTGAATGTATATGCCAACGTGGGATTCAGGGATGTCCTCATGAATAAAAAGTAAATGTGAAACCGTAAAACAATATAGTTTGCGTGTCTAAGCATTATGATAACAACTGTCAGACGGCAAATCCTTGAACGTGTATGATGATAATATAATATATGACGTCTTAGTAGTTCATGTCACCCTCATCAGAGTTGTCGCTGGGAAGAGGCTCCCATACTGCTATTTGGCCATCGTCAGAGGCGCTGAATAGGGGTGCGTTGGGTGTAGTACTCCATGCTACCGCGTTTACGGTGGAACTATGCGCACCAATGACGGAAATGAGCGTGCCCAACAGCTTATTCCAAATATAAATCTGACTGTCCTCACTACCACTAACCACGTAGCACTCCCCTGGACCGCCCATTGCCGATTTCAAGATGTAACGCTCCTCTCGGTGGCCGTGGTAAGTCTGGATCAGACGGCGCTCATCGAGGTCCCAAAGGCGCAGAGAGGGGTGCTGGCCCGCAACGCTCACCAACACCTGATTGTGCAGCGAGCTGCAGGTTAACATGGTGATAGCAGCACTCTCCTTAATCGGAGGTAGCTCTGTAAAGTTGCGCAGGTCCATGACGTGCAGCATGCAGTCTGGAGTGCTGAATAGGGCAATGGTACCGTCCTTATTCACAGTTAGACTGCGGATACGCAACTCTACGCTCAACGTGTTCGCCACCTTTATGCGATACTGTGGGTGATCCGATGCCTCGCCCTCTGCTTGACAATCCGTGGTGGGCGTGTTGGCATCCAGATCTAGTTTGTGAACATCATACAAAATCAATTGCACATCAGCACCTGTTAGAAGGGACCACCTGCCAGGTATCCATTGCAAAAACATGTGTGTTACCACGTCGGTTTCTATCCTAGCCAGCGGCGTGGACTGTCCAGGGGTCCACAGCAGAATACATCCAGCGCTGGACAGAGAAGCGCACAGCGTAGAATCGTAGCTCCAATTGACCGCAATCACTGTGGATGCATGTCCTTCCCAGGTATGGATCCTATCAAACGGAGAAGTGGCATGCCACAGAAGGATGCATTTGTCCATGCCGGCCGTGGCCAGGTACTTCTCGTTTGGAGAAAGGGCAATGTCCCACACCTCGTCAACATGCCCATCTATTCTTGCGATACAACGCGCAGGCACATTTGCGCCTTCGCAATGGTGATCCTCATAGAGTGACGGCACCGCGCCGGGAGTGCCGGGATCGCAGTGGTTAGTGCAATAGAGTTCCTGCAGCTCCAAGGCCTGGTGCAAAAGGGCCAAGAGACGATTAGGTGGCAGACAGAGCTTAGGAGAAATTAAGTGCTGGATGTACGTCCAGAGGTTCCGCAGCGAACTCTCCGCCTCCCAGTGGAGCTCAGTCTTAAGCGCATGCTCCACAGACGGATATCCTAACAAACTAGCACAGAGCTGAACCCTTCTCTGGGTATCTTCATCAAAGGCGGACGGTGAAAGGTCATCTGAAGATTCAATGAATTATGAGATCATGTGTCATGAAGGGAGATAAACGCCTCATCATTTATGTCGTTTTTGACAAAGCATAAATACAGAGTATGTAAAAATGCCAAATTATCTTGTGGAAATCATGCACAATATTTAAGGAGCTGAACTAACCGCGAAGAATTTCTAATGCACGCTTAGTGTCATTTCTGTGCAGGGCCGCAGCGAAGCTTTGTTGTGAGCAGAGAAACACGCATGCCATACGTATATCCGAAGGTATCTTCAGCTGCGATAAGTGGCATCTTGCTTCTTTCATGTTACCGCTTCTAATAACCTCCTCCAAACGGGTAATTCTTGGACACTGATAAATACAGCCGGACTCCTTCTGCAAGGTGTCCACAGTCTCGCTAAAAAACGTTACAATCATGCATACGCGACAAATAACGACCACAATAGACAACACATGAGCAATACAATGCCTCACTTAACATGGGCTGTCATGGTTGAACATGAGTTGCAAAACCAGCAGCATGAAGTACACAGGGAATTCGCACTTACCTGTAGCCCATATCAAGCAGTAACTGCATAACAATCCTTAAAAGCTGAGACTTCTGGAAACCATTCCAGGTAGAGTCATTCTCATCTGCCGTCATCGTCCTCGAATTATGCCAAAAGAGCCTAGAATCTCAGACGCAACTGACACACCCATACGAATGCCGATATAGATATCTGACGAACCGCCCAAACTGAACTAAATGCCATCAAAGACAGTACGTCACTGTTAAACGTATGATGTAACGGTGGATGCTCATGAGCAAAAAAGGCTCTTGCTTCGGGGCACCGAAACATATTACTGTAACAAAAGCACTCGCCGCGCTACGTCTCACATGAACGAAAAGAGTATATTGAACATTATCTTCAACATTTTAATTTAATTAGACCTGCCATAGGTTGTATTTTGACGTTTACATGATTTGATATACAACACTGTGATGATTTCTACCATAGGACGCTATATGCCATGCAGACATCTGGCACACGAAATTGAAGAAGACTCTGAATACCTATGAATTACTACTGGAATGTATAACTATATTAGGGTAAGAATACATTCTGATGCTTATGCTTAATAATCTATTTCTACTTTCTAGATTCCGACTCCATTTTGTTCATTCTTGTACAAGGGCAGCTGCTGTGGAAATGTCGTAGAAATCCTGATTGTACATGTACTTAGATGTTGATTTGTATCGTGTTTTATGGCGCAGAATCGTTGTCCATGGCAACGCTTGCGTAGATCCTTGACAATTGAGTATATAATTATACACGGCTTTCAAGGAGATACAGCAACTTGACAACTCATAATATGCGTTTGCAGGGGTACAATGATGAGGAGGGGTATAAATGCTACAGGGAGTGCCAACGATGCTAATATGCGTCTCCTCCCAGGTTCGCAAAACAGTAAGGAGATGCGAGCAGGGTTCCCTTCCACCACTTCTAAGAGTAATGAAATCAATAATCCGCCTAAGGTAGGCGAAATGTATGCATGTTCATATCAATACGTTCGACAGGTAGTCTACATACCGAAGGCCGAAAGACAAAAGCGCATGGAAGAAACTGCCAAGAAGGCAGAAGAAGAGGCGCGTAAACGAGAAGAAGAAATTAAGAGAAAACGTGAGGAACAACTCCAACGTGCGGTAAGCTACCAAAGGATCTAAAAATATCAAGTATGTAGAGGGAGAATACCAAAGAAGCGGAACGCCGGGAGAGAAACAAACGCAGGGAATTGGAACGCCGCCGAGACTACGATGATAAGTCCAAACGATCTAATCAAGAAATGCACGAATCGATTCAAAACAGGCATAATATGTCGAATAGTGATCTTGCCAGCCTAAATATGCTGAAACTCCCAGAAGCAGATCTGAGGCCAAAACTCGTGGAAAAGGAACTGGAGCAAATACGGCAACATTATCTCGGTATAAAAAATGAAAAAAAGAAGATTAAGAAACCATCTGAAAAATTCAAAACCGTATTTACTTTCGACTGGGATAATTCCGAGGACACCACCGCAATTGACACCAACCCTTATTACCAGGACAGACCAGAACCGCAACTGCTCTTCGGAAGAGGCTTCAGAGCTGGAATTGATGTACATGAACAAAGGAGGAAAAGCAACTTCTACGACGAACTCACCAAACGGCGGTATGCAGGCGACACTAGCAGATCGGCTTCGCTATCACAATCCGATACTTCTCACTGCCTGTTAAGGCATGAAGAGGTAGGAAAGGAAAGTATGTATAAAACAAAATTGTCGCTACAGTCGCTGGATGTCAGCAACACACACTGGTCTGCCAAATCACGAGAGCAAATGACAGATCGTGACTGGCGCATTTTCAGAGAGGACTTTGATATCTATGTCAAAGGAAGTAGAGTCCCTTCACCAATAAGGACATGGGCTGAATCTGACCTGCCGTGGGAACTGCTGCAGACGATTAAGCAGGCAGGATTCAAAACGCCGACGCCGATTCAGATGCAGGCCATTCCCATAGGACTTGAGATGCGGGACCTCATTGGACTCGCTGCAACTGGCTCAGGAAAAACGGTGGCATTTGTGCTGCCCATGTTAACCTATGTCAAGTCGTTACCACCTCTAAATGAGGAAACCATGCAGGATGGACCGTATGCGCTGATTATGGCGCCGACGCGTGAATTGGCGCAACAGATTCATCAGGAAACCGTGAAATTTGGTTCATTTTGCAAATCACGAGCTGTGTTAGTTGTAGGTGGGCACAGTGTTGAGCAGCAAGGATTCGAGTTGCGGAACGGGTATGTCAACAAGATGCTTTACAACTGACACAACCATACAGTGCTGAAATCGTCATAGGGACGCCGGGACGCCTCAAAGATTGCCTCGATAGGTCATACACGGTTCTTTCACAATGTAACTATGTGATACTGGATGAGGCAGATCGCATGATTGATATGGGTTTCGAGGATATTGTTAACGAAATTCTCGACTGTATCCCAACTTCAAACCTAAAAGACCTCGATGAGGACGTAGCGTTACAGCAGGTGAGCGGCAGATGAAATTATGTGTTATATTTATACTGCAGGAACTTAGCACAAAGGCAGGACATCGTAAATGGCGAATCACGCAAATGTTTTCAGCTACAATGCCACTGGCGGTTGAAAAACTGACAAAGTAGGTTGTAACATCCAAAAATATATATCCACTTGCAGGAAGTACCTCAGAAACCCTCTATACGTATCAATAGGTGATGTTGGTGGTGGAAAGAAATCCATCACCCAACGCTTGGAATTTGTATCCGAGTCCCGTAAGAAGCAGAAGCTGCAAGACCTCCTGGCGGGACTTGAGGGACCTATAATCGTCTTTGTAAACATGAAGAAGGTGGCCGATGTGGTGGCGCGTCACATCATGAATATGGACTTTAGGTGAGTAAGCAACGGGAGACTAAATATCAGTTACAGTGCGATTGCCCTCCACGGCGGAAAATCCCAGGATATCCGTGAAAGTGCACTAGAGAGCTTTAAAGCCGGGGACTATGACATTCTAGTTGCCACGGACGTTGTTGGACGTGGTCTAGATGTAAAGGGAGTGACGGCCGTCATCAACTTCGACATGCCGAAGGATATACAGACATACACCCACAGAATAGGTTGGTGTATATATGTTAAATTGTCTAAACCCATTATCAGGGCGTACTGGGCGTGCTGGAGCAAAGGGTTTAGCAATATCTTTGGTCACAGAAGAGGATTCACATCTCTTCTATGATCTTAAGCAACAACTCATCTCCACAGGTAACGCAGTCCCCCCAGAGCTGGAGCAACACCCTGCAACAAACACCAAACCTGCCCCCGTGCCACAGTCTACCGCAGACTAGTATGGAATGATGGAATACTTCCCTAATCAATAGTATCATCAAGCCAAGGGCACGTTGCCATAACCTCACACATGTCAATATCGAATGGTTACACACAGCAAAACGCCGCATACCAAGTGTCAAACAAATGAGATGACTGTGTCATCGATATTATTGTTTGATGACCCAGTTTATCTACTAGTGGGAGTCCCCTTAGGGTTGACTGGCCTGTAGTTAAATCCCATAAGCGTGATAGGCATTTAGTAACCAAAATATATATTCTTTAAATTGGCTTTATTTAACCAGACCGTGCATTGCATCAAAGAAAGCTTTAGAGACGTCGCCTTAGATGGCTACGTCCAGCAATGTGACTTCATCGTAAAAACCAAATAACGGTGACAAATTCAAAACGTAAGAAATATGATACAGGTGCTTAGAAAATATCAGGCAGAATCATTGTCTTGAAGTGACGCCCCTCACTATCTAGGCGTGAATATTGGCCGGGCCACCAACACCCCATTTTTAGGCAAGCACAAACGACAGCGACTCGTATCCTACGCAACTCCACATATATACAAATTGCCCCTAACAGCTTCACCCAAGTATATCCGTACGACTATAGAATCTGAAGTGCGTTAAGGTATGTTTTCCAGCAGTGCTTTCGATGTTTAACGGCGGGCTACCAATGTTTGACTGGCATATAATTTATGCCGCTCTGTCAGCCATATTTTAAGAAACCAAAATTTGCTGAGGTCTACCTGTCATAACTCTACCTTGGAGGATTGCCCCTGTAGTCCCTCCTGGCAGCGAGAGTAGTGTAGGGTGGGCAGAGCTATTTTGGTAGTTTCACGTTGGCAGCGTTGGCGCTGAAGCTTTGTGCGCGTTTTTTGTGATTACACAAATACATCATCTTACAGGTTCGGTGTTTCTGCAACGAACTTCGCATATACGCTGTTGTGCAGTTGGGGAACACGCCTCTTTCCAAAATGGCGAGCACGGATCAGTTCAGTATCCGCGTGAAAAAATTCATGAACAATCCTCTCTTGGCGCGGAAGCAGTTTTGTCTTGACGTCCTCCACCCAGGAAGGGCCAACGTCTCGAAGAATGACCTGCGTGACCGTATCGCCAAGCAGTTCAAACTGAAAGACCCCAAGACTCTCGTCTTGTTCGGATTTAAGACCTACTTCGGTGGTGGCAGGAGCAGTGGCTATTGTGTGATCTACGATAATCTTGCCAGCCTCAAGAAATACGAACGGCGCTACCGCCAGGTTCGTCTCGGCCTCGAGGAGGCACCCAAGGCTATGGGTCGCCGTGCCAAGAAGGAGCTCAAGAACAGACGTAAGAAGGTCCGTGGTAAGGAGAAGGCGAAGTGCTCTGGTGGCAAGAAGAAGTAATCGTAATGCCCGTTGTATTAGAGTGCAACTTCTTTTAATGTTCTAACGGATACTTAACATTCACACATAGCAGTGATATTTCCGCGTTTCCTTGAGCTGTTATGCCACATAAATTTTTGCTGCTCTAACAGAGTATATTCACAGGGCGCCGCTATGTTAGAGCCCTGAGGTTCATGACAATTAAACCCAAGTAACAGTTCAGGTGCATACAAATTTTGTGATGTTCACTGCTTCTGAACTTGATTTAATAGTTGTATATTTCATGCTTCTTCTTAACCATAGCTTATGGGAATGATGTACATGCTATACTAAAATAATCACTGCTATGGGTTGCGATGTGGCCATCAAAGGGTATTGAGGGTAAAACAACTGGAGAGGACAAATTTGGGTATGTTAGGCATCCTTTCACATGTCTATAGAAGCAAAAGGATTCCTTTCCCCCATAGTCACTTTCATGAGGCTATACCTACGCCAACGGATGTCAATGTGCCACCTGGAGATGCTTGCCCGTACAAATGCCAGTACCCAGTCGGGTAGCTTTAGGCTCTCCAGGATATGCATCAATTACCTGTGGTCAACTGAGTCGAACGCCTTCATGACGTCAACCCAAGTCGAATACAGTCCGTGCTCATATTTACTATTGATCACAATGTTCGTCAAGGCGTGTTCCTTAGCGCCCTGGACCCGCCTCTTGGTCCCCATCTGGTTCTCAGTCAGCAGGCCCTGATAGAGCCAGAGTCCTGTTGGTAATCGCCAGGAAATATCATCAGGAATCTTTTCGTGGGGTGGCTCTATTTACATAACTCTTGTTTAAGTAGTGCCATGCTGGATTGTCATGGTGAGAACTGTTAGATGGATATCAGAGAGAAATATAAGCTATATACATTCGCTATAGGCGATAGAGCTATTATAGGCATCAATATTACGTACAGTTTCATTTCATGTTTCTTGTGTATGATCCGTGGCGACATAGAAGGATGCCATAGTGACAAGCGTTAATACATGCCTATGTTATATTTTAACAGCACGTTAAGATCACACCGAACCTACCATAGAGAATACATGAAAAAGGATCTAACATTCTGCCTGGTTGGGTTGTTTAGGGAGCGCGCACCCTTATAATTTATGAGGAGGTTAGGGATCAGCGACACCAGGGCGAAGTTGGGCGAAATCCATCCGGCATAGGAATAAATCTATAACGAACAATATACACGCACATCAATTATATAGACATACCAAAGGCATTGAGCTGAGAATTGTGACCCATTTCATGCACGCAAGTGCTGTAGTCCTTCCAGATTCGTCCCTGGTACCGAACATCTGTAGTCCGGCGTTAAGATAGTCCTTGCGATGGAGCCAAGCCAGGGAATAAAAGTGCGGAAGTTGCCACACGTACATAATGCCAAAGAGTAACCATGGATCTGGGCAGAGCAGAGATCCCTACGAAAAGATAGGTTCCTTAATGACTGTGCTCAACACCTACCCCCGCAGCAGCATATCCTATTAAAGGCGGAATAGCTCCGACAATGGAACCGACGTGCGTATTCCACTCAGTTACTCCTGAAAGAAGTTATGTGACCTATTGCGTGACGTACGTTTCAAGGGGGTATAAGCGCCAGTATATAGTGCGATATTCATTAAAGCCAGGGGCGCTGCAACGTTATCTCCAGTGAGCTGGAGCAGCGATGCTCCGGCAGCTGTACAAGCAATTCCCAATACTGCTGCATTACTTGGTGTGATTTCTCCTGTTGCCAAGGGTCTGTGGATGGATTATAGCAACAGCGACACATGGCGATGTATACATTTGCCACAAAGACAAGCAATTGTAAAATGGCTAATCCGGCATATGAGCATTATATATACACAACCGTTATCAGATAACAACTCAACACTTCCGTTACATTTCTTTGGATAGCATTCCTTTGAGGTCATGCACAACCGTACCTGTTCCGTGTCCTGACCATCAACATATCTCGTTTGCGTTCAATGATTTGATTGAATACATGCGCTGCTGAACTGCATAGGAAGATCCCCCCGCATGTCATGAATAGCTCAGGCGAGTAAATTGGAGCTGCCATAAGGTACCCACTGGCACCTGTTGAGCTAACCCAGAGGGATAACTTCCATTTCATCATTTGCTAAATCCTATGGATGCATACAAATTATGATACAAACCTGCCATTGTGATGGTTTGGGGAGCACTGATCTCGTCTTTCTGATAATAATGCGAGAGAGGGATGTCATCACATCCAGTGGTTCTCCGACACAGAGCTATATCATCGTAGGTAGCAGTTTATGATGAACACTGCGCTTTTCTAAACACTGCACACCTTATACTGCGTACTGCTCGCCTCAAGGCGTCAAGGACATATCAAGTAGCCTAAATGGAGCTCACTGTAGAAGACAAATAATTTCAGAGCTTTATTGACATAAACTATATGCAATAAGTGTCCTATGAACATATCAGCGCAAGTCTTATTAAAATAAGTTATACCTATAACATATCTTCATAATAGCTCGTCATCAAAGGGTGTAGAGCTACTCACGCCATCTAACATGCCAAGGCTAAATAATTTCTTGACAGGCTACCCACGAACTTTAGTTTAAACATGATTACTGGGTGACAATAGTGATTATTATAATATTGCTGGACGACGTTGCTATATTTAACATGGATGCGACCGATGAAAACATGTATAGATTCGAAGCATAACAGATTGGACAAAACAACATAATAGTTATATGCAAGTAATATATATGAGCATATATCAATAGACTCGAATGAACTGACGACGCAACTTATAGGGAAAAACAGAAGAGGAAAACGCATAGGAATACATTCTATTGAAGCGGCAATAAATAAGGCAACAATACGAATCTAGATAATCGCCCACTATAATGTTGAGGCTATGTTAAACGTTCTCGTATAGAACAAATGGGCAAAATGAAGAATTCTCCACTCCGTGATCATTTCACTGGAGGGTAATATTCAGATTGAAATGTGAAGAAAATCACATATAAAGACAAGTAGCGACAAAATATTTTAGCACTGCATCATAAAATGGAATTCACTG
This sequence comes from Babesia divergens, assembly GCA_001077455.2. Lineage (NCBI taxonomy): Eukaryota > Apicomplexa > Aconoidasida > Piroplasmida > Babesiidae > Babesia > Babesia divergens. Next base: position 625,482 of record CCSG02000002.1, read on the forward strand.
ATCTTCCTCATATTGCCTTGTTGGCCACAGTACCTCTCCCCCATCTGACGTGGAATCATATCACGGCCGCCTGTCTGAATATATACACACGAAACTTGCATATTTAAGCAATGTACTATTAGACGTTCCCTTAGAATATTAAGGAGACGTTAGTGCAGCGACTGTAGGCGTTCGGCCGGCTTGACACAGGGGTGTTGGCAAGCAGCCCGTGAAGTCTGTGTTTACGGGCATAACCACTTGGCTGTTAAGTGCATAAGTTATAAACATGGTGATAATTACGAAGTCTGACCTTACCCAGAAGGATCTGGATAGTGGATTGATGGAGTGGCTCTCCGACCACGATGAGAGCAAGGACCAGGAGGAGATAGCTCGTTACACGGAAAACGAGGCGCCAATCACACTGAGTACGTTGTTTAAATCGACAGTATTTGCCGCTGGTCTTCCCATAGTAGCGTCCGAAAAGTTCGACCGGTTGTGCGAAGTCTTCCGCAGAATTCTGGACAAGGAGTTTGACAAGAAGAAGTGCGATCTCCAAAAGAACTACAAGATTGAGATGCCGCGTGATGACAAAGACTCAACTGTTGGTGTTGCTTTTCTGACATTTGCGAATCATTTTGAAGCGCAACGTGCACTGCGACATATCAACAAATTGAAGCTTGATGTATCGCACACATTAAGGGCAGTTATGGTAGATGACTTTGACCTTATCGTGAGCGATGGTGCCAATTGCGTTCCGGCGCCCAAGAGCGTTGGCTTCACACGTGAAGACATACGTAGCTGGTGGTTCGAAGGCGAGCGCATGCGTGAGCAGTACGTAATACGCTACGCAGATCAGACAGAGATCCATTGGTTTGATCCAATTGAGAGCGAACCTTCTCTCATATACAGCGGCGAACGTGAGAGGGCAGAGGGCAAGCGTGTATGGACGGACCAGAAGGTTGAGTGGAGCCCCAATGGCTCATACCTTGTGTTCTACCGCCGGCCTGGTATTGCCTTGTACGGTGGTCCGAATTTCGAACTAAAGATCCGATTTGAGCATCGTAACGTCCAGCAGGTGTCGTTTTCTCCTGGTGAGGAGTACCTCCTGACCTGGGATGGTACAAGTGGTCAGGAAAAGCATGAGAATTCTATCTGCATCTGGCACGTTATAACGGGTGAGCTTTTGGCCACGTTCCCAACACCGGAGATGTCCCCCAAGGGTGGCGATTTTCCGCACTTCTTATGGAACCATAATGGACAGTATATCGCAAGGCTGAACAAGTGTGCGGATGGTAACGAGATCCTCGTTTACAAACTTCCTGAGATGGTTCTAATTTCTGACGCTGAAGGTAACCCTGCACCATTGAAATACGGTGCTGAGAAGTTCGACTGGTCGCCAACTGATGATATTCTCTCTGTTGTTATCCCCGGTACCCCCGATACACCAGGTTAGTTTCTATTCCTACTTCGCTAATGCGTCGTATTCATGTATTTTATGAGTGTACCCATTTTGTGCAATATATTCGTCTGTTAAATGCAGACTATGTTGAGTGTGATGCGCAGTCATGGCGTATCACAATTTCTGTCTGCAACATAGATTTCTGTATGCAATGTTGATTGGGATGAAGATCCCAGTCAATGATCCGTGCAGTACATTACCCTATTATTACTCCCGCGACACGTGTTATTGGTTTCTGGCTGCACTTTCATTGGTTGTAGTCATGAAACGCATTTTATCCAGTAGATAATACATGAATATCTGTATGCTATTTCATTATGTTTTGCCATTTCTTCCTTTATACCGGCTGCTTATATGGCATACCTAACGATTGAGAGGAAGAGCTTTGCCCTCATTTTCTAATATGTTGACATATATTTAACATTTTTTGCAGCTCGTCTCATGCTGATTGACATCCCATCAAGACGCGAATTGAGTGCAAGGAACGTGTATAACGTCTGTGGAACAGAGATGCATTGGCATCCCAGGGGAGATTGCTTCTGCCTGAGAACCACAATTTGCAAGAAAACGGGTAAGAAGGGGCGCAAGCAGTTCACCCAACTGGAAATCTTCCGTCTACGCGAGCGTGATGTACCAGTAGATACCATTAAAATCGAGGATGCCACCGTAAGGAAGCTCGTCTGGGAAGAAGGTGGTAACAAGCGTTTCGCCCTGGTTGTTAAGAACGAGGAAATGAGCACCTTCTCCATACGATTCTACCGCGTATCGGACGAAGGTACAGCCAGGGACACTGTCTGGGTAACAACCCTCGACACACAACCACAGATGAACCACATGCAGTGGTCACCATGTGGCAACTACTTTGTGCTAGCCTGTCTCGGGTCTGAGGGCACTCTGCTATTCTGCAATCTGACTGACAATGACAAGGTGGAGGTATTATTCAAGGATGAACACTTCATGATGAACATGGTGAAATGGAGCTCGTGCGGGCGCTATTTGGCAACGTGTGTCAACGTACCCATGCCGTCTCACAGCACTGTGTCGAGCTCCGATACCTTCAGGTACAGCGCTGAAGCTGGTTTCTGCATTTGGACATTCCAGGGGCGTCGTTTGTGTGTCTCTAGAAAAGAGAATTTCTATAGCTTCGAGTTCCGCCCGACACCACCGCCGCTCATTGGTATAAAGGAGATTGAGAACATCAAGAAAAACATGAAGGAATACAGCCGGAAGTACGACCTCATGGATGAGAAGGCCCGTGAAATATACCACGCGCAATACATGGCCAAACGCAAGGAGGCTAAAGAAATCTTCCTCAAGGAGGCCACTGTGTTACTTGAATGGCTCAGCAAACAGGTTAGTTTATCATTGTTAATGTTACACATGTCCTCAGGAACTGTACTGGGAGTTTAAAAAGGGCTGGGATGACTTCTTCGACCAGCGCAATTGGGAAGTTACGGAGGACGTCTTCGAAGAGGTTATCGAAGTTAAGGAGGAGGTACTGGATTGATCCCCTTGTTAATGTCCAATGGGTTGTATGACCCACTCGCTCATGAACTTTTTCAGCCGGTTAGCCGTAGCCGGAGGTTCACCTAAAACAATTTAGTCTTAATGGTACATCACTTACCGGAAGTGCATAGGTACTTGGCACCATCCACTATATCCTCTAGGCGGGCGATTACCTGTAGATTTTGGTCGTATATCTTTCTGATGGGGCCACCAATTAGTGTGAGTTCCTTAGACATCTCCATGAAGAGAATATCCATGTTTTTAATAAATGGCCTCACGTAGAAGGCCACACCGTCGTGAAATTTATCGCCGTTGCGATAGAGCCACATGAGCTTTGGTGTCGAAATTTGAACACCATACTTCTGCATACCTAATGTTCCTCTGGGAATGACTGGTTTGTGCGGTTTCCTGAGGACCGTCGAGTAAACCTCATGAATACGGGATGTCGATGGAGTATTACCGTCATAGATGTAGACGTCTTCACGTCCCGCCAGACCGCGCCCATTCCCGTTCTCATCGAAACGTTCCCTATGCATGCCAGTGAAGAATCGGTGGTCAGTTAGTCGCTCGAAAACGTCCCGCGATTTAAGCTGAGGGGGGTGGCAGTGCCGGTGTGACCTGGGGAACGTTTGAAGGGGGTAGGGAGATGTCGCCGCTACTGGTGACAAATGGATTTCCTTGTTGTACAAGCCCACGCATGGCGATCTCTGATTGCCCGTTTCGGCGCAACCGCCTATGTCTGTTGCAAATCGCACAGACCTCTGCGAGGCACCACCCTGTTTATCGTCGTAGTCATCATCGCTTTCGTAGACACCTTTAAACTACAAACCATTATAAGAAATGAATAATACAATTAAGCTTACGTTGAACGCCGATGGCGTTGGCATATCAGGGTCCAAAAATTCGACAAACCTCGCCATCGTGCCCGGGCGAACCGCTTGCCAAAAGCATATGATAATCTAACGACCTTCAACAAATCTATCAGCCCGTTCACACAATAGACTACATTATATTCATTCTAATTGTGATTCACATATATTCGCTATTTCATGGAGATGTGTAATGCAGAGCAGTGCATCCACGTCATCCTACACGCGCCATAGTAAGACATATACTACCATGTATATACATATAAGACGACCAGTTTTTAGTCCAGTTACTCATGATTTGTCCTTGCTTCGCATGGAATATAGTATACGGTGATAGAATTTGGTGACGGGATCATCAAAGAATTCAGGTGGAGGCAACACCTCTGGAGGTGGCATATCCGGTTCTTCACCGCCAAGATCGTGTACCAGGAGCCTGTACATCTTAGACTTCTCCTTTGCCGCCAGGTAGCCGTACTTTGAAATGTTGAAATATTTGTTACGGTTTATCCCCTTCGATGGTACCCAATGTGATACACGCCAGCATGTCCGCGACTTCTCATAGGTGTGGCCACAGTACTCGGATTCGGCATATTCCTTGATTATGTCGCGCCAGTGGGCCAGCCTCTCACGAATAGCTTCCATCTTGACCTGCTCCATTAGCGATGGGTTCTTCACTGGCAAACGCCTCAGTGAAACAGTATTCGACGCCTTGTCAAGGCACTCATAGCACCAACTCTTTGTGTCAGCATCCCAGAATACTTCTGGATCATCGGGTGTGTTCATCTGTTCGGGTTGCTTCTCTGCATCAGCCGAACCATCATATCCTGGCGACCCAGCCATACCAGCGTACTTCTTATGCCCAGTCTTGCGATAGTATTCTGGTGGATTCCTGCCATCGGCCTCCCCTGGGTTATTTACATAACGATTAGAATTAGATAGTTGCATAGCTCGCATTTTGCTGATCCAAAACTCCTCCGCAAGCTCCTTTGCACCGTCGTTTCCGTACATGTTTACCAAAAATGATTTGCGCCATATTCTCCCACGACACTCCCAAAACACTAACCAGCGACCGCCCTGCGAAAAAAGTCCCTTGTCAAAAACTATACCACCAGTGCACTGCTGATGTTTTATAGTGGCTGGGGTTTCGTCTTTAATGTTTAGCTTTTCCTGATATTTTAACATGATTTCTGAACTTCTGTTGGGATAAACTGCAGGGGGGTTTACCAACGGTTGTGTTATTTGCTGTTTAGCCAGTTGAGAAATGGCCATGGCGGCGTTCATCTGATTGACATCGTTATCCAGATTGGGAAGCACATGGCCCAAGGACTCCTTCTGTTGAGGGTAGGTCAAGATTTGTGGGACTCCCACTTCCTTCATGATGTGATGCTGATTCAACATATTGAAGTTCATGACATTTGGTGTAAAGGAATTGTTGTAGTTCATAGTTCCTGTAAATTGCATCTGCGGCTGGTGCCCATGAGAACTCGCAAGCGGGGTGGTCTCCTTGTCTGCTGGCATCATTAAGCGCATGGTTTGTGAGTCCTCGAATTTTACCTGAGCCGGCGGGACCAACGACTCATGCGATGGCAGTTGCACCCTAAGGCCGGGGTGGTATGCAAGATTATCAAAAATATTAGCATCTTTCCGCATTACCATAGCATTGGAAGCATTATACCTGGGCAACGGCATGTTAAGATTCGGTTGCCTCACTCCACTCGGGGTTGAGAGGTGTTTCATGAACTGAGTGTCATAGGGGAATCCTCCTGAATTGTTGCCGTGCAGAGGGGTCTGCCCCGGTATACCGGGTTTCATTGGATTCTTTTCATCGTTCATGTTGGTTAAACGGTCATATCCTATATATTGGAGACTTATGTCATAAAATCCTTTGCGTATGTCTTCAGACGGAAGTATGGAAGGAGCTCACATATAATATATGATCTGACTGTCTTCACGCGGTGTATTTATCTGGTAAAGGCACATAATACGTCTTTCATATATTATTTGATAACGTAGTGACACCACAAAACCAGGATCCTGAATTCAATACCTAAAGTCTTTATAGGATAGTGCGATCAAGAAGAATGCGTTGAATGCTTATATGTCGTTGCATGCAAGGTGGGTTTGATACAAATCATTGTGTAGCCTAGCAAGACTCCTTATCCTCATGTGATCTCATACGCACTATTATTGCCTCGCGTTTAACATCTGACTTCAATCAAAAGGTTCACTAACATAGAATCCAGCGATAGCAAACAACTAGACGCAAACCAATGTGTTTCCTTGATGCATTTCACTGCAGATATTGTGGTGAAACTGCCGCGGTATACGATCATCTACTTCTCCCGGAAGCGTTCAGACAAAGAGGCCAAGATCACTTTGTGAATCCGACAGAACAGTGCAGGAACAACAAAAGTGTTTAACGTTATCTACAGCAGTGCTCCGATGGTGGAAATTACACAGACCTAATAGTGGCAAAAGTTGTCAGAGTAGTTCCAGCAATGTATAGAACTCACAGATGTATAAGGTGACCTGGAGAAGTGCAAAACTACAATCAGTAGAAAATTTAGGCGCATCTAAAATTATCATATGCGCTAGGGTCTAACTTCACCCGCCACAATTTACTTGGGGTTGTGTGTAAAGGAAGGCTGTAGGACGGATAGGATGTTGCTTTAAATGCTGACATACACGTCCTAAAGACGTACGCTTGTTGTGAACACAATACAGAAGTTTTACATTTTTATGTAGACTAATCTGAAAGAACAGTTTCACTTGGCCATATATGATTATGTTTCACACGACATGGTAGTAGTTGGAGCCTTCCAACTGATGAAGGCAAAAATTACAAACTTTACAAGGGTTAGAACGGTACCTATAATGTGAATTCAACTTTCAATTAACGTACATGTTTTATATCTAATCATGTGCTTTAATGGTCATGTATCGCAGCTCGTCCTTCCGCTTCATCGAACACACCTACCCACGCTGTATGAATTCGGAATGTTTCATTATTATATTAGTGAGTAATACTGGCTCGCAATGGTTATATCTAAGTTGTTTTCAGCTTTATAGCGATGAGAATACACTAGGATGAGCTCCACAGCAGCGGTCATGTGTACTAATGCCATCCTGTGTTATAGCAAAGCTGGCCTATATTTGCTGGCAGATACGTTATTGTGAGCACAAAAACCTGTACCCCCTGGTATGAGGGGTATGAATTGGCCACCGTCGTCGTTCTCGGATACTGCAACATACTGCTTGAGCATCACCTTTCCACTTTTGCGATCAAGGACAGCCCCGTGGTGCGATATAGGCTTCTGCGATATGGCACAAATCCAGATAGTATCTGATGCCGGGTCGTCCGACTCACGGGTTGTATCTGGGTGAATGTCCACCAGCTCCTTGACTTTCATGGGTTTGCCAGTTATTGGACATTTCATTATAGGCTTAGGTTTTGTAGGGATCGCCAGCTTCCCGTCGCGTGCGGTGCCCTTATCTGTAGTGGTATTACCTGAAAGCCAAAAGTTCCCCTCTAATGCTGTAGATTCCTTGTTTCGCTGGTTTACCGAGCTCGACTCATCGCGTTTAGACGCTTTTACGGCACTAACACCGTACACAGATTCATTGATAAGTTTGCGCTTTTGACTTTCGCATTTGGTCTCGTGTTTATGCTGCTTCACTGTCTCGATCTGTTCCACCTTGGCTTCCCACTCCTGCAACCGATATTTGTAATCGTCCATTTGCTTGGAAAAGCACTTTAGTATACACTCCTTACAGAACACATAGCCAAACGAATTGCACACGGGTTTTATAGCCGTAGAAAGGCATAACCAACACTGCTCACACTTTCTCATAGAATCCGATCCAAGGCGCTGATTCAGCGTGTTGAAATCTTTAACCATCCTTCTTTCATGGTAGGTGAAGATCGGGTTAGCCGTGTTGTTCTTGCTGTGTCGAGTCATTGTAAATGTAACTACTATTTCAATTTCAATAGGATTGAAACACGGGAATAGATCACTTCAGCAGAATAGTAACATTAACCTCATTTCGGAAGAAAGCGAGGCGGCAAGGCACAGTTATTGTACATTTAGTAGGTTTGCCCTGAATAGCATGGATCCCCGCCTGTTTTAGGGTATTGTTATCTTAGGGATTGACACCCTCGACGCTATATTAATCCCCAGGAAGTGTAGACAACTATCCCATATCAAAGGCAGGAGGGGGCTGAACACCTGTATTATTTACACACTGTACATTTAGGGCCCTTTAACAATGGATAATCCTGTCGTCCGTGACAGCGATGAGTGGAATACGCTCGACTTCGCTTTACACCTACGTTGTAGGAGCTCGAGGGTTAACATGTTACAGGCTTGGAATATTACCAAAGCTGAGACCGTATCTGTATTCAGTCGTTGCTCACAGGTATGTGCTGCCCGGTGTTTCCTTTTAACACACTGTCTAAACGCTATTTTGGCGATGTGCTATTACACATCACTCTACATATGGGTATGAGTTTGTAAAACGGTCAATACATGTATACAGAATGGCCCAATAGTGGAAGCATTTGTTAATGCTGAAACTTTGGATCAGAGTAACTCTGTTCAAGATGTCTGTACACGTGGCTTCACAGTTGGTAGCAATGGTTTCAAGATCAGCATTGGGAACATAACGTAAGTTCGAGCTGCATAGTATGCGTCTCATATGGCGATTTAGCATCCCTAGTTTGCCTTTAGTAAGGTCGACAGTCATGGATTCATCGATGTCTGAAGCCAAGAGTGGTATGTGGCATGCTGCAATAGCCGATTATTTATTAGGTGCGCTTAATGATAGTGGGAGGATTTTACCATCGAAAAACGCAACTGCGGCCAACACTATATACGGTGAAAAAAGGGTTTACGAGTATTTCGTCTGTGACGTTGGTAAGACGTGGTTTCTTCACTCTTCATCCATGTCGCAGCTTTTGGCAAGTCCATAACTGTTTCTGATGAAGTAGAAGCACAGAGGCTGCGCCTATCAATGCCAGTAGAATATGATAGCATATACTTGGAGAATAAGGAACAACACGGGTTCCAGGATATCAGTGTTATGTTGCAGCAAGCCGGAGGGAAGTCAATGGACCATCTGCCAGACGAGTCTTTGACCGAGGGAGTGCTGCCTCAAATGACCTTTAAAAGGGAATATATCGTATACAGTTCATCGCAAATTCTTCCACGCTACCTCGTTCAGTTCGAGTGTGATCCTGTGGTTGAAGAAACATTTGCACTGCCTCTGTGTGACAACTGTCAGAATGACGCTGCCACCTTGTACTGTCCATCGGATAATGCAAGGATATGCACGAGTTGTGATGAAAAGCTACATTCGCACAACAAAGTAGTCTCAAGGCACATAAGGGTGCCGCTGAACCAGGTTTGTTTATATTTTATGGTGGGCTCACAATCCCCTTTCAGATGCCTAAGCCAGCCGCTAAATGTAGACTCCACCCTTCGAAGCATTACAACATGTACTGTACCGTCTGCCACGTGCCCATCTGTTACATATGTACTTCAAGTCATATTCACGGCCAGGCACCTCAGGAGGGGAAATCTGCATGCTTCATTCCCATCGCAAATGCATACGACGCCGCCATCCATGAGATGCAGCAAGAATCCAGTCACATCATACGAAAGCGTAAGGAGTATCTAAATTGTCTCTTAGATGAAGTTGAGAGACTAAAACAAGGCATTAATGAGAACTGTGATCATGTGGAGGCTAGTTGCTACGGAAATATGGAATCAACACTTAGAGAATTGCGTAAAAACATCGACAATTGTCTGGAGATACTCATGGTGGAACAAACGGAAAACAAACGCCAGCTCACTGAAATGGATTGGGTCGAACATTTTGGAGACTACATCAGAAATACACTGATGCCTGCAGATTTTCTGCGCGCATGGCTGAGGCACTGTAGACTGAGGAGACAGTTTTATGAGGACTCCTGCAAGGCGCCTCTTCAAGAAGTATTTCCAGACATTGGTCTTCAGGGCGAGTTATCAATCATGCATGAGCATTCGGCTGAGAATACGCATACGTAATAATTACGGTTCACTGTACCAACGTCTATAAGACGTTACATTTGTAGAATACTGCATTTCAATTTGTGATACAAACGCACAGATACATTACTAATTATTGAATAAATTGGTTAATCTGCTTATAGCTTGCGACCCCCCTCTTAGCAAATGTCATTCTTTAGCAGTAGAGGCGACTATTGGCAGTTCCACCAACAAACTGTTGCGCTATCCGCCCTCTATATAATCAATTGAAGTCACATTTTGTTAATACAAGATAGGGGATTATGTTAGAATACTGATCACGGCAGCAGACCTACACGCAATAGAGCCGAATAAAGTAAAACGTTAGTGCTACTATTATGCTATATCTACAGCATTCTGAGTTTTTTAGGTTTCCATCTCCTGCACCATGGCAGCTTCATCCTTCTGCAGGAAAGGCTCTGAGGCTTGGTGGTTTAGTCCACTCTCGGTGTCCTTGGCGTACTGCAAATTTCTGATGACGTCAACCGCACCCAAGAAGCGACCAACGATGACGAAAATCGTAGCAATCACAACTTGCCACGAAGGGGACTGTCTGAAGGAGCCAATGATGAAAAGCATAGCTACAGCAACAAGCTCCAACATTCTCCACGGGGCCTGACCGGTCTGCCTGATAAGTCTGTTGGAAACAACATTTTTCACAAATGGAAGTGCTCCAACAGCGACGAAGCATCCCCAAACTTGCCATGTTCTCCCACATGTAATGTCCCAGGGAAGGGTCTTGATGAGAACCTTCAGTTCACCGTTGACAATCCATACGATGGGAAGGATCATGGCACCGAGAAAATGCTGATGGTTGTGAAGCGCATTGCCCCTGCCTCCAACAATGTGAAGGGCCCTCTCCATGAAGCCAGCACGGAACACTGCGGCGAGGAAGGCATATATGACGGCAACAGTCATAACATTGCCAGGAGCGATGTGCTTGTCTGTGGCACCGAGGACGAAGGCAAGCAGCAGGAATCCAATGGCTTTCCACCTCATAGGCATGTACTCTTCGCCACAGGCGATGAAGCGAGCAGCGTGGTGGGTAGCGACGGCACCCGATGCGAGGATAGGGAAAGCAGCCGTTGAGGGGGACTTGCAGAGCATGATGTTCGTGGAGCAAAGCATGGCTACGTACGCCACCGTCGGAAGGGCTAGGGTCCTGAGGAGCTCATACTCGATCTTGACGGTTGGGAAATAGGCCAACTTCGGGAAGACGCTACCAAAGTCCCCCAAGAGGTAGGCAGTGAGAAGACCTTGGGTCAGCTGCCACCATGTGATGAAGACAGGTGCAGGAATGACAGCAACGAACAGGGTGTGAAGCACATAGACGTTGCACAGGGTGAGCAGAATGAAAAGCGCCTCGACCGTGATAAGACTGGGATCAGTGAAGTACGGCTTCACCTGTTCCCAGCTCTTGAAAATTTTCAAGTCTTCGATATCCATTGTTACTATGTTACATGTAACCTGGGTAGAATTGAGACTTCTGTGGTGTATGTGAGACACTTGCACATACAATCCAAGAGATTTCCAGCGGTCTGCACGAGTTATATTTACAGTAGCAACAAAATCGGTAGAGCACTTGTATACACATGAAATCGCAAATAGACTTGCATACAAGAAGTGTAACAGGAATTGTACACGCTCATTGCTGAGTCACACTCATCAATATATAATTCGCCACAGGATGAATTGAGCATGACGAGGACAAACCTGGAAACAAGTAAAGGATGGCTGAACTGGTTGGATACCCAGGAGGTCTAAATCATGAAAATTCCGGTACAAAACAATGAACTACTTCGGAATACCGTTGCTTCAGCGACGTGCGGCATATCCTGCTTGGCACACACGTATTGCACACCATGTGCAAAGTTCGACAAAGATTCAACCAATGTATTTAACCATCAGAAACAATGTTGCATTGATGAAATATCGTCGCTTATGCTTTGTCTGTGCCTAATGACCATGTCTAATGTGTAGCAGTATACGCTCGGCCTATTATACGTGGTAAAATATATTGCTCCATTTTTATCGCCAATTACAAATGCAACAACGTCTATTTAACATCACTCGTTATTTATCATTAAGCACATTTAATTGACGACTAATGTCATTACTCCTTCTTCCCGATGATATTGATGATAGACCATATGCACACATGAATGGACTGTAATAGACACGTTTGAAGCGAATTTAGGCAGATTATTGTTTCCAAGTCTTATTGCGATTACTCCTCGGGCTTGTTCTTCGCCTCCCATTCTTCAGGAGTTAAACATTGCATGGTGAAGGCATGTATAGATGGCATCTCCTCGGACATGGCCCCGTTAACGAGACGATGGCGCTCCAGCAGCTTCTTACCGTTAAACTGCGACGATACGATATAAGCATGGAAAGCTGCGCCGCAGCCTCCAGATTTGTCAACCACCTTGAGAAAGGCAGGGGCAAGAATGCTCCGCAGACGTTCTTCCACAACGGATTTAGTGATCATAATGTCAGATTATAGACGAGTTTATTTAGATTTGTTTGTTTCGGGACACTTGGATGGTGGCCTCTGAACGTGGAATCCATCCTGTGTGTCGATGGTGTCAAAGATTTGCTTAGCCTTCGATGTCAGGCGCTGGCCAATTGCATTCCAATTTGCATCGTCATTTGACAGTTCTGCTACTTTACAAGGTGAATACGGGCTGAGACAGGTTTTGGCATGTTCATTTGAGCGTCGTCTAGCGCTTTGTATAAGCGAGTATGTCTGCGCAGTGTTAAAGGATGACTTGTCCAAAACTCACTCTCGGGTCGTTGCACCTAAGATCCAATATATGACGCACATCTTCCACACGACTTAACGCCTCCAGGAACGGCATAATATCCAGCAGCGCCGTATCCGAGTCACTTCCAAACCAGCTATCGATGGGAACGAAATTCTCTGTAATAACATATAAGGCAGTTGCATGCAGTCAAACGCACCTGGGAAGGCAATACTATCTTGTATTGAGTGGTCTATCAGTACTACTTTAGACATGTCACTACGAACTTTATGGAGAGCCTTCATGCAACCGCCATCAGAACTAATAATACAGTTATTGCGATAAAATTTTCGATTGAAGAGGTGGCCTATGCCGGCATAATCTATTTAATCATGTATTGAATGTCTGCATTCACTTACTGAGAACGGTATCCACGTATTCCTTTTGCGAAGTACTGTAGAGCACGATTTCGTAATGCTTTTGCATCTCTTCCAGAAATGTATTGAGATGTGGTCGCTTGAATATTTCATAGTATAGAATGCGCTCTCCGATGGGAATTGGTACAGATATGTCAGATTTGCCTTTCTGTGAACAAATAAAGATGGATATCTCGCAGGACTTAAGATCAATCAACAATAATAAAGCACGCAATTTTGAAAAAACAAGAGAATCGTAAGATACTAAGAAAATATGGAGTGCAATCTATTTTATATGTAGCACGACTCATTTTCATGTCTGCATTGAATAACAGATGACAAGGGCTCATAAAAGGCAGGGCCGCTGTTCCACATACAGACGCAATCAGATGCTTCTAACTATATAAATGGCGCAAAGCATGCATGATAAACTCACTCTTACGCGGACAGTACGAATGATTGTATCATCTAGATCCAAAACAAGCGAGAATTGGGGCTTCTGCTTCTTACTGGTAGGAACACTTCCTGACGACCTATACCGCCTCAACCGACACTCTGCTGCCTTTACAGACATGTATACCATGGCGCCAACCACAGTATAGTAAATGACCTCGAAGATGAATGTCAAAGAACGGAACAGAGAGCGGAGCAAACCCATGGCGACATTCTGATTACACAGACCACTTCAATGGTATATAAGCAGGCTGAGAGACCTCCGGCCATAAATTATGATGATATAATGGGCACGACAATACCTGAGCCAGGCTCATCTGTTGGAGCAATGATTCATCAAACACACAAAAAGCTTCAGTGATGTGTGTTAATGCATACCGACAGGTATCATACATCAAACAGTATTACAGCATCTTATAGTTCACTATAATTATATTATGCTTCATCAGTTATAATTGAAGCTCTGCTCAGCAGTACAACCGCTGGATTAGATGGTGAGCTCTCCAGATGACAAATACCTTATAAACAGCGTAGAACCGCTGTCTATATCGCTTCCAATGTTGCGATCGAGTGTTTGCTTATCTGCCGGGTGCTGCTCGTCGAAAAGCAGCTCTGCAGAGATGTTGTTGCCAGCCTCCTTGCGTAGCAAATATGCACCCTTCGCTTGAATATCCAGCTTATAGTGTTTCTTGTATTCGTTGAGCGCGTTCCCAAGGGTTAAATGGCGATAGACGGTCTCAGCAGGGTTCCATGGGTTTTTGAACTCCTGGATTTTGCAACTCTTCGGCCGATCTGACGCCATTATAGGCATTACAAGCGACTTGTGAGAGGACAATGGCACGAAGAACTTCCTAGTGTTGGATACCAACTGTACTGAAATAGATGCGATGTTATCTCTATCCTCATTTGGTAGGAAGTTTGACAGTAGGTCAATAATCTTGGTGTTAGACTTCGCTTGATCTTTTAGCATGGAACCCTTAACGAGAATTTCATACGTCTTCCCGCCAGTAGTTGCCACAACAAACTTTACATTACGATCGTGCTCATTCATAGCCTTGGATACTACCGATACATCACTCAGCATGGTGTCTGGAGTGATGGTGCCAGCGCGCTGTGAAGACTGCGAAGCATTGTGCTTAGACGTCGATGAACGGTGTTTCTGTGCTGTACCCTTTTTCACACCATCAGAGTGCTCGCCTTCCGTTGATTTTACCACTGACTCATCTCTAAAGGACGGCTCAGAAACATCTTCGGGTATCCCACCATACGGCGCAGTGTTGAAATGTATGCTCATAATTTGATCAGCCTCATCCTTAGACAATCCCCAAACAGCAACATCCTTGAAACTTAAACCTCCGTTCAGTGCATGGAGGAATTCACGGTTAGATACCACGAAATCTTTAGTATTACCACTAGCAAGTTGGACAGTGACAGTAACATCTTGCTCTGAATGTTGCTGAAGTACCTTAGCAATATCTGCAATCGATGGGTATTTGCTGAGCGGTTCGTCGATATTGAAGTTTGAAGATTCCCCAGAGTTATTTACACTGAATTGTTGGTGACCCTGTAGAACCTGAGAGAGTGTGGACAGGATAATTTTCAGACAGTCAATACCACCAAGATGTTCCTGAGGAATACCCATGCGAAGCAAAAGGTCGACGACATTTGGATGTGATTTAAGAAGCTTCCTGAATTTCTCAGTATCAACCTCGATGAATTCTCTGAATGACTTCCCTTCCATATCAAAGAAGATATGGCTGTTAGGCTTGGACTTCAAAAAATCTAAAGCACTATCGCTGATCCCCACGGATGACGAGTAGTCGATGTTCTTTGTGCTCTCCACCTTATCGTTTAGGTCAACCTCCAACTTGAACGGGTTACGGTGAGCACCACTTTCACCACCGATTAAGCTGTCGAAGTAGAGGGTGAAAATGTGCGAGTGGTTTAGATCACTGATGCCACAAGAAGACATGATGTCCTGCATTGATACCGCTGTGACCAATTTGTCCAAACCGGGTAAATGGCATACTTTTTCTATTCCATCAACTATTACCTTAAACTTCGCACCTGCCAATGATTCAAGATTTACATTACCCCCACCCATTTTCATGAACACGTCGCGTAGCGGCTCTTGCAAATCGGTGATGGTCGCGGTGCCTGTGAAACCGTCCTTCGATATGACGTTGACGGATACAGATCCAGATGGCTGGATATCTTGCGGGTCGTTAACGATCGAAATAACAAATCCATCCTTCTTCAACTGGCTCATAGGCTTCTGGAGTGTATGCAGAGGAATGCGGCTCTCTTCTAACATGGTGTTTTTACCAACAAGCATTATCTTCTTGTCTCCGATGTCGGGGACCCGGCTCCTTAAAGCGGTGAAGTAAGAGGACAATGGTTGATCATTATCAGGCAGGTGGAACGTGCGTATAGTACCAGGAAGGCTACCGCTGGGGTCCTTTCTGACGTTAATTGACATGTTACCATTCAAATATTCGGATGGATAGTTGAAGCCATCCATGGGAAGGGTATTGAGATCATAGTGGTGACCATTGGTGTTCATCCTGATGTTTATAGGAGCACCAGGATCAGATTGATCTTCATCCATAATAATCTCACGAACGTAGTCGTTGACACTCTTATGACCTTCAACGTTGACACTGGGACCCTTATACTCCTGCGGCATGTTTATAAAGACGTTAGAATGTACATCTGCAAAATCTGGAGAAGGGTGCAAACTGTGGCTTTGGAAAGACAACAGCGGCGAATAATCATCCCCACCATTAGCTGCCACTGTCATTTTCCCTTGAACAACGCCATTCGACCCCTTCTTGCCGTTGCTCCTAGAAGCACTGGTGGCGGCATTTACACGAGAGAAGTCCACCGAAAGATCGTGGAAAGTAATATCAAACCGCCTGGATTGCGTATCGTCGACACCACATGTCTCAAGAATTTCGGCAAGCTGCATTGCTACGCCAATATCGTTAATGTGGCAATTTCCCTGCATACCGTTGATCACTACTCCCCATCGCACATTCTTCAACCCGGGCCCACCGTACTTTTTCGAAAGTCCATCGATTATATGCTGTGGAACGGGGTCCTTGGGTGACAAGTGAAGAGCTCTAAGAGTGTCGAAGTCGTTGCAAAGACATGTCACGTTTATTTCAGGTTCACCACGACCGCTCTCATATGAAACATTGAACGACATCGAAGGGTTGTTTTGGATATGTTCAATATTTACACACGACTTATTGAACTCCTGGAATGTCATGCTCTCCAAGTCCGGGAGGCTCTTGATATGGCAACGATGCTTCTGGCCATTAATCGTCACCACGACGTTGTAACCATTAAGCTTCGACAAGCCATTGCCATGCATACCCTTGAGATTAATGATCATCTGACGTTTGATAGCATCAAAGTTGTTTCTGTAGTCGTTCACCGGGTATGACATCCCGGTTCTCCAGCCTCCAGACGAATTGTAAGGATCATTTGTGTCCTCAACTTGGAATACAATATTGTTCACTGGTGTATGAGGGAACACACTAGCAAGAGACATCTCGGATGGTAGGTGATTGAGTTTGAAGGAACGGCTCAGCGGTTCGTTGCTGGAATTTTGGCCCTTAATTTTCAGAGTGTAGTGGTCCAAATGGTCCATATCAACATCCGGTTGGTGACTCAAGAAGTCATAGATTGGATGGTGGAGATCTTCGTTGTAGTGAGTCGCAGAAAACTCGTCATCATCCTTGTACAACATCTCAACAGGTACATTACCTCCCATGCTCACACTGGATGTGTATGTGATATCCTCTCCGAATGGAATGTTGACCCTAAAGTGATAGAATATGTCACCCTCAGGAATCCCCACCGGAATATGGCACATCTGAAAGATGGACTGTAGAGGAAGCTTATTGAAGTCAGCCAAAGTTTTGATTTTACCAGCAGTGCTACAAACACTGAACTCCCCATTCCTTACGACAGACAACCGCACATCACCTATTTGTGATAAGAACTGCCCGAACATTGCTGTTAGCTTCGAGTATAGTTCCTTTAGTGGTGATTTGAGTGTGCCAAGCGTAATGGGGACGGCCGAACTCACACCGACATCATGCTGGCCTTTATGTAGAGTAAAGTAGCAAATGGGCCCACTTTCAGTCCTCGCTGAAGTTGTCTCGCTGGCTCTCCCTTTCCCACCTTCATTGAGTGTATCCATGTTTAGATTGAGCTTGAAGACACTGGGCTGAGTTTTGTGAGAGTCCATATTGCACAGAGAAAGCAAGGTGTCAAGCGTCAAGTTACGTATGAGGTAAGCCTCACGTAACGATGAGAGAGAGCATTTCACAGGCTTGTCATCAACTAGTACGGTTACGTGGTCCAACGAGTTTTCGGGGAGTTCCATCAAGAAGTTGCGCAGCTGACGGTTGAGGTTGCTAGTGTTGTCATTCTTCTCATCAAGTGTAATCGTCGTGTGAAGTTCCATCTTCTCCTGGGGATCCATAACATAGAGACGGTTGGGATCATGTGTACGCCCCTGCTTCTTCATCTGTACCTCAATATCCTTGCACATTCCTAGGGCGCTGATTGGTTGATCAAGGATGTTCGCGATGTGAACACGTTCACCCTTTTCATTAATACATGCAACCATGTATGAGTGAAGTGGGGAGAGGCCGAAGTCTCTAGGTTCATCCATGGCACGTTCGAAGTAGGAACGAAGCGTTTCATTGTACTTGGGCTGAATGCGAACATTGGCCACCGAGGGAATCTTAGACGGCTTTACGTCATTGACAACGCTAAATCCGACCTTCAACGGCGAATTTTTATCCTCCATCTTATTGAAGAAATAAGAAAGGGGCTGATTTTTGTAGTCTTCACCGTTAATAGTCATGTGATCCAGCTGAGAACTGTCATCCACACCACGGAAGTACTTATTGATAACATTTCGAAGCTCAGCAGGCGTGTAATCATTGCCTATTACGACGTGAGATTCTGGGATACCACTGCTCTTGTTAAGCATAAGGCGATATGCCTTCTTGTTGCCCAAACGATCATGCAGATGTTGCCTTTCCTCACGAGACATCAGGGTTAACACCAGCGATGATATGTGGGATAGTTTGATTCCGTACATGTGCTCCAACATTAAAATAGAATCGTCCAATTGGATGTCATATGTCATCAGGTGCTCTCCATTAACAAGTACGATCTCCCTCAGTTTCATATTCGGTGTTATGCTCTTGTTCTTGCGTGGAATTGCAGTTATATGACCGTAAAGCTCGCGATTCTCCCTTCGTATTGTGTTGCGCAATACATCTGAGATCTGCTGGATTGTCATCCTTGACAAGATTTGAGCTGGAACCCCGCGGCAGCTTCCATCATGTGCGCGACTGAAACAGAAGGATGCCTCTACACCACTTTCAGGATCCTTCCATACGATGGTCATTGAGTGATCAGATACACCAATGCGGACCCTGTGAGTGCTGTAGATATCCTTCTTTGAGAAGTCGTCATCAGTGTAAGGAATGTTATTTTCGTTAATAATCAGCGTCGAGATGTCGTTAATGTGGTTAGGGTTCTCCTTGAATCGGTTCACAAGCCCAGGTTCACGCATAATAGACCGACGAACGGCACGTTCAAGCTCTTCACGTCCTTCGTGAGGATGGATCTTCAACGAAAACTTGGTAGGGATGTCGTCGATGATACCATCAATATCTACAAGCCTCGCAGGTTCAACCTCCAACTCGGTGCTATCATCGAAGTTTCCTTGCCAAATGTTACCCAGCTCATCATCTTCGTGTCCTTTTATACGGATCAACATTTCGCGCGGTCGTGAACCATATTTCCGTTTTTCAATCTCGTTTGCAATCAAGTCCTCAATTTGTTGGTCACTAGCCCCATAAGGCACATGCACAGTAAATTTATGCGCTTTTCCGTCGTCGTTGGTAAATTTTATGGGAATCTCATACCTTGAATCAGCTTCTGCGGCCATACCACGGAGCTTCGACCCAGCAGGAAAATGGCCATTATCGTCTGGATATAAGAACTTGTTCATTTTGATTTTGTTCTTAGAGTCTACAGGGTGGAACCTGAGGGTTGTGTGGAGACCTTCATTGGGCTTTAGGAGGTTGCGACGATGTAGCTCATCTTCAAACGCATGCTTAATGTCATCCATTGACGGTTTAGTCGTACCCAGATTGATCTCGAATGTATCGTGCTGTCCGCTGGGTTCGGTGAAGTAACCCATCAAGTGAGGGCTGACTTTCAGCATAAGGTTCGAAACCTTCTCTTTCATCTGGTCCTTTGCAATTTCAGCAAGATTGAGGATCTTTGTCTTGTTGGTAACCTCATGTCCATCGGAACTTATCACATTCACAAATGTGAGGTCATCGGGGGTTATAAGGTGCCCCTCCTTTTCAAATTCACTTACGATTACATCCTTTAAAACTCCGATATCTGTATCATCGACATAATTTACGGTTATGCGCTTTGGCTTCGTCTGAGTACCGTCCGGATTCATGAGTTCAACGTCGAAAACATATTTCGCAGGCTTGCTGTTGAGATAGAAGAAATCAATCACGTGAGTACGACGGTTTACACATGCCTCATTGAATGGTAGTTGTGATATGGTGAGATCCTTGCGGCGCTTTATCATATCGTAAATATCGGGCTCTTCAAGGGGGCAACCTGGGAGGGAATAAGCATACACGCGATAGGCCTTGCTATTCTTGCCACCACGATTCTTCTTCATGATGCGTTTTCCAACTGAAACAACTTCAGACAAACTTGTGTGCACGGGGAAACTCTTGCTAGTGATGTAACTGTCCAGGTAGTGAAACCTCACCGTTACATCGGGCATGAAAGTCCACCTTTCATCTATCTCTATGGGCATCTTGTACGGGCTCTTGTTGTCGAATCCCTTCGAGCCTTCATGGAGGTCGTTGATACCAACAAGTGTAAATCCATCAGCATCCTCACCCAGATTGCGCTTTGCAAAGTTTACTAGTTTCTTACGGTCTTTCAAAAGTTTGATATAGTCATTTACGGATATATTCCCTGTATCATGGCTGTATAAGTCGGATGACGCGGAATAAGGCTCCTGAAGGTTCGTAGCCAACCTGATCATGGGTTCCACAGTTAGCTTGATTACTTTGCTTCCACTGTCGACGAGCTTAGTTATTGCCTTGTACACCGATGCAGCATCCTTTTGTTTGCTGTCATTAACCTTGGTAATTTTGATTTGGTGATCAAGGTCAATACCCAGTGCTAACAAGATTGCATGCTTAACGTCATCAAGATCTTGAAAGTCACGACGGAAATTGAAACCGTCTGTGTTGAGGTAGATCCTCTGTGCCTTGCTTTTACTCAGTCCCGTAACCTCGATGGCAATGGGTACCTCCCCAGTGTAACCCTTGGCTGGAACTTTTGCCTTACAGTCAAACTGAATGTGGCCTCCGCTTGTCTCGGCAGTCTTAGATTCTGGAACCCATTTGACATCACACTTTGTGTAATCACGCTCGTTAAGCGTGCTAAGCAACGCCAGGGTATAGCTATCTTGCTCCGTCATAGTGAAACGGCCGACTATAACACCATTACTATCACGAAGGTCAAGATGAGTATCTGCAACATCCAAAGCAACATTGCGGAAAGTATACCTTTGCTTGGGTTTAAACTGCAACATAATGTGGCACGAACTGGGTGCACAAGTAACATACCGGTTTCTTTGTTGAAAAACTCAAGGTGTCTCCTTGGCGTTTGGCAGGGCCAGGGATCATAGAAATGCTTGAAGCCGATCCTGTCCCTTTATCTTCTTCACCAGACAGTGCATCACGTTCCATGTGTCTACTTCCGCTCTCAGGTTTCTTCTGTACATTGAGCTCCAAAAAACTCGAAGGTTCTTTACTATCATGGAGATCTTCATAGACTTCTAAGGCGCCATCCAGAGTTCCTTCCATGGCAATAACTGTAATATATGACGGCTTTAGAGGAGCTGACTTACAACTCATGGGATTTCCTGAAGGAACATCAGCATAGTCCATGTACGTATCTCCACCATACATGCTGAGATAATCATCCTGCTGAGCACCAAATTCAATATTAGGTCCGGAGTTTCCATCCTGTAATGTTGTTTCTGCGGGAACATTCTCTGTTGGCGGCGATATAAGATCGCTATTAGTTGCCGAAACACATGTTAGAGCGCACAACAACACCAGCAACCAGCGAAAGTATTGTGATGTCCCTCTAGCACAGAAAAGGCTTCCATACCGCCCGGAAGCTCGGTTCCCGGATGTAAACGGAAGATAACCAAACGAGTGGCTTATGTCTTTCATCCTTCCCTAACGATTGTCATAGCTCAAAAGTTCACGGTATTAGGAGATAGGTAGGATACTTGCCTTTAGACAATATAATACAATGATGATTAACTTACCTAGGATGAGGTGCCCATATAATTATTATCCAATTACACGAATGATGACTTATTTGTATACAACTGCCTTCCACATCCGATCTTCAGGTCCAGTACAACATAACCTGCAAAGTCTAGCTATGTACCCAATACAAGCAAGCACTGTACACAGCAATGGACAACCACAGGTCTGTAAGTGATGACAATGCGTGAAATAGGTAGATGTATCCTCTCATAAAGGCAAACACAAGGACCGATGCATGCATAAATCAAAGTAGTACGACTGCGTAAATACAGTTACACATATGATAAAAACCACTACATATCTCTATATACTGATGTAATAAAGCTGTGTAACAAGGATAACACATCATACAATACCAAAATTTCCATCACAAAATCATGTCTACACATGCAGAATCATACCCCGCGTAGAACATACCAAACATGCACAAGACGAAAACAAACCGGGTTATCTAAATTGCTTTCAAAAAAGGAAAACGGTATGACTGCTTTCACTGAAAACAGAACTGTTCAAGATTAGACAGACGCGGCAATGCTACAAGCAAAGGCCTCAATGTCTGACCGATTGTATTCTATATCCTTCAAAATACAATTAAGGATATGCAATCGTCCTCCTTTGAGTATTTAAAATGGACCGGGTTGCAATTTTAGACATTCACACGAACGCCTTCCTATAGGTAGACAGCTGATACATAGGTGCGAGGGAGTGCATTTAAAAAATTAAGGTATTCTCGTTATCGGCAGCGCCTCAAAGATGTAGTTCTAAATGTATTATATGTTGTATATTGATTCCTTTGATATTATCACTCAGGTTGCAGAATTGGCATACTCAAGTATAGAGAACCCAGCACGTAACTACCTCAAAACGTTAATCATTCATTTTAGCGATTAGACTGCGAAAGTGGTCTAAGTGAGTTAGGGCGCACAACTGTGCCTAAGTCATGGTATATGAAAGTTCGTATGAATGCTCAATAGCGACATTAGAAACAGGTTAGAGGAAACGCTATAGCGTATGAATCACAACCTCCTACCCCTTCTACCGCACTTCCTCCTGGTAGAATCAGTAGGAATGGGAGTAACATCTTCAATCCTTCCGATTTTAAGGCCGGAGCGGGCCAGTGAACGGAGAGCTGATTGTGCTCCTGGACCTGGAGTTTTCGACCGGGTACCGCCTGTAGCGCGGAGCTTGATGTGAACAGCAGTGATGCCGAGCTCCTTAAGCCTTGCAGCAACATCCTGAGCAGCCATCATAGCTGCGTAGGGGCTGGATTCGTCACGGTCAGCCTTGACCTTCATGCCTCCTATATATAGCATAAGAACAGAAATATGTGCGAAATCGAGCGACACAAAATATATGTTGATACACTATGAAGAACATAAGCAACGCTTAAACGTGGATATGAAGTCCACATTTCCATAGCAAAACTATGGGACATTGCGCAAAGAGCAGGGGCGATAGGGAGGGAACCAAAGGATCACATATAACTCACCAGTAACCCTGACAAGAGTTTCACGACCGGACAAATCCGTAACGTGAATGAAAGTGTCATTGAAGGATGCGAAGATGTGGGCAACGCCGAATACTTGATCACCCTTGTTTTGAGGGCCCAGGGGGGCGCTGACAACAGGGGCCGCGCTCTCCTTCGTCGTAGTTGGCTTAGCCTCCTCTGTGCTTGCCATATTGGTCTGCAAAATAATTAGACTCCACCTAAAGAGCAGGATTCCGAAATTGAGAAAATCGGTGGGTAACCAATGATTTCGGGGCCCTAGCACCGAAGGGTAACACAAATAAAAGTTCCACCACAATGCCAACTACAGTAAATCCATAGAATAATAAGTCTATCGAAAGTTCCAGAAATGATGGCAGAATAAACATAAGGGTTAGATAAAACCTACCGACAATATCCAGCCGCAAGAAATAGTGCCTTTCAACACAACAGAAACGTCTCAACACTAGTTTACAAACGTTGTGAGACGAAATAACTGCTCGTATTTAATTAAAGGTCTATGTCAACTGCCACGACAGGAGCGTATTATCGGTTCTGGCCGAAGACCCCCACCTTGCCAAGCACGAAGTGAGGCAACATCGACAAGAATTGGTTTTAGGGAGGATGCATAAAATTTTACCGACTATGCACTTATTATTAAAGCATATCAATCACCGTGGCTCTCCGGTTTTGTAGTTTTATATTTCCATCCTCAATAGGCTGCCTCCTTGGCATATCGGTCGTATAGAGTGCCGGAGGTGGACGCTTATTTGTTCCATGTTTGCCGTGTTTCGAACTAGGTAGCAACTTTTAGTGATCAAACCCCGTTTTTTGAGGGCCCTCTTAGCTGGGTTTCCTACAACAGCCTCACAGCTCTTTCACAATAGATCACATCTGGCCTTGCTCATTCTTGGCACCTCGTATTTTGCGAGAAATAGCGCACTCTTTTTAGAATGTTGAAATGGTATTGACTTTTATCCAGAAGTAAATCTTGGAAGTATTGTAGCTCCTGTGCCGGGGAGGCTTAATAGTATTCCGGCAAGGAATTTGTCTTTTCATTATATTACTATTTGACTCGTCATCAGTTTAACATGAAGGGGTGTGTCTCAGCATTACTTAGTGATCACATGATCCTCCTGAGAGTGTCATTGTTGTCCTAATGAGGGATGCGGTTCTTATATGTGCTAGCATCGTTAAATCTGCTCTTCACAGCAGGAAGATTCATAGACGCGTACCGGATACGAGTGAAGAATGGATACACTCCTTTAAAACTTAGGATAAATGCAATAAATCGATCGATTAAACGTAGATCCTCTACAGAATCCACTTATTGTAACGCAGTATCAGACACACAATTTTGGGCAACAGAGAGCACCAATATGGCGAATGATTGTACGAACGGATCCGAGTCGTCAGATTCTACAACGAAGATCATGGAATGCACATCTCAATTAGCTGAGACGATACAGTGTAGTAGCAAGGCGGACTGTGATAGCGGCGGCACTGCGGAGACTACTCGTCAGGCTCCAATCACCAACCTTGTAATGACTGCTGTATATGATGGCGGAGAATATGGTGGATTTGTGGGCCCTAATCATTTCTTTAATGAAGAGATATGTATATTAAATGGTACGGGTGAAAATTCCCAAGAGACCAGAAAAAGGGAGACGGCGCAGAGGAGCATAAGCAACGAGATACTACGAGCACTGGCCGTTCTACACGGCTATATACCCAATAGAAGAAGGAAAAAACAATGGAGAGATAAATCGTCATATGGCGATGAAGATGGCAATGACAATCAGGATTATATCCTGCCAACAGAACGCAGATTCTCTCTAATCTCATCAAGCCGCACAGACAAGGGAGTACATGCTATAGAATCGGTTGGTTATTCTCTATCCTTTGGAAGTGCATTCATTCCTCAGGCATGCCAATATCTGTCCTTTGACAGAGAGCCCCCACTAGGTGGTGACCTCGACCGTATACTCGACAATGTTAATCGCCTTCTACCTGATGATATACAGATTATCTCCTTGATCAACGCGCCAAATACAGATGTAAGTCCAAATACAGGTTTAATATATACCAGATCTTGTTTGGTGCATCTCCGTATATATACTCTATAGCGGCTACCGTATACGATTGATCCGTCATTATGAAGCCGCCATGTTCATAATCTTATATTTGTTCCATCATATGCTGACTTTACGTCGCTTCAGTTCCATGTACGATTCAACAATCTTGGGAAAATTTACACTTACAAAGTCGACATTTCGGACTGCCCAAATATCTTCGAGCGAAAACACTATTGGCAACTTGCTACGGATCGACAGTTCCGAAACACACTTCTCAGAAGTAGGTTGTACAAAATACAGGGGGGTAATAGTGTCTGTAGGATTCAATGATGTTAGGAAGCCATTTTCCTTCCAGCGTATGCGTGAGGCAGCAGATGCCTTGGAGGGAACTCACAATTTCGAGGTAATAGATTTTGCTTTTGAGCTTACAAGGTTGATAGGGGTTACGGAAAAAGAGCCGTGGCAATGAGAAACACATACAAAAAAACCCAATATGCACGATTGAACGAATTGATATCGAGCGTTACGATACAGAATTTGATGGGGGGAAATTCCATATTATAGTGAAAGGTGACCGATTTCTATATAAAATGGTTCGAGGCATTGTCAGCCACATGATTTTGGTATGTTAAACTCACTAAAGGTCATTGCTTTAATAGGTGGGCTACGACATCCTCAAGGTGGAGCAAATTGAAACAATGCTCGAGAAGGGCGAGGAAATTCCACATATCCAATATGCTCCAAGCACTGGTCTATATCTAACGAAGGTTATATTTGAGCCGCCGGTAGAGCGGGAGCTGGAAGCCTCCAAAGAGCGTTATAAGGAACGTCTCAGGAACATGCTCAAGGTGTCATTACCGAAGCCTTCAAACGGTTCGAAAGAAGAATGAGGTGGAAAGAAGCGGTAACGTGGTTCTATAAACACTTTCTTCACTTTAATAAGCTATCATATCGCCAGTAATTTGAAAAATCATCATGGGGTTGCTGTGTTGCTCGCCTCATGGACAGGCAACATTGTAATAATGGCCATATGCTCTAATACTTCTAGGTTAATATAATATTATAATGATTAGCCGTTGTGGATTGCCTTCAATACATGTGTCATGGATTATTTATTAGCCATTCGCAATATTAGTTCCTTGGCAGTAGCCGGGAGAATGAATGATACCCCCTATGAAATGTTCTGCACGTTATTAGATAGAGGGGCTCCTAATACGGTAATACGTGATCTAACTCTATCTAATTGATTCGTAGAAGTGGTAGAAATTTTAATAGCAAAGAGGTTGTTGATATATTAGACGAAATATACTAATCAGGGATTATTTGTTTCAAGAAGCTTTTCACACGTCAGGGAAGCAGGTAATCCAACAGAATGCGGCACTTCGCTGTTCATTTCTACCTACGGCTTTTAAATAATATATGTATTCATTGTTTGTGATTACAACCATCCTTTTAGGTGTTATCCTCGGCATCACAAGGAACAATAACCAATATATCTCCTTAACAACTTACGGATAGTAGTCACTTCGTTTTATAAGATCTTATTGTTCTCTATTGAATTTACTCGATGCAGCTGTGATTGAGCATGACAAAAGAATTTAGCTGTGATGATGCACGTACCAATTAGCCTGAGATGGCAAAGTGGGATGCAGGATATGCATAGGAGTGTTAGTGATCGTAATATACTCTTATTGCATGCTACAATCAATAAAATTCCCGCTGACTTATAATGTTAAGATATGGCAGTTCACCGACAAACGAATACTACTGAGTTATATTGTATTAAATCAAAGACGATAGTTTACAGTGGAATTATCACTTCAGGGCGCGGTCAAATACCCAAGAAGTGTACGTTTTTGCTGTGGTTTCCCTGTCGGACTCGGAGTCTGAATCGCGGCGCATCTTTCCTCCTGAAAGCTTCGATAGGAAATCTCGCTGGAACGATTTACCAGCTGACCGAAGCGCATGGTTGTCACTTTCGTCTGAATCAATTTCTGAATCTGACGATGCTTGCTCTGGACGTGCGCATAAAAATGCGCCATGCCCAGAGACACTGTTCAGGACGGCCTCAAGTGCGTTTGCGATGCGACATTCGACACTGGAGTCAGCTAATTCGTATGTCATACTTTGTAGAATGGACAGCGCAGGCCTTTGCATGATACACCTTCCCCCGAAATATAGCAACAAAGACGACGGTGCTACTGCATTACTGTTATCACACTTAAGCACACGATTTGCCGGCGCAACCGTAAATTTTACGTGAGGATGCCTCCGTGCAAGTTCATTCCAGGCTTGTCGTAAGTATGCAGCCTCTCTTCGGTCGTCCAGCAGAAGCACAGGGATGTATTGCCCTGCCGTAGACAAGAGATCAGACTGGGATTCCCCTGCGTTGGCACTACTATCCCTGACAATGCCGTCTTTCCCATTGCATTCGGCATCATCTGCATCACCAGTCTGGGATGTGTCCACTGCTTTTGATGCATTGGTGACCTCCCGCACAAAATTCTCCTCATTAATGTGTACAGGTACACCAAAGATGGGCTGAACACGAGCTTGCACGCGCCTCTTCCATTCCTTCAGACGTGCCTCTCGCAGCAACTCTCGTTCTGCTATTTCGACGAGCCGCGAATCCCGTACCTCGTTGGTTTCCTGTTCTTCAAGCTTCGGCAGGTTGCCATGCTTACGTTGTAAGTCATCCCACTCTGTTGTGATATTGGTAGGGTGTGTAGTAGACATTTTTATAAAATAATTAAAATACTTTGTTGTAGTGCTTCAACAGTGAGCACGAACTAGGGTGCGTATGCCTCCACAATATCGTCGACCTGCACGTCGTTCCACCCTTTGAAAATCATTCCACAGGACTGTGATTCAACAGCCTGATCAACACTGTCCGTTGTGTGTCTCAGAGATTCCAATGTGCCCTGATGTTTGTGAATATTATCGCAGTATGGCCTACCACATATATCGGCTTTCCCTGGCGAAGCACACGCACAGAGCTATCCTTGGGGATACGCCCTTTAGTGACGACACAACCGGCAGCTTTCGCATTCTGTACAGATGTCAACCGTGATTTACAACGATGGACTAACCTTCACCGCGTTAAATATCTTCAAGACACGGGCGCTACCGTAGAGTTCAGTCAACAGCCGGTCGCCTAGGCGCTCCGTGAGCGCTCCCTTAGACTTATCCAAAAGGTCGTATATCACGTCACTGACTATCACGGTTACATCGTGCTTTTTGGCCTCCGCCTGCGAAGAATGTGATTTTATTTCGGCGTTTCTCCAACCTTAGCGTCTGATCGCATAGAGCTACCCAGTCCCAAAATGATCGCATTGGCGTCGTTAGCGGAAATTATGTCCGACTACACATATTAGACCTCAATATATGCTGGAACCCACCTTGATGATTGGGCCGGGAGACGCATCCACGATGTTAAAAACCCCGGTACATTTCATCCCGTGCACAACCACAGTAGAAATTGCATGCTTAAGGGCATCGACAGAGCCCTGAGTAGCGGCCTTTAGAATCACTTGTATACGCTTTAAGGTGGGATCGACTGTTTGTCGGTCTTCAAGTGCCTCTATACCCTTATATATTTCTCGTTGTAATTCACTCGCCATTACGTTTTCCAGATCCGCTTGGATGTTTTGTTCAGCGATGCATTCGGCGTATGTTTCTTCCTTGTAGACTGTAAATGATTCTCCTGGAGTGGGTATATATTCGTCTTCGAAGCCATCAATTAGCACAGCTTGGGAAGGTTTGGCAGTTGTGATGCGCTTACCAGACGGTGTCTTTAAACTCTTAATTTTTATGCTTGTTTTGCCGGAAAGAAAGTAATTCCCCTTTGACATAGTACCTTGCTTGAGGATAGCAAGACAATACGGAGCAGAACGGGTGCCTTTCCCCGATTCAAGCACAAAACCGTGACCTACGGTTCCGGGCGCCTCCGTCACTACACGGTCATCTGTCACAGCTGACTGCAGCAGAACAGCGTTTAGAATAATATTTTTGGAGTTATTTACATCTTCTTTGGCGGAAACTTGCAGGAACTGTGTATCGCCACCAAGGCCCTCGATGATTACTCCCTCCTCGCTTAGCTGTAGAGCAAGATCCTCTGCACGCTGCTGCGCGTTCGGAAGATCGCATTTGGTTGCCGCTATTATGAATGGTATGCCTAGGCTCTTGCATAGCTTAATTGATTCGGTGGTCTGCTTCTTTAGGCCTTCCATGGTGTCCACTACAATCAGCGCTATGTCCGCTATGGATGCACCGCATCGTCGCATAGCATCGAAAACCTCATGACCCGGTGTATCGATGAGTGTCATTGGAAAGTCATTCGTGAGCATATGGGTTCGAACTGACTGTGTTATATTACCAGGCTCGTCATCAATGTTTTTCGTATCCGTCAACATGTCGAAAAGTGATGTCTTCCCGTGATTAATGTGGCCCATTAACACTACAATAGGGGGTCTTTCTAGGCTCTTGACTATACTCTTTTCCTTTAAAAGCTCTAACTCTGATTCCATCATATAAGCATCAATGTCATTAAACTCAGTCCGGCCGACGACAAAGTTATATATTGCCTTTGCCAGATTTACGGTAAGATTCGCATCCGCATCTATTGGAGTTTGCGTTTGTAGGAATAAAAACCGGAGTATATCTTTCAGCTTACCGCCAATCTTTTTTGTGAAGCCACTAATGGTTTGTGGCTCAGCCTCTGTGGGCAGCAACATGTAGAGATCTTTTGCAGCAAAGTTATACGGTTCTGTTTCGAAACGTTCATCTTCTTGTGGATTTTCATAGTCATATTCCATTTGTTGATAATAATTCAGAGGTGTTATGCCAGACGGAAACATGTTGCCGTATTCTGCAGGTATATGAGAAACATAAAAAAATGGGGAACTCACTGTATGGATTTAGGGCCTCTTTGATATCGGGGAACTTTTCTGCCCATTCTGACCTCTTTGGGGAGTCCCAGGGTATCCTTATAAGATAGGATGCGTTACGTGGAAAGGAAGGTTGACGTATGATTTGTACCTGGATTCGTTCACCCTTTCCCACGAACTGTGACAAACTGTATTTCTTAATATCCACTAGAGCCGCTCCAATCTCGGCAAGATACATCACTGCCACATGTTCGCCTCTCTCTAAACGTATGATTGCGATATTTTCCTTCACGAGCAAGGGGGTGCCCCAAGCTAGATCTCCCTCCACGTAGGCGAATGGACTATTTTGGCGGTCTAGGCTAAGCACCACCTTCGGTCTTCCCTTTTCATCAAATTCTTGAGGCCATTTGAGCTTAGCTTTGATGACATGGTCCACCCTAAAGTTTGTTCGGGGATTTGGCTTCATAAATTCCTCTGGCATTCCTTCTGCATCTAAACAGCACTCTGTCATCTTGTCCACCGTAAGAAATACGGCATGCACTGGAGTTAACCAGTGACGAATTATGCCGTCATAAGTTTCACCATGTTTTAGCTTGGCTGTGCCTGGCCATTCGTCATCTGGTGTGTGGTCGTTTAACCACTGAATATCTTGGTGCGTACGAAATGAAGAAAAGAACTCCTTGCTGCTCATACGTTCATGGGGTGACGATGTGTTCCACCAATTCTTCGACTTTTGGAGGCGTTCGCTGCCGTACAGTCCTCCCCTTGCATTCGGCTTTGCATACGGGTCAAACGCCCTATTCATTGGGGTTCTGGATTTCCAAGCGGGAGGAGGCCCAGAGTAGGTGACGTGGTGCGGTGGAGGAGCTGCGGTGAACCAATCATGTACTGTATGCGGTGATCTAGGGGCTGCCACATCGGGTTGCCATTCATTAACAGTCGTTCCAAATGTGTTGACATATCCCGGCATTGAATGGCCAGCATGGTAGTTGGAGTATGGTACAGTTGAATATGTCAGTGATCTGTATGGCACGGCACTTGCAGGAGTATATGCTTGACCCGAATAGCTGGTATTGTGGAATGTTCCCATATATCTGTTGAATTCGTTGCCTGCATATGCAGAATCTGTATATCCACCGTATGCCGATTGTCTTTCTTTGTTGAATGGCCTATATTTACCGTACGTTGGCCTCGCTGCATACCCGTGGTTCCCACCTACTGCGTAGCCATGAACGTGGAGAGGCCATTGATGGATAGTTCGATACGGCACTCTTTCATACTCTTTGCACGATGATACGAGATTAACAGATCGTAGATCTGTTAATCTTGAGACGAAGGCTATAGAAGGCGCCAAATGACAACGATATCCCGGCGTCGGCTGAATGGCACCAGCACAGCTACTGCCACGTCTGCATCTAAGCCTTGTACTGTCATAGACAGAGACTGAAAGGCTGTTAAATATGCAT
The DNA here is from genome assembly GCA_001077455.2 of Babesia divergens. Lineage (NCBI taxonomy): Eukaryota > Apicomplexa > Aconoidasida > Piroplasmida > Babesiidae > Babesia > Babesia divergens. Next base: position 657,303 of record CCSG02000002.1, read on the forward strand.
ATTAGCTGGAGAAGGCTGAGCCATATTACGGTCAAGCCAGTAGATCGCCCTCGCGACCAAGCTAACATCACCTTAATGGCATCGGCACTGTCTGTTGCTCAGACATCGGTGCCGACCATGGTAAATTGCAAGGGCATGATCATCGCACCAAAATATACGTAGTATCCTTTTGGACATTAATACGTACCACACTACAATGACGTGGAGCAGGTACACATTCCATGTCACTGGGAGTAGTATGATGTGAAGTTGCATTGTATTTCGATATGATATTCATGATAGTAAATATATACGTCGTTTTTCCAGCCGTTCAACAATTTCGTGAAGCTGCATGGCAATGAGGATTCATTTCGTATGTACTGACCTTCAAAGCCTGTATTGATGGCGGATATCTTTCAATAGTGAAGGTGAAATCGGCTGCAATAGCAGTCTTGTGGAGGTTTCGTTTCTCATATATGCGACGACGAATGATGTCTTGGACTTTACACAGGTCTTTCACTTGATCCACGTTGTTAACTATACAGTACAACATGCCTACGATGAACGTCACCATTCAGTACAATGCGCCACAAACCTTGCAACAGCTCAAATTCCCCAAACTCTATGCTGCTTAACGCATAAAATGTGGTTAGGGCACTCTGGTAGTCATGCACATCGCTCCTCCTGCAGGTAAATGCTGCATGTCGATCTTTAGAGCTCCAACCTTTCAGCCTCGTGCAATAGGCTAACTATGAAATGCTTGATAACCGCATGATACTGCTCTGGCATATATGCATGAAGTAGACATGTACTTTGGACAAGCCTAAACGACATGAGTCGCCTGACATGATTGTTTTACCTGTGGATATGGTTTATATTAAAAATAGGGGGGTTCTGCGCCAATATCCTATAAAAAGAAGCGATTTGTTCCGATAGATCTAGAGATAACCCCTGATTTATACAGTTAGTACAGACATTGTTGATTAACCCACGTAATACTGTGAACCTGGAACAAGCCACTCTACGAATGAAGTAATATCCTCGGGTATGGCGTCTCTCTGTTAAACAGATGTCAATGCAATAAAGGCTTTAAAATGGCCATATATGCAACTTCAGTGCAGTTCTAAGGCGGCGAAATTGCCTCTCGATGACTCACCCGTCGAAGGAAACGTAGAGTAATCTCTCTTGCCAAAGGCGGGTGCAGGGCGTCCTTAAGAGTTACCCTTTCGGCGTCATCCGTTGCAAAATTACGTTTTGACGCTTCTATACACTTTGTATGTGTCTTAAAGAATATGCAGCAGTCCGAGGGTAACATGTGTTCCGTCTGCTTTTGTAGCATATTCATGCAAAGAGCATGTAGGCGTACGTTAATGAAGTCATTGCTGAACCTTTATAGACCCTATAGCATGACCATACCACTTACACTACAAAGGCCTTGTACAACAGCAGTATGTCGTTAGCTGTGCATGAAGTGAACATGTTTTCAAAGGGCTGTCCAGCTCCACACTCCTCAAGTAAAAATCTTGATACCTGGAAAGGCAATGTTAAGACATTAAAGCCACCGCTACATACCTCTTCAAGGAAGTTGCTTGATGTTATTTCAGCGCGCTTGTAAGCGAATAGAGCTCGGATTATACCGGTCACCCTGAGGGGTCTGAGTTAGACATCATCATAATGACGCACCTAAGCTCAGGAAGGAGTGCCAACGCTCGCGATATGCAGTGTGTAAAGACCTCCTTTACTGAATCATCGCGCTCCCTGAGGTAGGCGAGGTCTTCCAAAGTGGCTACAACAGCCGCAGCGCCAAGGGTTTGTACATGAGGAAGGCGCTGGCGCACCAGCCTAGGCACCTGCTTAATAAAGATACGGCTCATAGGAAGCCGTACATTTCTACATTACTATAAAGATGAGCAAGAAGTGTGTGTTGAATGGCCATATAACTCGCGATGACGTCGCCTCCCCCGGCTCTCCCTAAAGGAAACCCAGAGCAATGTCGTATACATCGAAAGAAGTTATTGCATCAACGATACCTACGAACCACAAATCAGTTGTTCAATACGACATTGGCTACGTGCAATAATAGATGACTGGACTATTACGTTAACGAAGTCTACTGCGCAGGGATTTCGATGGTACCGTCGTCAATTCTCTCCTGAAGTACACGAGGCTTCTCGTTGTCAACAGTGCAACCAATGGCGAAGCAGGTTCCAAGGACCTCCTTGACAGTACCAGTAAGCGTCTTGGCCATGGAGCAAGGCCGCATGGTGCGGGCGACCGTCATCAACTGTTCCCATGTCAGGTTGCCACTATGCTTTATATTTTTCACTTTCTTGCGGTCCCTCAGCGGTTCCTTTAGCTCCTTAATAAGAAGGGCGGTTGCAGAGGGCTTAACCTCGATCTTGGCCTCCCTGTTCTGGATGGTCAGCTTCACGGTAACCTTGATTCCCTTCCAGTTGGCAGTCTCCTTAGCGATATCGTCACCCACCTTCTTGGGTGACATACCAAGCGGACCAAGTTTTGGGGCCAGAACGGATGAGGGCGCAACCTCTCCACCGAGCTGACGAAGGTACACTGAGAAAGCATGAGCGAGTTCAGAGGAATACGTACCGTGGACAATCTGATTTGGATCAGGCTTCTTGGCCATTTTGCTTGATTTTATTTATATATAATATTTCTGCAAAACATTCAGTTAAACTGCGAGGTTGAATAATGTAATGTCATGGAGGACATAAACCAGCACTCCAAAACGGCCGTCACCTCTCCGCTATAAACTGAGAACGAACAACGAATAACACGCAACGAGCACAGAAATGTTACAGCACATAATTATACATACACTGGTGTTACTATATGTGTTCAGGCCATTTAATTATATACAGGCGAAAGTGTTCCAGGAAGACCACCCCCTACGATTACGCAAAAACTTACAGTTTTAGGTCAGGACACAGAAATCCTCTGTATATTATAATACGAAAGTATCCTGAAAATAAGGGAGCTTTACCACCAGATTTAGCGAGGATTCGCGCCCGCGGTGCCTCTCATTTCTCCCCATCATCGAAACCCTAGCCCGGATAGACGACCGTGCACATGACGTGTACCATCAGCAGCTGCATAATTACTACACTTTTAATCATTTAAGGAGAATAGTCATGTTGGGGCAAAGCATTGTGTTACTACAAAACTCATTATCTTGTTACCTACCGTAACAGGATAACAACATTGGCCCTATTCCAAATGAAGCTCAGACACCATGGTCGTTGTGTTCATGCAGTTTTGCTGCATTAGGAATGCTTAGGTGTGATGCATGGAATAGCTGTTGACAACACACTATCTCTTCACCTAACATGTGGCACATTATACGATGTTTTCTCTATAATGTTAGTACTTTAAAGGGAGTCTATTATACAGAAGTTGCAGTGTTAGTAGTTTTACTTCCATTGCGATGAGGCACTAATGATGGTAGCCTAGTACTTCAAGTTTGTATTCCACATTGATGGCCCTGATGCGGTACTGTCAGATGAGTGCTGATAGTTGGCCTTCTGATCCTGGGCAAATCCTATACCTGAGAAGAGTTGACTTGGATTAAGACCGCCCTGTGGTGGCACGACAGTTGGAGCTGCGGCACTCTTAAAGATATCATGGGTCGTCATGTCACTGTATGGGTCAAAATCAGTTTGCTTGTTGCGCAAATGTGACTGTAGAGACTTTTGGAGGCAACGATGATAGTTCCATGATGCTAGCAGGCTGAAAACGGAAACTAGCACAGTGGCGCCGATTAGCAATGCTGCAGCAAGAAGCGTATAATTGAAATTGGGTCCCGTGAATGGGAAAGGCATCTGGAGAAATTAAGTTAAATCAACTGATACTTAGGGTCATACCTGTTGAATGGAGCAGATGGTCTTCCAGAGCGCATGTGTATGGTGCTTCCAGTATAACGTAGATAAGCCAACAATAACACCGGCAGATACCCAGAATCCCTGGTCACGGTTAATCATTCGATTGAATGTAAACTTACGCCAGTTATCAATACGTTGTCATCGAAGAAGATGTACCATGAAATTCCCATGACTGCAAGGGTGCAGCCGACAAAGAGTAGCGAGAGGAGCTGTTAAGAATGTTGGAATTGGAAAGTAATACCTACGAGATTATTTTGCATCATAATCTGCTCATATCCTTGCATCCGCACTAAAATTGCGTCGCGACATGCATTTGGACAGAATGACGCATCGACACTGCGGAAGGTTCCCTTTCCAACCTGCTCATTGTACTGGATGGCAGTATATCCCTTCGACTGCAACCCATGATATAAGAATATATTCACATAGACTCACCTTCACACTGTTAACTCTAGCCGTCCACGGTTGGATACTGGCGCCATTATCGTATATAATGGTCTGCAACCCGTAACGTGTTTGTCCCACAACGTGGTACCGACGGCTCCCCAAATGCATATAACTGTATGCTGCAGAATCTTACACAGTTGGCTCTAAACTTACTAATAGGTTGGGAAATCCGCCAATCTGGCGTGTAAATACTAAATACCTGCAGCACAAGCGAGGCAAAGCAAATTGCGTTGGCAATAGCCCATATAAATTTAGGGGCTGTATGGGAGCCGAAACCGTAGTACCCGTTGTGAGGGTCTTTATCTTCCACAACTTTCCTCATTTCATTTGCGATTTTATACGCTTATTCTCCTCAGATTCCTACAGAATTAAAGCATGGTTGTTATTTATGGTAAGGTGTAGCAACCAATACCGATGACAACGGCGCCCTTGTTATATTACTACACCTTGAGAGTATATAAGTTATGCGTACCAATCGTAACGATGGTGTTGCTTAGGAAGGCAATCCTCCGATGGTCACGTGCACTTCCAGGCAGCTACGACATACCACGGAGTTGGCCTCTAGGGTAGCTACTACGTGGACACATTTTGCTTCCGTTGCAACGACTATGTCTATCATATTTTGTGAAAAATCTTCCGTCGTTAATTCAGCAGAGGAGGTAACTTATCGTCAATTTCGCAGTCGTGATGTTGCACTCAACCATCAACAGGTTACTACGTTAAAATCGACCACCGAATGAGTATACCATTCGTACACATCACACAATAAGGGAGAGTATATTACTGAAATTCCTTTTAGAACAGTCAGACGAATCCTGAGTCAGGACATCCCAGATTCTTTGTATTCACGTAGAGTCCTTTGCGGGACTGTCCATGTTTATCATAGGTGCTGCATCAAGACGACAAACTTTAGCACGTGAAGCAGATGTGCTTCTGTAATATCACACCGTTTTTGATTGCTGCTTATGTCGCCTTCAGCCTTCGTTTCGGGCGAGAAGTAGCTACAGCAATTGCAAAATGCAACAGATCTACACTTACGCCTGGAAGATTCGCACTTTCTCGTGTTGTAGTCGTTCAAGGAGGTTCGATGCAAACTTGTATGCCGTCTTCATGATATGGTGACACGTCTGCAGGGTGATTGCATCATGGAGCATCAGAAACTCACACTTTCTACAGTAGAGGAAAAAGAGAGAACATGACGATCACTAGTTGTAGGTGCAGGTACCGAGGCGTTAATAGCATCCTATAAAATGATATGTCCGTCCAACCCGGGTTTCACATACCGCCTCATGGTGGGTAGCCAACCCGCGCAGGGTCAGCTGATAGAGAATAGAACGCGCTGTTTGCATGGAAACCAGTGCTTGGTTGCTAACCGTGTGGGCGTCGAAGGTGGCATGAGTGTTGTTGTCGTTGTGTGACACTAATAGGTTCCATATACGTGCTGCCTTGGAACCACAAAGCTGTCTCACACATCTGCATGTTACAATGAGCTACATCAACTTAATCTCACCCTAGAATCGCTTTCTTACGAAGCATGAGCTTAACCTTAAACCAATCGAGGTGATAGCTATTTGTGCATGCTTCGTGCTGCACAAGGTTATCCGGATGCTTGTTCAAAGCATTGAGCAGGCGTTTAACCTGATCCCCGGAGCTCTGAGTTGCGTAGAAGTTCTGCAAATTCTCCAGAACCCGCTTCTCTAATACAGAATACTCCAGTATCATGGGCCACTCCCCCTTGGGGTTGTCCATCAATGCCTTCATGATGGCACGGACCATTGGCATATCACCCACGCGTTTGCAAACCAAACTAACAATTTCCTGAAAAAGAATAGATCAGACAGAAGGTGCCACCAACCTCTTTTAGGAGTTTGTCTACGATGTACGGGATATTTACACGGAGCAGATGGCCATCTGGGCCTGTAAGCTCCTCACCTTGCATGATATGGAATATTTCAGAGTTCATAGAAGCCAAAGAATCTGTGATGGAATCAGAACCCCGCGAGGACACATCCATTGCAGTAAAACGGTGTTGATATGAGTTACAGTTGGTGATGAAACCTGACTTGAGGAGTCTAGAGATACAATCCTTTATTTCATCAAACCCTAGTGGAAGCACGGTGGATGCATACTCACAGAGGCGACGATGCGATATGGTTCCCCGCATACATATGATCTTTAGTACATCATAGCAGTTGGGACCTAGTTCGGTCTTTGCCAAGAGACACCCGAATGGCAGCAACGGGTACGAAAGGACGTGTTCACAGCTGATTGAATAGAACACAGCTGCGACACGGCAATCACCGGACTGTATGGTTTGGAGCGAATAGTCAACCAAACCATGGTGCATAAGAATTACAATGCTGTTTCTAACGAGCTTGAAATCGAGGTGAGGCTGGCTCATCAGACGTTGAAGCATTACCTGGCCTTGCAGCAGGATGGCGCCGGCAACCTTCGCCACCTGGCGACCAAAGTAATACTCCAAAAGGTGTACGACCAATTCATATTCTGTTGAGTACATATCTGGGTTTATTTGCGATGTCTACGAATTAGTTGCCGGGCGCCTAAAGCCTCCCGATGTGTAGCGTCGTTCTTGGGAATTCAATGACACCATATCTTCACTATTCGATCTTTTCCGCCTATTGAGATAAATGAAATCCGACAAACGAACAAGCACGACTATGAATGGTGATAGAAGCCTGCTATTCTTGTAATTAAGAACGGCCTTAACGTGGCCCCTCTATTTTTGATAAAATACGTCACATATGAACGTATATAAACTGTATGCAAGCGTTTGGTGCCGCATGGACTTCCGTAGGCACACTACGTGGGACTTTGAACTTTAGTATAATGATCAACGTTGTCATGCCATAGGAGCAGCCAACAGGCCTTAGATGTATTCCACTCTCAAGTGTACAGACAACGTATAATATCTATCAATACAAAATCACATCATCCCATGATGTACAACAAAACCAGAGCACACAAATTTATAATTCACTTACCTGAAGCGACGGTACGGCCGCAGTTGCTCCAGTCTAGAGTGTAGACTTCATCGGCATGACCAGGAAGATCGTACTTGAGCTTCCCAGTATTTGCATCCCACAACTTCAGTGTGGTATCGGAGCTTGCGCTCACTAGCAAGCTGCCGCAACAGCTCCATACCACACGGTACACCCGGCCTATGTGGCCACGCAGTGTACGCAAAAATTTCCCAGTAATTCCGCACCAGATGCGAATAGTCTTGTCGAAGGATGCTGAAGCAAAATACCGTCCGTCTGCCGAGAATGCGACGTGATTTATCAATTTCTGATGGCCAGTCATGCGATGCACTGGCTTCCTGGAAGATGAATGTGGGTGCCAAATGAACATCGTATTGTCATCCGAACCAGAAAGTAGACGTTCTTGTCCAGACTACAAATCGTGAACGTATGAAAGTCACCGATACAAACCTCTTTAATGAACTTCTTGTAGATTCTTTGTGATTCCTCCACCATATCCCTAATATTGGCAAATTTAATGCGATTTTTTTCGAAGTTAGATGGTGAAAATGGGCCACTTTTAATCACCCTGTGAGTATTGGATGTGAGTGTATTGATCCAGTGGGCGTGCCCCTTTAGATCCTTCACCAGGGCACCTGTATTTGCGTCCCAAACCTTCAACAATGTGTCACGCGAGGCGCTGAAAAGCAGCATCCCTTTCTCCCCAGACCATAGAACCTGTGAAATGCCTCTGGTGTGGCCGGACAGCGTCCGTATGCAGTGCCCACTCTTTACGTCCCAAATCATGATGCTGCAATCCATGCTACCGCTGGCGAGGAGAGGGTAGTCTCGTACATCAACATCCAACGTATGTAGAGCTTGCCATGCCAGAGTTGTCACAGCCTGGGCCATGTGATCAGTGACTAGTTATATAGAGGATTCTTACTTACCTTCCGATGGCCGGACAGAGTGTTTTGCTGCGACCCGGACGCGGGATCCCAAATAAGAATACGCCCATCCATACCGGCTGACGACAGCCGTACACCGTCAGGTGACCACGACACACTTAAAACCCAGTTTGTGTGCCCTTTCAACGTTTTTATAGGCGTGGCAGTCGATAAATCCCAAATGCGTACGGTGCTGTCGCCCGAGCCAGTGGCCAGCATTCCGCCATCCGGGCTAAATTCCATACAAAGAACGGATTCACTGTGACCTATAGGTATATAAGATCCTATAAGTGCCCTTTTTACCTTCTAAGGATGACGAGCAGCGCGTCACAGGACGGATCTTGTATATGGAAAGTGGAATGTATTTGATATTTAGAACGCCTTCACCGGAAGCCTCGGCTTCCAATGCGTCAAGTGATGCTTCTAGCGTAGTCGATATCTCCTGGTTGTTGTTTAGGATTAGCGTATACCTAATGCTATCCGCATCATCAATAGGGACGCCTTCACTATCAAGGAGTGATCTTAAAAGCTCCTCTAGTTTATCGCGTGACAAGCGCACCGGAACGGTGAGCGTGGCTCCGAGCGCGTTGTCATTGACATCCCTGAACTGAACGATAACCTGCACGTATGTTATCAACGATGTCAGACAATGGAAGGCTGTTTGTGTACAGGCGTTGAAAACGTTGTATCGATGCAAGTGCATCGGCATCAACATGTTAATTCTACGATGCAGTGCTCTTAATCAATGCAAAATTAGACGAAATTACCTCCGAATCCGACGACGCCATCTTAGCGTTATACAGAGATCCTCCTAGATGAAGACAGTGACTACCACAAGGTCACGCCCATGGACATATTCAGAAATATGTTAATTAGAAATTTAATGGTAATATACAGGTAGGTTAGAATGATTGTGTGGCGGCTACATTCTTGTGCCTGAATGTTTTCGCTTTCAGGCGAAAGGAGGCCTTCCCGCAGCTCTGTGTAGAAGGCTTCTTAGGTTTCTTGAACTCTATGCCCCTAGGAAGTGGCTCCTGTGATAACATGAGGTGTAGGATAGATGAACATACCACATCATTCAGAATTTCTGTGATGTGTTCGGATTCAAGACGCCGTGAGACAGACTTGAGGGCCTCCTCGGCATTCACGTTTTCTATGTCATCATCCGTCAAATGCAGTGGAGGACGGGTTCTAGTTGGGTTCTGAAAACCTTAAATGTGTATGGGTGCGTCATAAACAAACCGCAGGGTCATCAGCGTAAATGTATTTCCGATTAGCTTTGTATTGCGTAGCGATAGGTTTCGGCGTACGTAGCTGCAAGCCACCTACAAAGCGATGCTCATACATTTGCACATAAAACACTTACCTTTAGACGTCACAAACTTCAATATAGCCTTGTCTATGTATGTTCTGTCAACGTTGTATTCCCTATGGTACTATACATAAATCGTAGAGGAAAACTCACTCCACAAGATTGTACAGGTGAACCAAATCGTGGCTCTCTGGGCGTTTTTGCGATCGGGTGGGAGGGTTGTGAACAGCGTCGGCGCACCATTTGGTCAGGGATAGGAGGAACTCCTGCAAGGGACGTCATGTCACGATCAAAGTATATGTATCATATGCATTGAGGCATGTATTTTGGTAACATGTGGGCAACTATTCTAAGTGAATATTGGAAAATATCGCGTAAGAAAGCCAACTCTAATGTAAAGCAGACAATACGTACCTTTGAAAGGCTGTCTAGTAGACGGAGGAAATTTAAGCAGTCAAATGGGTCAGCCAGCTGGTTTATGCCATCAGTGTCACCGAGTTCCTTGGATTGCTACGCTCAATTGGTATCTAAGAGAACATGAATGAACCAACCTTGATAAACTCCTTTAAAAGTAATTCCTCATATGGCTCCCATTTAACCTCCTGCAACCGTAGGCTTTTAGCAGTGTCAAACAACTCTTGGAACGTTGACATCTGCAATTCTTTGTGCTGCCACTCATCCAATACGAGATAAAAGGTCTGGTCGGCAACATCGAGGAATCGTGCACAGCTTGCAACCTGGCACAGCTCCACATAACGTAGGAGACTGACGTTTTCGCACAATGCGCGGCACAGTGTTGTCAACAACTGTTGGTTGCGTATTTGCCACCGTGACAGACAGAGGAACATGGCTGCATATTCAGAGCCATACATCTTCCCGCAATCGCGCATGATGCCGTAGAATACCTCCATAAACAACTGTTCAGGAAACTTTCCAAATTGTCCAAATACATCAATCGCTTGTATATAGTGACGTATTTCCATCTTGCTGACATGTGGAACCAGGTTGCGAGCCAGTTCAAGGAGCAACGTGCGGTCATCCAGTTGCACTTTGGCGAAGCTCTCTAGCACGTATAGTATGTCGAAAAACTTGAATTGAGATGCAAGTGCCATACAACATGATGAAGCTTTAGCCCAAAACATCTTGTCGTTCACACGTGCAGTTACCGCATCCTGGAGGAGAACACGTAGCTGCCGTGGAGTCAAGGTATCCATGCGACCTATGTCAGAGAAAACGACAGCGCTTCCCGGTGTGCTATATAGCGCTGAATTGGTTGAATCCTTGGTAATGGCAGCGTTATTACTTCCCGAAAAGTGCCTAATGACTCCTGCGATGTTAGAGCCCATGCAACGTCTGTGGGCAAAACTTGCAGGATCTCCATTACCGCAGAAGCAGCAATCTGACCATTTGGCTACCCAGCACGCAAGTTTACCACGTGACTGATTGCCCAGAAGGGCACCGATTACCCATCTTCCCTTGCTCATAGAGCTTTAGAAGCGTCGGACCTAGTGAGACAGCATTCAGATTCATACGAGCCTAAAATCGCAGCAGCACCAACCAAAAGTAGAGATGCAGCGTACGCCCATGAAATACGCTCATTGGCAAAAATGAAGGGTAATTAATTCGTGTCTATCGGTGGAAGACAACTCATGTTAGGAAAAGGTGGGTGCTGAAAATACAAAATGGAAAGACCAACAGAGAACTATATGTGTAACAAATACCGTATAGATATAGCTAACACTTTATTTAGAAAATCAATCGAACAGTTATAACTGGTATTTTGTACTTGTTAGTATAATATGGTGGTATGTAGAGCTGCAGGCTCACCTGGAAGCTGTTTACTATGAAATCGCAACACATCGTCACATAAATTGCCACTTCACGATGAGGGACCTATCTAAGGCTCCTGAAGCGCCTGAAAACGTCAGCGATAATGACTTCGACATCGTTGAACATTTCTCTGATGATGAAGGTGCCAAAAATGCCACAATGTCGCAATTTTCCAAGAACCGTTCCACAAATACATCCTACCTGAGCTTCCCCAAGGCTCTTCACAGGGGTCAAATGGGCCATGGTTTGGGTAGAGGAGATTATCTGAAGACATCTGAGACTCTGCAGAACAGGCCGTCGATGAAGAAACTGATCTCTCAAGGGGGCGATGACGACATACGTACAGGTCCAAGCATGGACATCAGTGCTGACAACATGCTCAGCGATGGCATGATCGACATTACCAATATGACGGATGAAGAAATCCGAGCAGAACAGCAGTTCCTCTACGACAAACTTGGTAAGGAAATGTGTGAATTCCTCATTCAGAGAAGACTAAAGAAGTGAGTTATATACAATGCAAGTTCATCTCTTCAACAGGCTGAGCGAAAAAGATCAAGCTGCAAAAGCAACTGATGTGTCAAAGGTTATGGCCCCTACCCCTGCCGACAATGCGCCACAGACTGAGGGAAACTCGAAAGCATCACATAGTTTGTCCAAATACGTGACTTTCAGTGCCGATACCAACGAGCTGCGTAAGATAGAGTGGACCAACCCCGTTGAGTCTACCAGTCGATCGGAGGATGCACAAGCAGGGGACTTATGGCTTCACCAGCTCAGGTTCGACTTTGATGGAAATCTAATGGATGCACTAAAAAGCTGTAACGGAAATAAGCATAAGCACGAAGGGTCACTATATAATCACGGTGCGGAACCTGATATGCCGGGTTATACCTTTCCCGAGCTTCTTGAGCTCATGCAGAGCTCCTTCAAGCCGCAGGTACAAATTGCAACGCGTACTATCTGTAACATCGTGCACATGGCGCATGTCGCTTCCAAACGGTACTTTGGCTACAGCTATGAGAGGTGGTATACCTACGTCCTGCATGACATCGACCTCATCGGGAAAATGGGTTATATAGTGATGCAGAGTACAAGCATGCTACAGGTTGTTGTGGATGCACTTCGGTGCATGAGTATTCTGTTATACGGGGATATAGTTCCAGCTGATAATGGCAAAGAAGGCTCCTTACCAAGCAGTGATCTATGTGGTCTTAAGGGGGTTCTGATGCCATTACAGGAAATGCTCTCCGAACTATGTCAACAAGATCTAGGATTGGGAATATACAGTTGGAACCCGCTTACTACAACGTTTTCAGAGGGCAGAAGATGTAAAAGAAGGCCTAAGATGGCTGAAGATTCAGCAGATGAGTCGGTGTCTGCTACTACCCCAGAGGAAACAAAGTATTCCAAAACTACAGATGTGGATGATATTGGAGGTACGAAAATCTCTAGAGAAGTGAAAACACATAAAGTTCGTTTTGAGGACTTTTCGGATGATGAGTGTATCTATGGAGGTGGTTCCTCAATGAACACGGTTGAAGAGAAGGTTGCCGCTTTCTATAGAGACGCAGTGAACGGGGAACACGCTAGACTGGATGTCGATCAAATCAAGAAAAGACTTGCAGACGCACTTGAAATAGAGGAAACTGACGAATATCGTCTGCAGGATATGGACAGTACGCTGCATCTTATTACTCAGTTTGACTTCATCAACAGGCTGTGTTGTATCTTAAATCAGAATAGGGCCAATGTCATTCTACATGTGTACTCCATCACTGTACTATGCGGGCTCATAATGAGGTTCGGGTCTCCCTTGGCTGGCGCTCTACTAGATGCGCCATATTTCATCCAATGTTTGGAGGAACTCACGGCCTCCCTACTCGTCGGTACTGAGCAACACAACAGACTGTCGGAAGCGTTAGTCAACTGCGCCTCAGAGGGAGATCAGCAGGAGCTTAAGTCGTATCTTGCAATAGCCATAATGTCCTGCATGAGATTGTTGTCTATCTTCAGCAAGGACGCGTTTACAAAAGCCCTCGATAAAATTGGTGCAATCGCTTTGGTTAAGCAGACGCTCACCACTACGTATGCCGGGCATCTCAGCCGACTATTTAATGCATCGACGAGGGGCAAGAGTGCATTTAATCTGATTGGTTTGAATATGGTTAAGTCTTCGACTGTGGCCATAAAATGCCTGAATATTTGGGCCGTGCAAGATGTCAACAAGGATACATTGGACGAAATGGTACCGATTATAGATGTTGAAATGTTCAAACTATGTGATCTAGCAGAACAGGGGGATGAGTCGCTGAAAGCCTTTATTAGTGCCAACGGTATGCTCATTGCACAGGTTTTCACTCATATCGCTACCCTCCTAGAAAAGAGCGATATGTCCTCGCATGTAAAATTCATCTGGAGTAACGGGCGCTTCGATGATATGGTTTTAGCATTTTGCAGGCTCCCAGAAGCGCTAGCGCACCACGATTTGGGACGGCTGATGGCAGCCATCTTCCACGTCCAAAGTGCATATATGAAGTACATGACGGCTACTTATGATAAGGACAAACGCTCTCCTCTGGCAGAAAAGCAGTGTGAAGTGTTCCGTGCAATGGCCAATTACGTATCGGTGGTCTCCAAAAGGTTTTGTCGTGAGAATAAGGACACCAACATCCGAGATATTGTTTTTCAGTGGTACTGTGGGCAGATTCGTGCTGGAAATGTTCATCCAGTAGCATCTGCCTGTGGAAGCGTGAACGGTATCTCACAGCTTGTAGAGCCAGTGCAGATTGCTAACTGGATGCTGGAGATACTTGATTCCATCGGGACTGCGGACACAACTCTCTATGAGGAAATTAAAGCAACTCTGAAATCAGATATTATCATGCTAAAAGACAGTATCGTTGCCTTGCTCAGGAGTTTGCACAAGATACGTCTAGACGGCAGACCTGTATCAGGTTATGAAAAGGGTTCCACAGCGGCAAAGCCCATGCCTATGCTAGAGTCTTGGGCATCCTTTATTGTATCATTCAACCAACTATACGTTGGAAGGGCTGCATTGGGTAGTTGTGAGTCTAGCGCCACAGCAACAAGCATATTTGCAGCGCTAACAGTATCGTGCTACTACCCTACCATATACATGCTGGTAAAACAACTGTGTTATTTCCACGGAGTTGACGGGAAATCAACGTCTGTTGACGTAACCTTTGAGGCCTTTAAAGATTTTAACATAATGATATCTCGGGAGCACACCTTAGGAAATGCTAACTTGGCTATCGTCAATTTTGTGGCATTTGTGGCAAGGATGGTCATAAATGGTATAACCAGAGGCAGTGATTCGTCACAAGCAGCTCAAAATGTTCTATTGGAACTTCTGGTACGCAACGAAAGCATCAAGACCGAATTCCTGAGGTGGTTGCCAGACTTCGACGTCGCCAATAATCTCATTCGTACTGTCATGAATGAAGATGATGATATTACGTGGATCCCAGATCGAATATTTATCGAGGCCCTTGAGGTGATCGTCTTTCGTGGGCTCTCAATGAAGCTCAATATTGTGATACCTGAAGCCGTGGGTGATGCAAACGCGGGGGTAACTGAGACTAAGTTGTCCTGGAATGAACTTGTTGAGCACATGGCAAAGGTTGAAGTATCAGCGCGAGTTGAGGGCATACTTATGTCAGCAGCGGCGATATCTAATAATACGACGGACGATGAGCACGATGAGCTCAGCAAGGCGACGATAGGAGTCATTAATAAGTTCAACAGTGGAATCGGAGATTCGCCATTTGTAATGGCCATCCTTATGTTGCTAATATCTGTCTACTCAAGGGTCGACTGTGCGAAGAAAATATGGGCCGATACCAGCCTTATGGTTCTCTTAGGCAGAAACCTCGTGGTTGACACCAGTACTAAGGAGATAACATGCATCACGCCATCTGGAAATCTGGTGCTGGGCTCCATATACATGTACCTTCCTACTTTCAATGCAAGTAGAGAGATACTGAGAAGCCATCAGAAACTATTGAGCGAGTTCACCGACGAAGATTTGCGCGGTGGTAACGCCATCATGGCCATTGTGATGAGTTCACTTGCGAGGTGTGGCCAACAGTGAGTCCTTGTACCATATAACATAGCTATAGCGTTGTTGTGGAACTATAGAAATAAATGTTGCAATGCCACAAGGCAATATCACTAACTACTGGCGACAGAGCAGGCAACAACAATGTATCGCAATTGGTCCGAGCAGACAAGCCGGCCTATATTATGCGACAACTATTTAATTATCCTAATAACTAGAAGATCGCAGATTTGTCATGAATGATTGTAGGCTACCCCCCATTGCAATCAAAAAAGACGGAAATAAGGTTCCTTGTGCAAGCAAAAACTACTCATTCAGAAAAGGGTCTGAAAGAGTCCTGGGTGCTAGCGGAGTGTAGGTCAATGACCCACAACCACCTTGATATACCAGCATAGCACGGAATCTGGCATAAGATACCAGACGAGGTGGTAGCTGGAACAAACAGAGCACACAGTGTATAAACATGAGACATAATACATTAGAAGTTTACGTTAAAGTATATCCGTAGGCGGGAGTAGGGAGGGGCCTATTTACTAGGCAGCAGAGCGGAGACTTTGCTGACGAACAGGATGATGGTAGAGTTTATCACCTTTGAAATGTTAAAAACTAAAACACAACATAGGCGTCTAAAATGTAAATGTCGGTTTGAGGTGCAACCTTAATGACTGCCGTCCCATTGCCTGGGGCAAGACCTCGTTGAAGCAGACCCGATCGTTAAACACAGCTTTCAATAAATAAAATTGTGCTCCACGTGGCTATCGGGTAAGTTATTTTATTCTTTGTGATGATGTAGCGCTTGGGATGTTCGGTGTCAGCGTTGAGGCCTCGGTGTGAAATCGGCAGCGCACGCTCGTCGTTGTAGGGTCCACTTACAGTGGCTGAAGAACAGCGGCAATTACGGCCCACCCACTTCCCTATATTACAACCAGTTCTGTATTTCAGAATCTCATGGGCAAGAGCTAACATTTTTGTAGAGTTCCCAACTTGAGTCTGTGTATTCCGGATGAGCACCGGTCTTGTGTCACTTTAAGGAAGATGAGCAACAGCGTTCTTACGTACAAGGGTGTCCTCACTGGAGGTCACACAGGGTGGGTCACATCGATTTCCTGCCCTGGAAGGACTGATGTGAACACAGTAATTTCCGCCTCCAGAGGTAAGTGAGGTTGCATTCACCACGTGATGAAACGGGTACCCAGCTCACTCTAAGGCAACGCCGGTGCAGTGAAAAATTCCCATGTGGTTTCTATAACCATTCTGACAGTGGCAAACAGCAATGGTGCTCCAGCTAAAGGCATTCATATTTTCTGATAACCTGGAAGCGGGAGCGCCAGCATCGAACATATGTTTTACTATGCAACCTACATAATTGCACGAATAATCATACGCTATTCAGACAAGAAACTGATGATCTGGGAGGTTTACCCGCAGGATGTCGACGGAGAAGTTGGTATTGCCAAGAAGTCTCTGACCGGACACTCCCAAACTGTCCAGGATGTCACCATGTCCTTCGACGGCTTATTCGCCCTTTCGGGTTCGTGGGGTGAGTCTCATCTGATTGTATGGATGTAAATTATTACGTAGATGGTACCCTCAGGCTGTGGGATCTTGTTAAGGCCGAAACCGTTCGTGTCTTCAACGGCCACACTAAGGACGTGAACAGTGTAGCTTTCAGCCCAGACAACCGTCAGATCATCTCTGGAAGTCGTGACAAGACTATTAAGCTGTGGAACACTGTTTCTGAATGTAAGAAGACCATCACCAACAACTGCCACACTGACTGGATCTCCTGCGTCAGGTTTTCACCAAACCTTCATGAACCCGTTTTCGTGTCGGGTGGTTGGGACAAGCTCGTCAAGGTAGGAATATATGTTTGGATCTATTATACTATATTAGGTATGGGACCTCGGCAGCTGCAACTTGAAGTGCAACCTAACCGGCCATGAGGGCATCGTGTCATCCGTCTCAATATCTCCCGACGGGTCCCTGTGCGCATCTGGTGGTAAGGATGGCATTGCCAGGCTTTGGGACATGAAGGAAGGCAACAGTCTACACTTGTTGGAGGCTGGCTCTCCCATTAACGCTCTCTGCTTCTCGCCTCGCAACTACTGGCTCTGTGTCGCCACGGACAAGGTCATTAAGATCTGGAACCTGGAGAACAAGAAGGTCATTGCTGAAATCGCCAGCGAGAAGCCGAAGAAGGTTGGCCTACCCTGGTGCATATCGCTGTGCTGGGACACTGAGGGTAACACCCTCTATGCCGGATCCACAGACGGTAACATATACGTTTACCAGGTCAACAAGAACTACAATTACAATGCTAACTGAACAGAAAACACAGTTAATGTTGTCCAGATTATATAGCTGTGGAAATCAAACCTCCATCATCAGGGGGCGCAGCGCGTACAATAGGGCTACTCCGGTACGGATTTAGTGCACATATATAGGCGATGATGTGGTACTAAAATGACTGACGACTCCTGTGTGCTGATAAATCGCATAGGAATCGATCTAGAAGCTCATGAAAGCAGCACTGTACTCGAATTCCACTGCTCTAGGATAAGACGCATTGAGAATCTCGGCGCTTTGACCGGACTTAAGGGAAGTCTTGCACACATCCATAATATTATACTGTAGAAGCTTGCTATTGTTTCGAATCTTGTCGAAAAAATTGAAAATCTTGACGCCAACACAGAGCTGGAATACCTGGACTTCTATCAGAACAGCATCTCACGGATAGAAAACCTATCCCATCTCACAAAGCTGAGGTAACGCGAGGCTGCAAGGTGTATACGGTGTAATAGGGTGCTTGACATTTCGTTCAATGAGATTAAGGAGATAGAAGGGATCGATCAACTGACCAACCTGCGAGAGCTGTATTTGGCAAGTAACCGAATTTCAAAGGTAAGCAGTGTTACCTGTGGATCGCTTTAGACTGACTAAGGTGGAAAATGTAAGTACCCTTGTTAACCTGGAGCTTTTGGAACTCGGATCCAACCAGATTCGTGATTACGGGGAAATCCATAACCTCAAGGAGCTAACCGCCCTGTGGATAGGCAGAAATAAGCTCACGCATATGCGTGTGCCAAGGCTGCCCAAACTCACAAAGTGTAGCTTGCAAAACAACCGCATTCGTGAATGGGACGTGGCAATCGTGGAAAACTGCCCGCAACTACAGGAGCTGTATCTCAGCTTTAACAGGTTGACAGAAATTCCGGCATTCGTCAACGAAATGGTAGAACCTGAAGGCTCCCCATCATAGGCATACAGGCTAACCTCTCTATTCTAGACCTAGGTAATAATGCTATCTCTAAAATCCTTGTGAAGGAGGCCAACAACTCTATCGAAGAATTATGGGTATGTTAGACGGAGCGCCGCAAGCATGCTTACGCAGCTCAACGA
This sequence comes from Babesia divergens, assembly GCA_001077455.2. Taxonomy (NCBI): domain Eukaryota; phylum Apicomplexa; class Aconoidasida; order Piroplasmida; family Babesiidae; genus Babesia; species Babesia divergens. The sequence goes on from CCSG02000002.1 coordinate 676,172, forward strand.
TAACAAGGTAGAAGATGAACAGGATATAGAGCCTCTTCGAGCGTTCAACAGTCTGCGCGTCCTTTATCTGGAACGCAATCCGATCCAGGCTAAGCTAGGGCCAAGCTACCGGAACGTCATCCTGGCCATGTTGCCACGTAAGTTTCACCGCAACAGACATATGTCATTGTGCTTAGAGTTGACTCAGCTAGATGCCCTTACAGTAGTTAACAGAGTGACATGAACACATGTGTTGGTGTGTACCGAACGTGTGGGCTACTGCAAACAGTATCCATAATGTCGTATCTTCCATCGCAAAGCAGTGTTAGCTTGGTACAACGTCTCATAGATGATATTAAAAAAAAGGCTGAAGAGCACGCAAAGCGCCATGCTCGATCAAAGCTGAATAGGTCGTACGCCCAGATACTCGACAAATCCCGGGTTATCGGAGCGACGGTTAGAGGGGCGTCTGCCTCTCGGGCGCTGAAGAATGAGGTGCCTATGTACAGGCATGGCAGAATCCAGGGTGACTACTTTAGCAGGCTCGTAGACAGCTCCCCGAAACCCAGGGTACTAAGGAGCGCCCATCACCCTGTCGCCATACACCTTCTCAAGCTAGCTAATAGCGCTGCATACAGGTTTATAAGTCATATTTATGGTTAACTGTTAGCAGGAAATATCGCAAGCTAATCCTTCTTACAAGTGCTAAGCTTATTCGTGAATACTGTGACCGCCACGGGACATGCAGCAGGATATACACCACCTCTCACGATAATCCCCTGTTACTCGAACCGAAGATTCGGGCAGACAAAGTGCTGATATGCTCCAAGAAGCTGTTACAAAAGGTAGGAATGCAAGCGCAGCCCTAACATGCCATAGGTCGCTGGCCTTCACTCGTATGAAGGGGGCATCCTCGCGGAAGTACCGTACACCCCCCCATCGCAACATCTCGGCAACGCAGCCCTCGTACTTTGTGTCGCCCCCAGCACAAGCCCCGAGAAAAACGCAACGGCTTCCTCACTCATGCGCACCGCCCAAGCATTGCAGTGGCAGGCCATATGGTTGCTAAAACACGGCGCTCACGATTTTCTTGATCCACTCTCGATAAGAGCTTCACAGGTAAGATATTATGCTAATTAAAAAGTATTGCGTAGAATTGCCTTGACACTATGCCTTATATTTCAGGAGACGTCAATGAGGCACTCGTCTTCGCAAACGAGAACAGATTGCTATTGTGTATATGTGGCTATGACGGTGATCCCCTCGAAACAGACCACATCCAACGGGCCATGAAGCAACACCACGGAATTATGCTCCTAGTGGGCAAACAGCCGCAGGTTCGTATATTTACACACACACCCAATCAAGAATAGGAACTTATCGACGCTGCCATCAAGATCGACATAACAATACCCTCCAGGCGCACGCGTAACACAACAACGGACGAACATGGCACTGAAACGCAACACTACAAATTAGATGGTTTCACCAAGAGTTGCATTTTCATGTACCTCGTTCGAAAACGACTGCATTACACGGCACCAAGATCGCCGTATTTCGCCTAGAATACAATTCCCCTTGCCCTTGCAAGGTGCCGTTGAACTTGTTGCAGACGCTGACGCCCCTTAATTTCCTTGCGATGTGAACGGTGTGCAGACTTTGGGTCTACACGATGCAAACGATATATCAAACCGGCACCATTACCGCGACCAACGTAGTTATGTAGCGACAGAAACCCGCCACAATAGTTGATCGGGCCAGTGCTAGCTGGATGGCCACTTTCCCGTGATACCGTCTTTTGACAACTGATAGGAGCAGAGGTCGTCCCAGACGTGCCCTCAGACCCAGTATATTTTGCGATTGAACGACGACCCTTCTTGACGTTAAATGGCTTGGGCCGATTCCTGTTAGACCGGATCACAACGGGCATGCCGTCGGACATCTTCAGCCCATGCCACATGTCAGATGGATTGTCACACAAATTGACACAAGTGTCATGCTTAATATTCACCATTACGCACGTAGAACTAACATCACTGTCCACATCACTCCCGTCGTGGCGCCGATTGCCTCTAGCTGCTACTGATGGCCCGCGCAGCATCTCGGCCTGCTGCTTAACATACCAAAGGTAGTTAGGATCGTCGGAGAGGATCGAACCGCCAGCCTTCAGGTCAAAGTTGTCTGAAAACGGAGAGCACGTACTTTCCTCATCGTTCATCAAACCCAGCAGATCCACGTCACAGAGACTGAGCACCTGGGAGCCCGAGGAATCAACATCATTCCACGACAACTCGGAGCACCTCGCGCTATCGGTCGAAAGCAGAGCCATCGCTGAACACCGCCACAAAGGCCTAGCAAAAACACACACCCCCTTCTGAAATGTACGGCCCAACCACTCGCAGCTACATCATGCTAACACTGTAGAAGCACACACGTACCAGGTAGGACGGGCAGCAGTTGAACCCTACTGCAAATTCAGGCGTCACCAACGAACTCGCATAAGTTGCAGCCGCTGTAAATCGCAAATCTGTCAGTCAGAAAAACAAGTTTCACTTGGAACTAAAACCCTTAGGTCATAGCCTAAAAAGTACCGTTGAGTTGGCCATAAACCCACGACTCCAGTCAGAAAGTGACATTTACGGGATTTTAATGTTATAGGTAGCTATTTGGCGTCATTAATGATACCAATGTGTAATGGGTCAATAGCAATCGTAGAATTGCTACTGATCGACGACGCTAGAATGCTTACGCCGGGTATATTATATGGGGCACCATGTCTCCTATCAGAATGCCACGTAGACGAGAAGAAATAATCATACAAGGGCAATAATACCTCAAGTAATCATACAACGTGTCATGCAATTTTGAGTTACATGATGACATTAATTAGGGCTACAGCATAGCTACAAGTTTTGCTATCGGTGGTATGCATATACAGCTATTGTCACGGCGGCATGTTGTGCAGCCGAAAGGTATACCATCTTGATATTTTATATGAATCATGAAAAATTATCGGAGGAATCATTTGTATAACATCAATACATTCGCTTGGACCGTCTCGGTTCGCATGGTGAATCTAGTAAATTAAATGATATGTACTCTGTGACATATGTTTATTGTTTTCCTGTATTCGTGTTGTAAGTCTATTATATTTTGAGTGATCTTCTGAATTGTTAGTGCATTGAAATGCTTCGTTCGTAGAGGCCTATTGCAGAACAACTGCTGGTTTCGTATCTCACAAGTTAATTTTGATCATGTATTGAAATCTATAGTATAAACATAGCATGTATTGGTACTCTATTAATGTTGTTTGACAATTATCGAATGGTTATCGATTGTCTGCAATTGCACATTTAACAACGTAGCACGTCATCAGCTAAGCCTTACAATTGATATCGATTTTCAATAGATGTGTATAATAATCAGTATATATTTTACCATTAAGGCATCTATTACGGTTATCATGCCCTCCGGCAGAGCACAAGAAGCGCCCACGTTTAAGTCGTATAACGCCTAGGTAGTATGCGTATATTGCATTAAGCATGCTGAGGAAATTGTGATAATCGACACGTATGGCCAAGAATATGAAGGGCGATGTGGAAGCCGCTCTCGGCAAGGTCTCCACGAACCACCCAGACCTGGTGCCACTCGTGGATCAGATACGGCATGATCTGACTGTCAAGTTATACCATGAGCTGACAGGGGCGCTCCTCACATTGCTGGAGAAGCCGCACATCGCTTGCGATCTGAAAATACAGATATTCGAAACTGTCGTTCATCCCATCAGGAGCTCCATCAACTCGCTGAGATTCGTCCAGTTACTCTCGTATTGTTCAGAGAATCTAGGTAGGTATACATGCCTCGTGGCACTTATGGCACTTTAGATCCCAAGGTTGCTCTAGAGCATTTGTGCAAGTATGACGCATTCCTGGAGAAGGACGTGGAGGCAAATCTCATGCACCAAATCGCAAAGGTATGGAGCTATATCGTTCCATTATGCTCACAAGGTTCATAGGCACACCATATGCTCAAGGATAATCAGCTCAAGCAGTGTGAAACGTTGCTAGAAGATGTCAAGGAGACAGTCCAGCAGACAATGAACCTGAACATCCACGTACACAGTGCGTATTACCGTGCTTCCGCTGAACTGAACAAGGTGAGAGCTAGCTCAATAATGTAATATACGGCATTGCAGGTGTCTAAGAATTTCTCGCAATGCTACAGGGACTGGATCATGTACCTAACATACACGTCCATCAACGACATACCCGAGAAGGAAAGGCCGGGAATTGCCGTGGAAATCACCACATGTGCAATCATCGTGCATGACAGCTGTAGCCTTGGTGAACTTATACGACAGCCAATTATAGAGTTCTACCTCAAGGGCAGTGAACATCAGTGGTTATACGAGATGCTGATCATATTCAACGAGGGTCAGCTTCAACTGTTCAAAGAAGCCCTTGAGAAATACAAGGGCAAAATCATTCATACAGTAAGTATAAAGGTAAAGCGTATACCTAAAATTTACCAGGAACTGGCAGGAAGGGAAATAGAACTCAGGAAAAAAATCACACTCATTGCCCTGCTCAACCTTGCATTCAGCAAGCCCAACAAGCAACGGATTCTCACCTTCCAGGAAATTGCCGACCATTGTGACATCCAACTCCAGGATGTAGAACCCTTTGTGCTCAAGGCGCTGGCGCTCAAACTGATCAAGGGTCACATTGACCAGCTGCGGCAGGTCGTGCAAATAACGTGGCTTCAGCCCCGGATCCTGGACGTGGGAAAGTGAGTTATATGTACTGCTACGTAAAGTAACACCTTGTATTCAGACTTCAAAATGTCACCAAGAGGATGGAGGACTGGATAGAATCCACCAACAACCTGGTTTGCTCGTTGGAAAAACTCACAAAAGAGGCTGACACAGCAGTTTGACAACAATTAAATTTCTACCAATATCGAGTGCAATATAATATAGGATAAGTTTCTCACTAAAACGCTTGTATCAAAACTGTTACACCCATGTGGCAAGACACTGGTCAGTGCGGTATCTCTGACAGATTGTCACGGCTTTGGGGTTTACGGTTGCCTTCTTCCCACGTCCAAAAAGGTAATCTGACATCCCAGTGAAAGCTGTACGTGCATATGATCAAGCATGAATCTAAGAGCACCCACCTATCATGGCGCCGTTGTCAATACAGTAACGTTCGTCCATCGGGAACACATGCGCACCGCGGCCTTCGGCCATCTGCGACGCCATCTGCTGCAGACGAAGGTTGCAGCCAACACCTCCCACAACAAGGAGTTCAGAGGAGTCCACGAAAGCCATGGCACGCTCTGTAATCTCGATCAGCATTCCGAACATGTGCTCCTGCACACTAAAGCACAAATTGTGAACGAAGGAGATGTAATCTTCCTTTGAAATCTCACCACTAGAAACCATACTCTTGTGCTTCTCAATCAGCTGTTCGCACTGTGTAAGTAGGCCACTCAGGGAACAGTCCATCCCTTTCACCACGTATGGTAGTTGGATGAGCTCCGCGTTTTTTCGCCGAGCAGCCAACTCTATGGACAGACCAGGGGAGGGCTTGTTTGGCAGCCCCAACAAACGGGCCAAACGGTCCAAAACGTTGCCGGCGGCAACGTCGAGCGTTTCCCCGAGTATTGCATATACATGCTGCTTGCGGTTAAACGATAGGATCTGGGTATTCCCTCCAGATACGTATAATACAACAGGATACTTGTAGCCGCTCAAAAATCGGCCCATCTCCACATGGCCCACACAATGGTTGACAGGCACTATAGGAGCACCAGTAAGGTAGTGCACAGTCTTAGCCGCAATAGCTCCCACGTGAAGCGCCGAACCCATGCCAGGGCCCCGAGTGTAACAAATCAGTGAAATCTGCGTGAGCTCGATGCCGGCAGTGGTCAAAGACTCCTTTAAGAGTGACGCCATGTTCTCTCTGTGGTGTTTGGCCACGTGACGCGGTAGGAATCCTTCGCCGTCAGGAGGCTGGTATGTCCTGCGGCTATTGGACAGAAGAATGCCATCTCCACGAACTACAGCTATACCAAGCTTGTTAGCGCTACCTTCTATGCCTAACACATAAAACTCTTGAAGGTTTTTATCAATTTTAATACCCATCGTGATAGACCTGCCAAAACAAGGTGAGGGTGACGGCGCACAGCGACGTCAAAGTCATACGTAACTCAGAGCTTTATAAAGTAAGAGCAAACAGGAGAGTAGTGCTGCGATAGTCTAAGTACAGGTGTTTTTCATTCCAACTGTCGGCGGAACCGTACACACCGGCGCCCCCAGCGTGCAGAAGGAGACGGCATTATCTCAGACAGATTTCCCTATATGGTCAAATAAAAGAAGAATGGTATTTGCCCTCAGTAAAGGAATCTCGAAAGTCCTTGTTGGACTGCAGAAGGCGATCGTACGAAACCTTGTCAATCTTAGTTGCAGAGACAATTTCCTTCTCGCGATCAAACACCTTCCACGGCTCAGAAGTCTCTTCGCATTCACCATCATTTGGCAAATCCTTGGCACGCATTAGCTTTAACTGCTCTTGAGGAGTCTTGCCCCAGACGTCGTGAATAGCATGCTTATCCATAAACTTCTTCACGTTATCGTAGTCCACAAAGAAACCTTGTTCGTGCATTTCGCGGAGACTCAGCATCTCTGCCGTGTCTTGCGCTGAGACCGTACCCATAGCGGTTGCACTATGATCCTCAGTAGGCTCATCGGCCCCTTGGTCGTACTGCGTCGGCCTGACGTAAGGCCCCTTTGCCTCAACCTTCTGCAGAATGTACGGTCGCTTCTCATGAAAAGCTTCTAATAACGATATATTACACTCATCGGGCTTTCTTAAATATGAATCGGTGCGAGACAAATATAATGCCTTGCCTAAGTGGCGGAACTTCTTCCGCATTTGGGCATCTAAGTAACTGTTCAGGTCGATAGCACTACCCTCGTCGAGTAACGAAAGAAACTTGCACAATGCATGCTCGCCATCAAATTTTCGGATGATATCGCCGCATATACGGATGAACTCTGCTTGTTGATAAATGTACGGTAATGCCTCCTTTTCGGCACCTCTGTTACACTCGGCCTCGTACGTCGAAGCCCGGCCGGCACGCTCATCATCGGACCAACGCTGAAGGAACCTCGATTTCCTGGTGGCAGTTGCAGATTTAGGCCGGTCTCTGGGGGTATATTCATGAGATGACTGTAAACTACCGGATTCTATCCTAGAACCGGAACGACTTCGACTTCTTCTGGAACCACCATCTACAAGGCTGCCTTGCATGTCTAATTGACGATTAGAGACACTAGGTATGTCTGGATGGCTTTTCTGTGGTCGTTCGCCATGGATGTCGTGATCACGACGTCCATTTGCACTGTCGTCATCCAAATGAGACGACATGCCCAAATTATATCTGGATGAATAGATTGGAACGTTCGTGTTAAAGCCCTTGTTAGTATCTAATTCCACATAACCAACATGTGTTAGTAACTTAAAAGGCAGTCATTTGGTCAGATCGATATCCTTGACGTACCTGGCATCCCCATTATCCTCAGGGAAGCATGTCTAAACGTCTCCCCAGGGCGTATTGTAGCGTTTAAAACATATGATAGCAGTCGTTGCTGCTTCAATATACATAATAGTGGCGCAGTCACTGAACTAGCGCGATCGCTCAAGGGAAGGTGTGTAACGTCTACACAGCGGTCCTGCCATCAACAAACGAAATGGCAAACATCGCGGGCTCAAATCTCAGGCAACTAGTCAACTTGGTGGTTAGTGGCAATGACACATATGAGCTTATCAAAACTCGTAGGACGAACTCAGGGATATTGGACTCTATAAGTACATCAACCTGCCCAGGATCTGTGTTGCCGGAACGCAAAGCAGTGGAAAGAGCAGTGTCTTAGAGAGTATAGTTGGAATAGACTTCTTGCCTAGGGGGGATGGTATTGTAACAAGGCGGCCCATCGAGTTTAGGCTCAGCAAGCTCCGGGAGGAGGACGATGATGGAAATCTTAAGCCATACATTGTATTCGATGGTAACAGTGAGCGTTTCTACGATTTCGAAAAGGCGAGAGAACACATACAGGAACTCACAAACAAATGCGCCGGGCAGAATAAGGGCATTGTAGATGACCCTATAGTATTGTCTGTGTTCTCGCCGGACTGCCCAGACCTGTCACTCATCGATCTACCCGGAGTCACACGAGTGCCGCTGAAAAACAGTGACCAAACCGATGATATTGAGACGTTAACAAAGGATATGATTATGCGCTACGCTGGAGACCCACGTACAATCATCCTCGCTGTAGTCGCCGCGAATGTTGACATGTCTACCAGCGATGCGCTGCAGCTTGCAAGGAGAGCCGATCCCATGGGAATCCGAACCCTCGGTGTGATCACGAAAATAGACCTCATGGACAGAGGATCTAATGCTGTAGCTATGCTGCAGAACGATGAGGTGCCACTAAGATTGGGGTACACTGGGGTGAAAAACCGTTCTCAAAAGGATATCGCAGATGGCATCTCCATCAAAGATGCGCTGGAATTGGAGCACCAATACTTCTCCGAACACAAGGTATACAAGCATTTAAATCCCAACTTATGGGGAATCCCATCTCTCGTCGATAAACTCACCAAGGTGCTCTACAGACACATCAGCACAGTACTCCCAGACCTCAAGATGGAGATATCGAATCGCATTAAGACTGTATCAACTAAATTGGAATCTATAGGCTCGTCAGCGCCTACGGATACCACAGAGCGTGTCCACCTTCTTTGGCAAATGACCACAGACTATTGCGAAGTGTTCGGTGGGATAATAAAGGGCAGATATGTCAGTCGTATCCACGACTTCGTGGATAAAGACGCAGTTACTGGAGTGCAAATACGAGCTATTTTCAATGAGCTACTTGAGTCTTTCGTTTCACAGAAGGTGTTTGACCAGCTCACAGACTACGAGATCGACCAGGCTATCCAGATGCACGAGGGTGATAGCTTACCAGGTTTTCCCAGTCCGGATACCTTCGAATACCTCATACTACCTCAGTTGCAGAAACTTGTGCCACCAAGTGTGGAATGTCTGGAACGCGTGCAACAAACGCTCGATCTCCTGGCCATGAAGGTGGCGCAGCGCATATTTGCTAGGTTCCCGCGTTTGTATGAGAAGGTCATTGCCATATCACAGCAAATATTCCTGGAGGAAACTGAAAAGGCTAGAGATGTGCTAGAGAAATTTGTAGAAAGCGAAACTCTGTACATCTTTACCAACGATCCGCACTACATGGCGGACAAGGTCGACGACAAGGCAGACGGTACCAAGACCGGTGGTTATGTTGTTGAGAAGGCGACACAACTGACACAGGCCACTGGAAATGCTATAAATAATGTTTGGGACGCCGCACAGGGCAAAAAAAAGCGATACAGCTCGCAGTTCATTCAGGAGATCAGACGCAGGTTGAACGTGTACTTTGGAATTGTGCTTCGAAATATGCGCGACTCTGTTCCAAAAATCATTGGGCACTTCCTCGTCAGAAATGTACAGCAAAACATGCAGTACAAGATATACACAGCACTGACGCAGCAAAAGCAGGAGGAAATGGCAGTCTTCTTCGGTGAATCACCGCATATAGCCCGTGACCGAGAACTGCATAAGGAGCAACTTGACGTATTAAACAAGGCAATGAACCTACTACAACGCGAATTCCCTGCATCATCTAGAGATTTAGATCTTTTCGATGAGGCATTTGATCATGATCTCAAGTCGTTCAACATCAAGCCGCAGGTATCAAACACTCCCCCAGCGCCGTTAAAGGAGCAACAAAAGCCTGCGCCTGCGGAACACTCTATAGACGCCAACCCGCCGGCTCAGCAGTCTGCAGCAAAGCAGCAGCATACAGTTTATCAGCAGCGAGCCCGCGAACCTGCGAGAAGGGTCGTATCTTCGAATCCACTATTCGACTGACCGTTCAGCCGCCGCACATCGCAACGCAAAGTAAAACCGATGTTTTCACATATATCTCTTAGAAACTATGCCATGCGCAAAATGTGAGAAGAAGCTTTGTAAGCTGGCGACGCCAGATACCAAGCGCGACGGTACGTGATGGTAGCGACGCGTGACACGTTGACCAGGCAATCGCTGCGCTGTTGGCGTCAACAAGCTAGTAGAGAAACGCATTCAAAAGGACAAGTATGTAAGGCAGATAGCGTCACATGTGTTGCAGGATGGAGGCTAACAAGAACCAGTGCAAGAACTGCAAAGCCTTTTTACATATCAAGGGCAAGTACTGCAACATATGGTAAGTAGCCTTCAATGAGAGTACAGCATAACTTTGTTAGTGCATACAAGCAAGGAAGGTGCCACATCTGCGGGAAGAAGATGGTAGATGTCTCAAAGCACGTGATGTCACTAGTATGATCATCCAGATTCCGAAGGCCTGGCAGTAACAACTCATATAAATGTAACTCTACATGTGAAGAGTTTACTAAATGTAACTATTCTGTAGTTTATTGCCTATTCATAGCGGCCAAATAATTAAATGTGTTATGGCGTGTGCTACCTTTGACTAACACCGCCATTAAAAGCGAAATGCCATACATGCTCTAATTTTGGCAATGTGTTAAATCCATTCATATATAGGTATCACGTGACGTCGATTTAATCATTGTTTTATTCCGGATGATGATGTGTATATCAGGGGGTAACGGGCAACTGTTCCGATGACGGCGACATCACATCACTTCGAAACTCGAGGATGCCGAAGTGAGAGCTCTTAAGCTTTGCATCATAACGTACTATGATACTGGGGTAATGCTTCAGGGCAGCGCAGCAGCAAGTAACCCAGCAGGCTACGAGGAGCAAAGCGAGCGACTTAGTCACGGCCCAGCGATCGATGTGACTCTTCCTATACACATGCAACCGAAAATATCAAATAGATAAAGGTGCATATTTCCGTGGAATTTACCCCTCCAAAATGAAGGCCGATATTCATGGTAAAATGGACCCGGCGGTGGCGAGTATTGCCTACAACAAAAATACTCTCCTTCAGGAGGCCAAGGTCTTCTCAAAAGTACCAATAAACTCGGCTAAGTGTATCGCGACACTTACCAAGATACTCTGTATCATCAATCATGGGCGTGAAACATTGTCAGAATCGGAGGCAACTGACGTCTTCTTCGGAGCGACAAGACTTTTCGAATCCAACGATGAGAGACTCAGAAGGCTCGTGTACGTCCTCATCAAGTCTATTGTTGTTAATGAAACGGAAATATTCATAGTTACGAGCTCCCTCACGAAGGACATCAATTCGCCTAACAACGTTTACCGGGCTAATGCTATCAGAACCCTCTGCCTGATCCTAAAGAGCAATATGGCATCCCAACTAGAGCGCTACCTCAAGGCGTCGCTCGTAGACCGTGATGCTTATGTCTGCTCTTCCGCACTGTTGTGCTGCATCAGGATCTTCACACAGATGCCGCAGCTGATAAAGAGGTGGGTCGGAGAAGCATCCACTTGTCTGACAAGCTCCAATTCCATGGTTCAGTTTCACGCCACGTTGCTTCTTTTCCTATTCAGACTCAACGATAAACAGTCGCTGAGGAAGCTGGTCGCCACGTTACGACAATCAAAGATGGGAATATACACAGAATGCTTCATAATCAGATTCCTTGCGGCAAACTTCTCAATTATGGAGGCTGAATGCGTAGAAGTTCTCCATGTGAGCCTCAGGAGTTCGATGGATGCTACGAGACTGGAGGCTGTCAAGGCAATTATATCACTTACGCTTTCCCATTATAAAAGTTCGGGTAGTATGCATGGATTCCCATTCGATCTTGGAGAAGTTGTGACTGTTTTGCACGTCTTCCTCACATCGAGAAACCAGACGCTCATATTTGCGGCTATGAAACAGGTCTACCAGCTCGCCCAGACGCTGCCCCTCGTTGTAGGAGTACTGAACAATGATGTAGAAGAGATCTTGAAGTTCAAGAACAAGGATATTTCTTCCCTGGCGCTCCTTACACTTCTACAAACGGGAGGAGCAAATACCATCGACCGACTCTTAACCCAGGCAACGACACTGTCAGGTGACTTCAAACTAGCCGTTACAAGGGCACTCAAGGGGCTATGCGTGTCGTTTCCCGATAAACATCCCACTGTCCTTAGCTTTTTCTCGCATAACTTCAGGGATGCCACGGCCAGTGAGGTCAAACGTGAAATGATAGACGCTACGATGTATATTGTAGAAAACATACCCGAGGCACAAGCTCTGGGGCTCAAATACCTCTGTGAATTCATAGAGGATTGTGAATTCCCAGACCTTAATGCCCAAGTGCTCAAGTTTCTTGGGGATAATGTACCAAAGGCAGAAGCGCCAGAGCAGTATGTGAGATACATCTACAACCGTCTCATCCTGGAGAACGCTACGGTGAGGGCCGCGGGAATCGAAGCTCTTGACAAGATTGTCAGGGATTGCCCCGAACTCAGGAAATCGGTCTCCATCCTACTTTTACCATGCCTCACAGACCCCGACGACGAACTCAGGGAGAGAGTCAACATCACCTACGAGCATCTACTTGTGCACAAGGATGTAACGTTGGACCACCTCTCAGTTGTTGCAAACTCCCAGGGCAATATGGATGTCAAGGAATTTGAGATCCGAGTCAAGGATTCTGACGTAGCCAAAGAACTCTGCGATGTGCTCAACACAGTCACCGAAAAGGGAAATCTCGTTACCCTATGCGACAGTCTGAAGAATTGTATCCAGAACAAAAATGGATACGACCACATTGACGAGAGTCTATTAGATTTAGAAGAAGATGTGGACATGCTTGGCGCCGCCACATCGGTGATCCAAAACATAACACAGCGCAAGGGGTCCGCTGATGGTATGAACGCCATGAACGTATTTGTTGACGAACCTGATACGGACATGGTTACAACGGCCCTCCCGCCAGAAATTACACAACTTGTCCCAACGGGTGTTACCTTGGTGCCCTCCCAGCATGTATTCCTTACTGATGAGGAAGAGGACTACAGTGTCGAAACCAAATTCCACGCTTCCAAGGAATGTGTGGTACTCGAGTTCATTATCGGAAACACACTTGTAGACCAAATCCTAGTGAACCTGGGAGTCGTTGTCGACTATACGCAGTGTATGAACGCCTCAAAGTGGACTCTCGTCAGCAATGTCCCCATTCCGAGACTAACAGTATCCGAAAAGAAGAGCGCATACCTTGTTTTTACAAATAATGCAAGTGAGGTGGATGGAAATGTAACAGATTTAGGTCTACTGCTAGGTACTGTCAAAGTGGACCTGACCTTCGAAGCCAAGAGCGGTGAGGAAGCAAGGGGATACACAGAAACATATAGCGCCAACGATCTTCATATTGGTATAGGAATCTACTGTGTAGAGTGGCCTCTCAATCAAGATGAATTCGAGGCAATGTGGGTGTCGTTAGAGCACGTGGAAGCATGTAGTACGTTCGGCCTCCAATTCAAGACCATTAAGGAGGCAATACAAGGCATGATTAAGTTCTTCGGCAATAGCACCGTCTCAGAGTCTACCGGTTATGGTGATAAGATTGCCAATCTAAATATAGCCGGAAAATTGCTCAACAAATTCGAGTTCCTTGCCAAGGCCACGATCGGTCAGGGCAACCTTCAGACGGGAGCGGAGACCTCTTTCCACAAGGGCTGTATACTCAAATTGCAGGTCAGATCGAATAGCCAAGACATTTCTGATCTTGTGTTTGCACAATTAGAATGACTTCACACGATAATATTATACCTCTTATTACACAACATTCCTCCATGCCGGGGCCACACATCTGAGGCGTAGACATTCGGCCACTTTTCATCTATAAAATGGAGAACAGTGAGAAGGATACCATGGCTATGGACGAAGATGTTGAAATGGGTGCGGATATGCAAATATTCGATGAACCAGACGATGAACTTGAGGAATTCGACGAGATAGGTTAGCGAACACTCACAATGCCTAGAATCATGCAGAAAACGTCGTAACTGTAGACGATCCCGAGATATCAAACTGGAATGACGACTGGGAGACGGCAGGTACGGCTATTCGGGCTAAATGTTAAACACACGGCAGGCTGGGATGATGAGGACGTCGAATCCGACTTCGTCAAGCGGATACTCCAGGAGTTGGAAAATTACAGAAAGGCATACCACTGACGTGAAATTTGGGAATGCAAACAAATTTATTTTAAGTTATTCTGGCCTATACGGCTGCATCTAAGAAACGCGGTGTTTTTAATCTTGTCGCATGGCTCCTGTAGGATCATATGCTTAAGCTGAGCAGCAGAAGGGTTTGACTTATGCGATGTGTTAATCGTTGAGGGTAAATTGGATGGAAGGGTGGACGGGGAAACTGTCGTTATCCACCTCTCATGCACCTCAACCTTGGCAGCCCTGTAACTATACCTGTTGCAGGACACTGTGGCGTCGTGTATGACTACATATGAGGGCGGTGATGTGCTTATACGCCTGGGCTTGCTTTGTGAAGGTATTCGACATTTGAAACTCTCGTACACATTACGCAACCTGGGTGGTACCGTAAGCGTCGCACCAGCCGACTCCACCAAGTGTAAATCATTTAGGGAGTCGAACAAATTTGCAGTAATAATGTCACCCTTGTACGATGCGATGTAGCCAGTCAGGTAGCAGCCATTCAGTAATTCGATAGACACGTAACAGCCCTTCAAGGCGAATATGGTTCGACCTAGCAACTGAGTTTCGTAGCAACGTCCACTGCAATTTTTTCGTCGTGGCGCATACATAGTATTAATCTATGCACATTACGAGAGAGGAATTAATGTGCCCCGACCGCACAGCAGAGGGCCGGATATGAGCGTAATAATGTGCAGCTTGTGTTGTTAATCCGAAATACAACCCTTTCTACATAGCGTATACTATGATATGGTGCGCTGTTGTACGTTACGCATAACCATGGGATTCTCTGGTGACTTCTTCCACTGAACAAGTATGAGCACATGTACGAGCAAGCATACCGCCTTGAAGATCATGTCTTTATATTGCGAATACTTTAGACTGGGGTAATTTGCCTTCATCTCTGGCATCATGCGACTCTCAAACGCTTCGTATGCCTAGACAAACGTGACGGCATAACAGTAGAAAACATACTGCCTTCAAGCGCTTCTCGCTATTGGCTTCTACCTTGGGGACGATGGATAACGCATCGAGCACATCATCCAACCCGGACGCTGGCAATAAATGAATTCTCAAACTCGGGTAACGCACCCTTAACCAGGTCGATGCTCTGCTCTTCAAGAAGAGCCCTTTCACGCATGTTTTCATGGTTCATGTTCGCAATGGTCACGTCACAATAAGAGTTATCCTGTTTATTATGAGCATAACCGATATCAAAACCTACCTCAGCAGCGGCTGACTCCTTGGCGCGGGCCTCAGCCTGAAGCAATTGCATTCGCAGGATATCGGCACGTGTAACCTTTGGAACTGTACTACCTCCCTGGTCATCCATTTGCATTTGTGTCCCGTCTCCGTAACCTACCTTAGAGCAGCATTTGTTAGAAATCAGCTCAGAATCCTCCTTTTGTATTAGTTGTCGTACTTCTTGCTTGCGTTGCAGCTTTTCCTGCTGTTTCCGCTGCGCCTCCATCTGTTAAACCTTATACCAAGGAAAAGCATAAATACCTTGCGTTCTTGCTTTGCCTTTACTAGCTTGTCGTTGTCTTCCCAATATTTGTCAAGCAGCTCTTCCTGTTGCTTGCGTTCCTGGGCCTCCCGCTGCTCTCTCTTGCGCTGCTTAGCCTCCAACGCCTTGGAGTTAATTCCAGTCATTCGCGGCATTGTGGCCAAAAGGTGAACACTTTGCCAGATGCCAAATTCAATCAAACCAAAAGCTATGCTTCAATAGTCAATTATCTGATCTTGGTCATTTTAAAACCGGTATTAACCAATCAGCAACTTCCATTACAATACAGTTACTACCAGTATCGTTCGATGACTATCATGACGAGAGGGCAATCACCAGGTATCAGCCATGCAAATCTCCACCAACCTAACATGGGTTGAGTGCGGATGATCAACTACCCGATGAGGCTCTTCGCCAAGACGTTATTGGTGGCCCAAATCAGACAACAGAGGAAGTGGTGGAAATTCTTCCATTGAGATTCCTCCGCGGAAACTAGTTCACATGTTATTTATATCGGGTTCGCAGAATTGCGATGGATAGCTATTCCCAGTAGTATAACTTCAACGCCAGAATCATAAGCCGCATGTGTAAATAATGTGTTAGTAATATGTGTTACGCTGCAGCAAGTATATTTAAGGTCAAAAATATCAACAACAACTGTGTCCGTGGTTGTGAGCTTTGCGACGGTAAGCGCGAGCCCAGACAGATTACATGTGCATCGTTTCAGGGTAAACTGAAACTGAGCCCAATGGCCCTAATAATGTTTAAACATTTTTGAAATAACCACATAATATTACAACATGGCCAAGTGCCACGCAAAATCGCGAGACGCAATAATTGCGACGATCCGGAGCCTTCCAGGTGATCCGATGTACGCTTTATACGCATCATTAGGAATTTTGGAACATATTAGCATGATGTGGCGCGTATTGTAATTGTGGGATTGTGGTAAAAATATCGGCCATTAACGCATTTAACCAACTACACATATCACCGCTGCGGGGATGTTTTCTCCGATCGGGATTGCGATGTCCGCCAACCTCACACATCAACGTGAAAATCACATCATAACAACCTTCAAGGTTTGGGCATAGCATGTGGATGTGAAATACCACGGAAGTCCGGACAGAAACGTAGGAAGCCGTGTAAATCCTGACGCAATTTCCAAGTGTGCTTACCTCTCATACACAACTGGAAGACCGAGAGGATGAGGGCAGAGAGGCAAGGCATGATCATATGAAAGGCGAAAATATGTCTGATGATGCTGAGGATCCGAAAAATGATGATTCCGAGGAGCAGGGAACAGGGAACAGGCGTAACACTCAGACTGCCAGTGACACCCTGAGACGGATAGTCAATTGCGTCTCAAAAGATGAACGCATCGTCGTTGCACTAAGCATGGTGCTCTTGTACACTCCTCTAATCCTATTCGCAACAACGCTGGAATGGTATATCAAATTCATCGGATCCACCCCTCCAACAGTGTTTCTCGTAGTGGCAACTATCGCCCTGGCGTGCTTCCATATAGCTTCCATCTCGGATGCGGGAGTCATACCCAAGCAAAACGACATATACGATGCATATGATGCCGTGAGGATGAAACGCAAACACAACAACATCCCACCATGCATTGAGGTTGCCATCGCGGGAAAGTTCCTACGCATAAAATACTGCCATACCTGCAACATATACCGGCCTCCCAGAAGCGTTCATTGCAGCGTGTGTGACGTCTGCGTACACAAATTTGACCATCACTGCAAGTGGCTGGGGAACTGTGTAGGAGGACACAACTACAAGGCCTTCTACGGGTTCATATCATTCACATTCATAGAAATAACACTGCTCATCGTGTTGTCCATCATACGGATTATCGTTATACTCAGAGACCACCCAGAGGGCGCAAAAGTTGCGCAAAGCGTCGGAATTATTTTATACATACTCATTTCTGGTTGGTTCATCATCGGGCTTCTAGTGTATCATACGTATCTCATTTGCACCAACAAAACGACAAACGAGCAACTCAAGGCACTATATGCGGAGTATAATCCGTGGAACAGAGGCATTCTAAGAAACCTAAAGGAGGCCCTTCTCACACCTAGGAGGACAGGTAGATTGCGCCACCCGTCGGATAAGCCCAAAATGTTGTACGACCCTGGACGAAGTGTCCCACCATACTATAATCCCGCATATGGTGACATAGCAGTGACAAAGGACAGAAGATTTGCATTCGACAGTACAACGAATGAGCTTTGGGAAAACATGCATTACATTGTGGAGGAAAACGATGCAGCGGCAACATTCAACTCCTACCTCTTACGCGTGCACGACCTACCCGGGAACAGCAACGGAAGTAAAATCATTAACGACACATCGGGGCAGGTGCAAATGATAACAGACGCGCTCGACCATGATAGGGCGTTGTAAAATAAATACAGGTGTATGTTGCGATTCAGTATTGGATGCTGTTGGAAATGTACCAAACTTGTATGATAACTTTTATTATCAAATACCACTCCTCATACCCAATAATGAGCCTGCCGTTAGGGTCAGCAGGGCAACTGAAACACAGTTACGCTCGGCTATTAGACAAACCTATGGGGACCAACTTCGCATTGGATACTCGAGCCGGTGGAGTGTACACGGAGGTTGCACGTCTATTAATCGGTTGACGGATCTTCACTACATTCCTCTGGTTAGACTTTTCGGAACGCAGGCGCACGACGTATGGACCAACATCATCACCATTCTCCACAAGCAGCTGAACCGTCTGAAGTAATGGAAGCTAGTATCCTACCTTATGAGTGTCGTCACAGTAAGGGAACTTTCGAGATTGCCAGCAACGACAGATACGAATGACAGCGTCTGGTTCGTTAGTCTTGGGGAATCTCTCTATAACCTGACATTTTTTGATGAATCAAACAACTTTGCAATTACGTGAGAATACAGTGGCTGGTGACGAGTATTGAAGTCTAACGTCTCATAATATTCCAGAGGATCGGACATCATGCAAACATATCATTAGTTTTCCATCCTCGGAGGTAGTGTGTAGATATATATACACCGGGCTGTGTACACTAGCGGCACCTCATGATCACGTCGTGTATAGGGTCTAAGTCACGGTACACACTACTTTTATAACAATTGGTGGTAGAATGTTCAACGATAGCCTGGAATCGCCGGGCAACCGATATCAATACGTGTGCAGGAATCCGGTGTCGAAAGTATACAGAAATGCTTTCACGAATGAACACGTGCCTGCTAATCTAGTGCTTTACCACAAGTATATGCTATTTAGCGATATTGCACGGATTGTGTTTGACAAGACGCTGTATAACATGCAATTAGACGTTTTACCAGGGAATCATGCAAAATGGCAATGCCTGTATGCATCTGATGCGTTGTTATCAGCATGAAATACGAGAGACACACCACTTGCACCAATTCATCGAGGGCCTAACCACTATAGACTAGCGGAGCACGTCAATTAGTCCTTTATAGGACAAGTGCAATAAGGCGATTATGTTTCCCTATATGCCTGCTTTTGGAAAGCTGCTGTGCCCTTAAGAACCCTGTAGAAACGATGTAATGGCTTCCATTTGTAGGTCTTACGACACAAAACGGAGGTCGTTAGAGGCATAAATATCTGCATATACTAACTCGTCTGCGAAGCCATACGGAGGTGTATGGGATCGGCACAACGACTAGACCTTGTTGAAGAGCAATCTACCAGATTAGTATGGTAGGCAAATAACCTCTAAAATACCGTAATCTCTGTGGTCATACCTCTCAATGGTCTATGAAGTGAACTGTTGACTGGAGGCCAATGCCACATGTTAACAATGCTCAACTATCATAGCATCCTCAAACACTGCAACATGGCAATCTTAAAGCTATAGATCATTAATATCCATCTATCTGATGGTATGGAGATGAAGTGATATGTACCATAGTTGGCGACGATCTATCGACAGTGTTGCTATGCCACCATAAGCAGTCTTTAATAAGGTTGGGCTGTCTTGTGCAATCGTATGTATGATGATGTAGCGGGTGTGGAACATTTAAAAGGTAGGCTCAGTTGTTACGGTTGACAATAGCAATGATGCTCCACCCAAGGTGATACGCATCCATATGGAGGAAGATCCACTTATCAACAATTCCAATATGGGAAAAGACATGGTATCATAGTGCCAAAATTAAGAGTCTTCTGGTATTAAGTGCACCAGATGCAGCGATGGCGTGGGCTAATGAAGACGTGATACATCACTACAAAACATGGCCCAGTCTAACGTGGATTATTTTGCGACAATATGGTACATGAGGCAATAACATGCCTTCCGGATATAATCCGGGGTATGCACTATAATTATTCGGTTCGCCTTCTCTTAGCCTACAACGGGGTGCCAACATTTGGAATATTAGCATACTGAAACAGGCTAAGAAGTCCACATCGGTCTAATGGTAGTTTCAGTACAATATAAATCTGATTGTACGTGCTATGAGATGTTGCTCACTTACGTACAATGTGTCATTCCGCCATGCAACTCCCAAAAATCTCAGCAAGCTGACGGGTGCTAATATTAAGTCATGTATCGTAGGCGCTCATACTCATTTTACATTGTGCTCCCTCAACTACGTTTATCTCCGCGTGCAGAACATGCCTGTTCGAATGAGTTGCTGTAAAATATGCTCTATTATGTCTTATCTAGCTACGGTAGCGCTGTATTCATCATCATGGCTAATATCACAACTTAGATTTTAGTAAAATTAAGGCCATGAAAAGGAAAACAGTACTACCCCAAATGGACTATTACTATCAATTCTCATAGAGAATGATTTTGTAGTACTACTTGTTTCTCCCATGATGCATAACGCCACATATTTAATATTTTGGGCGTTGACATTGCGCCCACATACATCCTACAGGCCTGATGCTAAAGTGTGCCATTAGTTGTGTTATGTATGATAGCAAACTCACCAAAGGCACAAAGTATTTTACCCATATTTTTGTGATAGACTCACAATAACCGGATTCCTACATGTGATCACAAGCAGCTTGGCGAACAATAGGACCACTGCTGTTCAACCCCTGTCAGTTTTGGGATCGCATAAGATATAATATATGATTCAACAACCCTATGATATCTGAAATACAGCTGCTTATATTGGATTTGACATTTACTCTTGTTTGAACTACCATAATGTCATCCAAGCTAATTCCATCGCTTGATTTTGGGTTAAATCAAACACAATACCTGAAGGCCACTACTTCGTGGAGAGTGGCATATAAGCTCTGAATATATATATATATATATATATATATGACAATATAAACCAGTTGTCGTCACCCATTCACTTTATGACAACTATATTTCCAAAACCTCCTTTCCCGATTGGTCAGAGGCATTCCTCCTTTCGCTATGACTTATACGGGCGCACCCAAAATGATATCAGTAAAAGCACATGACATCACGTATAATACCGTAAATAATATATCCCCAGAAGATTCCTCTTGAAGAACCTAGTCGAAGATGGCGATACCATTCAAGCGCATCAGGGCCTGGGTTTATATGTAATAATTTAGGTCTCGTTGTGGCAAGTTTCAGCCTCAATACATGAAACAGCTTGTTGAAATGAATCTTAGTATATGAAAATGAATCTATTTTGGTATCTATGGATGGGAATACAAAGCCCATTCATCTTTGGTAAACAAAACTATGGTAATGGACATAGTAGCATTTCGGATCTGGCCAATGGATTATGAGTGTGGAACCATGTGTTAAAATATGCGGCTTAACTAAATATAATGTAGGTAAAATGTTGTTTATACCTACTACCTGAAATACATGTTCAACTGTCGTCCACTAAACCATACGGTCCTCAATAGTAGTTAATCACAAATATCTAGACCTACCAATTCTAGAACATATCATTAATACTGGTATGCTCTAAGCAAGGTTTGTTGTTTATCTGCAGCCAACATAACACTCAACCAACAGTAAGACCACTACCCAATACATCTTATACAAAGTCATGTGGCATGAAATAACGTTGTTCCTAATACAATGGAGATATATAATATCACCAACAAGATATGGTTCTCCCCTACGACTGGTGAGACCACTGGGATCTAAGAGGTTGACTGTGACATTGTGATCTGGTATTCGGCAAACGAGAACACCCGGAGCCTCCATGTCAAACTCTACAACACATTGGTTCGCGGATATACTTTTGAGCAGTGTGATGGATTTTGCATATCCCTTGTCTGCCCAGAAGGCCTCATTCTGGGCCACAGTGGTTTTGACATCCCATCCCTCGTCAAATATAACCTGAGACCCCTCCATCTCGCGATTTAGTTCTTTACAAAATACACATATACAATAATATAGCTAGAGTACCAGGGCATCAGTGTGAAACGCAATGTACTCTAGGAATCCTCAGCAACTTATGGGTGAGTGCCCTGGGATCTGTTGTTACGTTAGTATCCTCACAAGTAAAACCCGCTAAAGATTAATATCGTTTACATTTTATTCGTTCTGGTATACAATATTGTATGGTCTCTCTGCTTCTTGGATTTCGAGTTTTGAGTGTGGCCCACGTGAACCTTATAGAATCAGGGGCGTCCAAATGTTTCCTTCTCCCGCTTGACAGAGCTACACAGTCCCGAAGGTTTACGATGGAAGCGGATAATGTTTTAGTTAAGGCTGCTGGTATTATTCTGTACACGTTGGATGCCTCTACGAAAGAACCGAAGTACTTACTGTTGAAGGCCTCCAACAAACCTTTCCACTGGACTCCACCTAAGGGTATGTGCACGTACCATGGTTTATGTGCCGTGTTGAAGACTTGTGTATCGTTACATTCATGCTATAGGCCGTTTGGACCCCGGAGAGACTTTCCTGGACGCAGCATATCGCGAGACTTGGGAAGAATGTGGCGTTCACAAAGATTTAATTGAGATGGATAACTCCTTTCACGAGGTTGGTGATACCCAGTATACACAGCCATTGCTTTCAGGCACTGCGTTACAAGGCTAACGGTAAAGACAAGGAGTGTGTCTATTACCTTGGAAAAGTGATGGACCCTGGGACAGCCATCACCCTATCGCACGAACACACGGATTATGAGTGAGTTTAAGGCTTCTTGGTTCTAAGTTTTCGCAGATGGGTGGCCGCAGCCAACGTCAATGCATACTGCGACAAGGAGTCCCTCTGTACCATGATTGCGAATGCAGATGCTCATATAAAAGGGCACCTGAATTAAAGGACTACTAATTTAATATCGTTTTAAGGTCAACCTTAATGTGGTTCACTTTTTTCTGCGTTTTGTTTCATTGCTTCCCTTCTGCAGAGCTCTTGCAGTTCCTCGGTATTGATGTCAGAGGGATTGAAGAAGACGTATCTAACGACGGATCCTCGCACAAAACAGTTAACAACGGAGAGCTGTAGTGTTATATATTCTTTCTGATACGGAAACGCACCAGATGAGGGTACCGTTCTGTATCGTTTGCGGTGACGTTGCTTAGCTTGAAGTTGAGGTACTGATCGACTGAATGGAGCTT